>JAQPZY010001196.1:1200000-1608918 GCA_029931535.1 Margaritifera margaritifera | reverse complement strand
GAATAAGTTCACATAAATTCCAAAATCATCAATTAAAAATCCAAAATCCAAAAGTTTGTGAGCACTGTTATAATCCAACGAATATTTAAAATAATTCCTCTCTTAGAATTTGGAATGAATTTTCACAACTGTAATAGCTCTTTACAAGACTGATGGTAATGTCAAAACTGAATAAATGTCCACCAAAGATGGCATATATAAAGATTGGTCACATGACAGAATGTTCTAGAACATGTGTCATCTTAATGGAATTTTACTTGTAAACAAAATTCAACCTTGACCTTCAAATTGAGAAAACATTATATTGATCAAAACAACCTAATTCAAGGACACTAGTTAAACATGTTTTTTCCTGATAAACATAAAGATTTAAGCAAATATTAAAGTGAAGAAACATTTATAATTTCCTAAAATAGTTATAATATTATATAAACATCATACATAACACCTCCCCTCATAAAGAAAAAGAAAGATTTATATAATAAAGCTTTCTTTTGAATATACATCTAATACTACAATAACCAAAATTACATAAGAACATGTTTTATGATACTGGACTTAATTACATCAAGCAATATTAGATTTCTATGCACGTGAGAGTGCATCTGCAATCACATTGTCTTTTCCCCTGATGTGTTTGATGTCAATGTTATATTCCTGCAGTATCAAACTCCATCTCAACAATCTCCGATTTTTATCTTTCATTTTGTTGATGAAAGTAAGGGGATTGTGATCACTGTACACAATAATTGGAGAAATAGCTGAGGTGACATACACTTCAAAATGCTGTAAAGCCAATATCAAAGCCAAACATTCCTTCTCAATTGTGGAATAATTTTTCTGGTGCTTGTTTAGTTTTTTAGAAAAATAACACACAGGGTGATCCACACCACTTTTGTCTTCCTGAATCAATACTCCACCAACCCCTACATCACTTGCATCAACAGATAATTTAAATGATTGGCTAAAATTTGGTGCAGAAAAAACTGGTGCATTCTTAAGCATGGCCTTTAACTTGTCAAAAGATTCCTGACACTTGTCAGACCAATGAAATTTGGTTTTCTTACTCAATAAACTTGTCAAAGGTTCAGCAATTTTGGAAAAATTGGAACAAAATTTCCGATAATATCCAGCCATACCTAGAAATCGCATCAGTTGCTTTTTACAAATTGGAACTTGAAATTCAGAGATAGCTTTGACCTTAGCTTCTATAGGTTTAACTTGACCTTGTCCCACAATATGTCCTAAAAATGTGACACAAGCATGGCAAAATTCACTTTTGCTCAAATTAATTGTCAGATTCGCATCACTGAGTCGATCGAAGAATTTTCGAATGGTTTCCAAATGATCTTCCCAGGTGTTGTTGTAGATAATGATGTCATCGATATAAGCGTCACAATTATCAAGACCAAATGTTATCATGTTCATCAGATGTTGAAACGTTGCAGGGCGAATTTTTCATTCCAAACGGCATGACTTTATATTGATAAAGTCCATCTGGAGTTGCAAATGCTGAAATTTCTTTTGCCCTTTCCGTCAGTGGAATTTGCCAGAATCCTTTTAAAAGGTCAAACTTGGTGACATATTCCGCATTTCCAATTTTATCAATGCAATCGTCCATTCTTGGGATTGGAAATGAATCAGTTTTGGTGACACTGTTGACTTTTCTATAGTCAGTACACATACGGAATGTATTATCTGGCTTGGGAACAAGAATACATGGTGAACTCCAATTACTTTTACTTGGTTCTATGAAATCATTCTCCAGTAAATACTGAATTTCTTTCTTCAGATAGTTCTGTTTGAGAGGATTCATCCTATAAGGATGCTGTTTCACAGGCGCAGAATCTACAACATCAGCGTCATGATAAATTTTACTTGTTCGTGTTGGAACATCAGGAAACAAGTGCTCATAGTCATGTAATAGCTGTTTTAGTTCATTTCTTTCCTGTTGTTGTAGATGTGAAAGTTTCTGGTCTAGGTTGTTCAATATTTCTGAACTCCGAAGATTGGTTATACCAGAGTCACTATAGTCTGATTGTATTCCATCGTTGATATCTTCACTGTGTGGGACAGGTACAACTAAATTAACTGAATAATTAGCTGAGCTATCTCTGTCAAAATATTCCTTTAACATATTTATATGACAAAGTTGTTTTTGTTTCCGTCTCCCAGGAGTGTTAATGATATAATTTAAGTCATTTACTTTCTTTTCAACGGTATAAGGACCATAAAATTTAGCCTGAAGAGGATTCTGAGGTATGGGAAAGAGAGCCAGAACTTTGTCACCAGGTTTAAAACTCCTTTCCTGTGTATTTCTGTCATACCTTAATTTCATTTTTGACTGGGTAGTGTGAAGATTAGTTCTTGCTACTTCACAGGCCTTTGACAACTTGTATTTGAAATCAGAAACATAATCAAGAAGATTAATCTTTGAATCTTCATTTGAAAGAAGTTTCTCTTTCAATAATTTCAATGGTCCACGGACAGTATGACCAAAAACTAGTTCAAAGGGACTAAAACCCAATGACTCTTGAACTGATTCCCTAACAGCAAACAACAACAAATGAACACCCTCATCCCAATCCTTTTCTGTATCAAAGCAATATGATCGAATCATATTCTTCAAAGTTTGATGAAATCTTTCCAAAGCACCTTGACTTTCAGGGTGATAGGCAGAAGATTTAAACTGTTGGATGCCTAATTCATGCATAACTTGTTGGAAAATTCCAGACATAAAATTTGACCCTTGATCCGACTGGACAGATTTGGGAAGGCCAACAAGTGTAAAAAACTTCACCAAAGCTTTCACAATAGTTTTAGTTTTTATATTTCTCAGAGGAATTGCCTCTGGAAATCTTGTAGATGCACACATGATGGTCAACAAGTATTGGTTGCCTGACTTGGTTTTAGGTAAAGGACCAACACAGTCTACTATTATTCTACTAAATGGTTCATCAAATGCAGGAATAGGTTGCAGATGAGCCTTAGGTATCTTCTGATTGGGTTTTCCTACCATTTGACAAGTGTGACAAGATCTGCAGTATTTAGAAACATCACTTTTGAGTTTCGGCCAATAAAAATGATTCAAGATCTTGTGATAAGTCTTACGGACTCCTAAATGACCAGCCAAAGGAGTTTCATGGGCTAAATTAAGAATTTCCTGTCGATATGACTTAGGAACAACAATTTGATAGCTCACTGACCACTCGTCACCAGCGGGTACATCAGGTGGTCTCCATTTCCTCATAAGGACCCCCATTTTTCACAAAGTAACACACTGGAACTTGTGTGGCTTCAGTTTCACTAATAGCCCTCTGAAACAAACAAGATATCTCGGGATCTTGCTCCTTTTCAACGACAAGAGATTGTCGTTTGTCACTCTGAGTAGAACAAAGAGAATGAGTTGCCAAAAGAGGATCACTGTGATCAATACCGTTTGATTGATCAATACCTGAGGAAAAAGTGACCTCATCAAAAGACTGACCAATACATGTGTCAGCTAAAGGAATAATATCCTGATCAACATCACTCTCAAGAGCTCTTTTTGCCATAGCTCTAGTAACTGCACAAGCAGGGTACAAATCAGGGATTTCAGTTTCGACAGGATAAACTTTCTGATCCAAACAAGGCTTGTCAGTTACAAGTGGATTAACCACAACCTTATCTCCAGCTAGGTCATTGCCTAGTAATAAATGAACGCCCTCTATGGGTAAAGAAGTCACTGCCCCAACAGTCACAGGTCCAGAAACTAAGTCTGATGCCAAATTTACACAATGGAGAGGAACATTTACAAAGCCGCACTCTACTCCCTGAACAAGAACACTTTCACTTGAAGAAGACTCCTCAGACAAAGGCAAAGTACCTGATAATAAAAGACTCTGAGAAGCTCCAGTGTCCCTTAATATTTTAATTGGGATAGGTTTGGCAGAATCACCAATAAGTGATATAGAACCTTCTGACATGAATGGTTCATAAGCCTCCAAAATAGAATCAGACTGGGGTTTGTTTGACCCAACAAATGTATTGCTTTCAATACAAGACCGTGACCTTGACCTCGTAGAAATAAGAGCATTTGGAAAAGCTCTGTCTTTTCTCTGTTGCTTATTTTTCAACTTGAAGCAATCAGAAATAACGTGCCCTTTCGTTTTACAATAAGTGCACGTAGGAAGAGATAAGGATTTCTGATCAGTCTTATCAGATGTTTGATTCCTAACAGTTGTGTTGTCGTGAAATTTGGAAGTACTCGAATGAGATTGAAATGGTTTTTTACCAGAAAACTGCTGAGAGAACGACTTATTGCCAAATGAAATTTTGTGAGTCAAGGAATAATCATCAGCCATACGAGCAGCATTTTCCAAAGTTTCCACATTCTGCTCGTCAAGATAGGTTTTAACATCACTATGGATGCACCTCTTGAACTCTTCAATTAATACGAGCTGTCTGAGGTTATCATAAGCTTGATTAACTTTCTTGGCTGAGCACCACCTATCAAATAGTTGTTCTTTATCCCTTGCAAATTCGACATGAGTTTGTCCAGTTTCTTTTCTACAATTCCTAAAACTTTGTCGATATGCCTCTGGTACCAACTCATAAGCTTTCAAGATGTACTCCTTAACCACATCATAATCAGTGCTTTGTTGTACTGACAGTGAAATGTAGACTTCACGAGCTTTGCCAATGAGTACACTTTGTAATAACAAAGTCCTATGCTCTCTGGGCCATTTCAAGTTTTCAGCTATTTTCTCGAAATGAAGAAAGTATTTATCTACTTCTTTTTCCTGAAAAGGGGGTACTAACCTAATATATCTAGTAACATCAAAACCTGGACTTGTGTTTAAAGGAGTGGAGTGTGCTCTGTTTGCCAGTTCTAATTCTCTTAATTTAAATTGCATTTCCCTTTCTTCTCTTTGCATCTGCATTTGTATTTGCCTCTCTTCCTTCTGCATTTGTAGCTGCCTCTCTTTCTCTCTCTCTCTCTGAATCTGAAGCTTTGCCAATTCTAAATCCATCTGGTTCTTTAACTCTAATTCCCTTAATTTCCTGTCAGAACCAGATACAGGCTTTCTCTTCAAACTTAAAGCACTATTTTCAAAAATTCCCTTTCCTACTAAATACTGAATTAAAATAATCTTTATCTCCTGTTTTGTCAATGATACTTTTGCCTCAGATAGACTGTATTTTCTGGCAAGCTCGAGCAACTCATCCTTTCTCATACACTCTAACCCCTCCTGGGTAGGTTTTGAAATGAAATTCTGAACATTAGATGCCATTGTAAATGCTTGTTGGTTTCACACAAAAAAAATTTCTCTATTAAAAAATCTTTGCCAAAGACAAAAAAAAATTCAGACACAAAATCAATATGAATTTCAAAGATAAATTTAATATCTCTAATATGCTTTAAAGAAATTCAGATCCCGGAAGACGAGCCCTCAATTTCTGTTACGACTCTATGGTCTAAGAAAAATGTAACAGAAAGAAAGTGAAACCAACAAATCAAGTAAATATCAACAAGCAATTTATTACTAGATAATTAAAATGAAAAATCAAAAAGTCACTTACAGTAATGTGTTTTGAAATCCTAATAATCCAATAAGAATGATTGTTCTAATCACAAGTCCTAAATATAGAATGTTCCGAATTCACGGCTGTGTCCTTGAATGTTATTATGTGCCAATGGTCTCCAAAGTCCTGATGTACTAGAAATCTTGATGTGCTGATGTCAAAATGAAGTATTCCAAAATCTCTGAATAAGTTCACATAAATTCCAAAATCATCAATTAAAAATCCAAAATCCAAAAGTTTGTGAGCACTGTTATAATCCAACGAATATTTATAATAATTCCTCTCTTAGAATTTGGAATGAATTTTCACAACTGTAATAGCTCTTTACAAGACTGATGGTAATGTCAAAACTGAATAAATGTCCACCAAAGATGGCATATATAAAGATTGGTCACATGACAGAATGTTCTAGAACATGTGTCATCTTAATGGAATTTTACTTGTAAACAAAATTCAACCTTGACCTTCAAATTGAGAAAACATTATATTGATCAAAACAACCTAATTCAAGGACACTAGTTAAACATGTTTTTCCTGATAAACATAAAGATTTAAGCAAATATTAAAGTGAAGAAACATTTATAATTTCCTAAAATAGTTATAATATTATATAAACATCATACATAACAATAGTCTCTGTTGACATGCTATCTCTATGTCAGGTAATTATTACGTGTGACATTATTCAGATAGTCTCTGTTGACATGCTATCTCAATGTCAGGTAATTAGTATGTATCATGTTATTCAGATAGTCTCTGTTGACATGCTATCTCTATGTCAGATAATTATTACGCGTCACATTATTCAGATAGTCTCTGTTAACATGCTATCTCTATGTCAGGTAATTATTATGCGTCACATTATTCAGATAGTCTCTGTTGACATGCTATCTCTATGTCAGGTAATTATTACGCGTGACATTATTCAGATAGTCTCTGTTGACATGCTATCTCAATGTCAGGTAATTAGTATGTATCATGTTATTCAGATAGTCTCTGTAAGACAAGTTTTGCCTATACAAATGTTGTCTCTGATATGTCATAAATGTTAGTAAATTAGAGACAACAGTGGTATAGGTAATATAATGAGTAATGGTTATATATATGAATGAGTTGACATGAATCGCTGAACAAAGACTAAATGAGTAATGATTATGCATATAAATGAGTTGACATGAACCACTGAACAGAGACTAAATGAATAAGGTTACACATATGAATAAGTTGACATGAAACGCTGAACAGAGACTAAATGAGTTATGGTTAAGGATTTGAATTAATTGAAATTAAAAAAAGAAATCAAGCTACTGGCATCTTTAAGTCACAAATTTCCATGGGCCCTTGTTTACAAAATATAGGTGAGCAACATGTCACATTCTGGGGGTAGCAAAATTTGGACTTTTAAATTGGCAATTGGTTCTGACATCACCACATTGGCAGAGTGATGTCAGGGACTCTGACTAAGTAGCCTGTATGAAATGAAAAATCCAATCTTTTTAATTCATTATTAAAATGTTAAAATATCTCTGAAAGATGTAATGAACAGTTTGCTTGTAAACATATGATTTCTTTAAGATTTTCTTCCTGCAGATTTTCAATAAACTTTGTTCATAAATGTATCTGATAATTATAGGCAAAGTGGTAATTAAAGTGTATGTCAATGTGGTTATGTTACTTATCTTAAATTAAGTATTCATTGATGTTCTAAAATTTAATACTAATGTAGTTTAACCAAAGTTTATTCAATACTGATTGATAAATGCTCTGCACCTTAAATGTCATCAAACAACTTCCAAACAAAATATATTGATCTCTATGGACTTTTACAATGGTGGTCAGATACTAAACTGGGTCAAGAAAAGAGGCTGTCAGGTCTAATCATAACAAATAACAGGATAGTACAAATTCTTTTCAACATGCACAGCTTTCATTGTGACATCACAGCACGTGACATTCAATTCGGATTGTACTGGATCACACATTTAGGTTACATGAATGCCTACATGACTTGTATGACTTGTACTTTAGCTCTTGATGAGTGGAGATTTTTGTATAGTTGTAGATAATTGTCCAGTCCACCTTTTATCTTTGACATAATGATGAGGTCAAAGGTTGAATGGATAATGTAGAATGTATGTGACCAACCAGATTGGTGGGGTTTTGCAAATTGAATATAATCATCATTTTATGAAGATCTATTCCTCATGTAGTTGGGCAGCAGAAGTCATTACAGTACAACACAGTCATGCAGTACTCCCTCACTATAATAATGTTAATGGTAGCCATAAAAGTGTACCACCTTACATTGAGGTATTGTATGCACAGTACTCCCTCACTATAATGTTATTAATGGTAATCATAAAAGTCTTCCACATCATAGGTGAGGTATTTTATATACAATACTCCTTCACTATAATGTTATTAATGGTAACCATAAAGTATACCACCTTATAGGTAAGGTCACCTTATATTTAAGTATTTTATATACAGTATTCCCCAACTATAATGTTATTAATGGCAACCATAAAAGTGTACCACCTTGTAGGTGAGTTCACCTTATATTGAAGTATTTTCTATACAGTACTCCCTCACTATAATGTTATTAATGGTAGCCATAAAAGTGTACCACCTTATAGGTGAGGTCACCTTATATTGAAGTATTTTATACATAGGTTTACTGAGGTGCCATATAATGAGGAAGTACTGAACAAACTAATGATTTTACAGTTAATACCAAGTAAATTTATTTACCTGATGAAGGGTAATACATGTACTATGATAGAGATAAATAGATGATTGTTTCAGATGAAATTTATAAAATGAGTTCAATAATCTTATTGCAAGCCTTGATGAGTACAAGATTGAAATTATTTTTTTAGTTTCAGAAAGGCATAGGTACTATAAGGCCTCTTTTTAGCCCCAAAATTGACAAACTTTAAAAAAAGTAGTTGATCTGATAATACCATGGCCAAAAATGTATCAACATTTGAAAAACTTTAAATTTCAAATGATGTTTAAAACTTTACTTAGATATGGTGTCATAGGCATGTGCTTATGATGTCACATGTGGCTCTAAAATAGCAATTTTGTGCAACAATTGGAGCTATTTTAAAAACTTCAGGAGGTAACATGCGACAACCAATTTAATATTTTTACAGAATATAAAGTTATGCATGAATAACCTATTACTAGAATATCATTTTGGCTGTCACATGTGGACCATGTGAAAAACGAGAAAATTTAAGTCTGTCAGCATTCATTGGTACCTTGTATCTCTATAACAGTCAAGTATTAACTACATCTAAACTGACGTTTCTGCTACAGTAAATGCATAAAATAATTTTGACATAAAACAGAGACATTCTTACAAAATAACCATTATTATTGATGAAGAATCTGCTACAGACAAGAATTGTCCCTGATATGTTTAAGGATTGCATGGAGACAACAGTTATTACATTATTAATGATTATGTCATCAATGTTTAAAGGACAAGGTTGGAGATACAACAGTCAATTTTGGCCCCCCAAATTGGTGATAAATTAAAGTGATTGTAAGAGCATATTTACAGTTATACTACAATGACTATCTATCCACTATAATATATATATACTTTTGTTGCATAGTGAAACGTTATAGTCTGAAATAAACATTTAATGTTGTTCCTAAATGGGCACATGTTCGTCAAAAAATGCAAATTTTGCCATATTTCTGCATCTTCAAAGACCTCAAAAACAACCAGCACAATTGAGAACATGTTTTATTTTTTGACAGAAGACACTTATTTTAAACCATCAAACACAAATGCAAATTTTAAACATGTTCTTGTTTGCGCTTCTCCTTAAAAAAAAAAAACATGAAGACAAACCGTGTTCTTAGCTCACCCCTTACGTTCCTTACCATATGCTCCAAACAATTCAATTACGAAGTGCAGTGGCAGCACAGTGGGGGGGGGGGGGGCTCATGGGGACAATGTTCTTTAGTGGCACCCCTGCTTTGCCACAGAAAACAGTTTCTATGTCAGTTGCCAACCTCCCTCAAAAATTGTCCCCATTACACTAAGGTGAGGTGAAACACTATGAAAATTTCAGCTGCAAAAAAACAAAACTCTCAACAGCACCCCCCTTTGTCTGGCATCAGGGGGCAATTGCCCCCCCCCCCCCCCCCGACACACACACCACACACACACCTCCACTGACAAAGTGTCACAAAAATGCAGTTTTTTCCTCTGCTTTTCTTAAAAAAAATAACTAACATTTAAATGTAGACTGTCATTTGTATTCTTTTTGTCTTTTTTCTGATCATGTTTTGGGGCATTCTGAATATTGGGATGAGGGTAGTTAAATATAGAAGAGATGCATGAAGGAAGTCTACCCACAACAACAACAAGAACAACAACAAAATGCAGCTTACAGTTTGTTGTTTTTACTAACGGGGTCGGAAAGATAAGGAATGATGATAGAAATAACGATTACCATGTATCTTTTCCTTACCATGATCATTTAAAATAGCATTAATTGTTTTAATTCATTTTGTAGATAATATTCTACCCTTGTATGAATTCACGATCTTGAACTCTTACAAACCTCTTCAGAATATGAATTAATAATGTGAATCATACACATACAAGCTACAAAAGTACTGAAATCTGCTTTGAATTAATTTAAAATGCAATATGTGTTAGCATTATCATTCATTTGTTTCCCATTTGATGAATTAATTCAGTACACAACTTCACAGTATTCTCTGCTGAAGACTAGATTTTGGTCTCCAGCTGGCAATAACATGGAAAAATAAATTGAATGCAGTAGTTATCAAAGAAGTATTTATTGAAGAAAGGGATTATAATGTACAGCTGCGAATTTTTCTCTACTTGTAGCGCAAAGACATGTATAAAGTATTCTTTAATTTTTTTTTTTTTAAAGGTAGAACAAAATTTTTGGGACATAATTGATATTACCCAAAGGAACCTCACATGGCAACATGCTATCTATATATACTAATTTGCCTATCATGATTGTACTAAGAGGTTTGAATGGTGTAAAGGTAAAGTACTTGTCTGCAAATCACCACTAAATATTAAAGTAACAGTTTAAGCCTCACAAGGAGTGTAAATGTTTGTTTTTAATTTATATAAATATGTTTTCTTTTATTTTTTCCTTCTGTGATTTATGCTTGTTCCTCTCTAACTATTTCTTTATTTCTGTCTTCCTTTCTCATGTCACAGATTTTTGATGAATGACTGACACTGTTATCAATCCAAAGACCTGAATTAACTTAAAAATAACCCTGAAAGCAATTTGTTTTTAAATATTGCTATTTCAAATGGTTGCTTACATCAGTCATTATCGAGGTCATTATTGTTTATCATTCCACTGTTTCCTGAAACTTTTGCTTGTGACCATTCATGTGTGTGTGTGTGTGTGTGTGTGAGAGAGAGAGAGAGAGAGAGAGAGAGAGAAGCAATAAGAATGGCCATATCAAGACAAAACTGGAAGTGCCTTTTGGAGTCTATCCTTCACATCTTTAACAGTGCCTTTTAGAGTCTATCCTTCACATCTTTGACAGTGCCTTTTGGAGTCTATCCTTCGCATCTTTGACAGTGCCTTTTAGAGTCTATCCTTCACATCTTTGACAGTGCCTTTTGGAGTCTATCCTTCACATCTTTGACAGTGCCTTTTGGAGTCTATCCTTCACATCTTTGACAGTGCCTTTTAGAGTCTATCCTTGACATCTTTGACAGTGCCTTTTGGAGTCTATCCTTTACATCTTTGACAGTGCCTTTTGGAGTCTATCCTTCACATCTTTGACAGTGCCTTTTGGAGTCTATCCTTCACATCTTTGACAGTGCCTTTTGGAGTCTATCCTTCACATCTTTGACAGTGCTTTTTGGAGTCTATCCTTTACATCTTTGACAGTGCCTTTTGGAGTCTATCCTTCACATCTTTGACAGTGCCTTTTGGAGTCTATCCTTCGCATCTTTGCCAGTGTTCAGTTGTTGGATTATGAATGTCATATACATATCTTCTATTATCTTTTAACTTAAAATGTGTATGTGTGTTGTATATGTGCTTGTGGATCATCAAAAGAGGGAGAGATGGTCAACCACAGCTGGTCCATTTCTTTAAAATCAAATTATGAACGAACAGTTTGATTACGGGCCTCACCTCTGGTACAAAATTCTCCTTATCCTTGAGTAAACAGCCTCTTTTAAAAAGTTTCCTTGTCGCTGGACTAGTGTGTGTGTGTGTGTGTGTGCACGCGCTCAATCATGTATATTCACATGTGAATGTATATAAATTCTTGTTATGTATGGACTCCATATTGATGCACATGCATGTAAAACATTTTTGACATTTTTCACACCTGAAATTTTGCTAATTTTTTTGTTTAATTGTTTAATCTAATATTAATAAAAAAGGTGGTGTATCTTTTTTTAAGGTTTAGTTCTATGTTTACATGTGTACATGAAGACAAATGTTACCAACCTGTACGAAATTTTTCATCCGTAGTTTAGACGTACCTGAGGCGTCAAGTTTTTTAAAATTACAGGCGTGAGATCTAATAAAGACTAACTGATCTGAGACATAAACCAAGCGGAATTGAGACGTAAGTCAGGTGGAATTTGAGGCGAAATATGTAAATTAGCTCCGCCCAGAATTTAGACGTAGATGCGTCAATTTTTAAAAAAATTCCAGGTGTGGAATCTAATACAGACTAAATGATCGGAGACGTAAACCAAGTGGAATTGAGACGTAAGTCAGGTGGAATTTGAGACGAAATATGTAAATTAGCTCCGCCTGGAATTACACCTTGACGCCTGGAAAATGCGTTAGCTTGCCGCCTGGAACAATGTTTTGGGTTGCTGCCTCCCTCCCAAAAGACGCCTGGAACAGAATATTATCAGGAAAAGTGACGGGTGTAATTTTAAAGGACCAGTATTGAGCATCATTTGAGAATTATATGATCAGGCCTGCCTGGAATTAACAAAAAAATATTTATGTTTTAATGAACCCCCATTTAAACAATAAATAAATTACAAAAAGACAAAATTGGCTACAAAACTTATGTTATTCTAGAATTTTGTATTTTATTGGTAAACACATTCAAAAGTTTCAACCGACTTGATTTAAATCAAAACCTAATATATGGTCACGAGTATGCAGAAATGAAAAAGTGTGACAACTCTTCTTTTTTGTATTCAAATAGGGGTCTTGCATGCTTTGGACTTCTTAGGTATTTTGCGATAGTTGATACGAATGATGAGAATTATGATATTGTTGCAATTGTAGTAGTTCTTTATTTTTGTAATGGAGCATGCGTGCAAAACACTAAGATAATAGCAGAGACTACATGTTCTTATAGTGCCATTGTTTTCTAACTGATGGGGTTGTAGTTTTAAATTGTTTTCTTTTACATATACATATGCACACTTTCTTTCATAATTGTTTGAAATGGTTTTTATCAAAGTTAAACATTCTTTCACACAGTTGTGCAATATATTAGTAGTTTCTATCATAACATTTAAAAGTTTATTAAAATGAGACCTCTCAATAGAGTACCATGATGTTCCGATATGCTGTTCAATTTCACTTTGTACACAAAATATATTTCATTAGCTGATACATTTGGCCTTTTTTTAAAATGAAATATGCTGCTTTCCTTGCAAAACGGTTACACATAAAGCAAATGCAGGAGACTTTGTGAGTGTGATTTGGATCATATACAATAAATCACTAAGGAAAGATTCCAGAAATCCAAACTGATCCAGAGAAAGGCAAGCTCTTCAGTATAAGGAATCTCTCACAGCTGTTTTCTCCGATATTCACGTTATTCCTCCAGAAGCAAATCCAGATCGGCAGTGGGATGGATGTTATCAGATGGTATGGCCCCCTCCTTTTTTTGAAAACAGTATACACTTTTAGGTGAAATACAAGAATGTTAGCCGTTTTGAAGCACAATGAACCACCTCTTTTAAACAAATCCTCAGAAAAAATCCTGCATCTTTCCCTGCTTCTTGTTTGGCTTAGGTACCATATCATCCACTGAAATAGATTACAGCAACATAGAGTATGTAATGTGGACACAAATATGACTATTTACTTGTTTGGCAAAACAATGTAAGCCTTTAATTTAGCTGAACGTTCCAAAATCACTACACAGTCTCTTAGAAACATATCTAAGTGTTATTTATGACCATCCTTTAAAAAGATCCCAAATTTTGGTGTTATCATCCATTTTGGAAGCGCTGTGACATTATATATCAAACATTCAGTACTTTACATCTTTAAAAATAAAGAAAGCATATTACTCATTTAATTTCTCAAGACCTTTGAAAAAGAATCACTTCCATTTTATTGAAAAAGTTAAAATTCATTGCATGATGACAACTGTAGAATTTAATATGTGATATCCACATTTGTGAAAAAAATTAGCTAAAATTTAGGCACATATTGGGTAATGGTAGTTTTCGGGGTGGGTGTGGGTCTGGATTTCCGGACCTTAAATAGCTTGAAACAAATATTTTTGAAAAGAACCTTTTACCTCCATTATATTAGCTGAATTTTTTTTATATATTGATGTATCAGAAAAAAAAAAAAAGACTAGCTCAAGAATATTACAGGTTCCACCTCCCCCAATTAAATGGTCGGTCATCAGTGGCCATTTATGACAACAATATCATCGACCATCCTAGTTTCGTGCCTGTCCTTGATTTGTGCGCCATGTTTCTCGCAACCTCGCGTGCTTATTTTGAGATCCTGATGTCATCAACTGGGTAAATACCATTTGTTGACAGTGACAGTAAGTGCTGATTATGACATATTCGACGAAATAAGATTTAAATATGTAATACAATTCAAATCAAAGAAAACATAATGAAAATGTCCAACTAATGCCATATTTGCCACAACTTTGTGGCCTTGGAATGAGTGTTAGCTGTTCAGATCAGTTCGCATGTTCGTTTTCTTTACCTTTTTGTTAGTGGGAAAACCACAACAGAGATTTTTGAGATGGCAAAGGCAATGTAAAAACTTGGTTAATGTGACATGAACTTATCTCATGTTAGGAAAAATGATTCTACTGGAAAACTATGTATTTTGAAATTTGTAATCAAAATATTTTAATATAACGAACAAAAAAGCTTTGTTATGAGACAGCATGAAAAAAAATCTTTTAAAAAATTCACATTTTTAAATATGATAATTTTATCAGAAATCAATATGAAAAAAGCAATTAAAAAATGCATCAGATTTTTTTCTTTTATATTTTTTTCATTATTATTTGTAAGTGTTTTATTGCAGTCAATATGCATTTGAAAGAAGTCAAATATATATCAGATGCAAATACATAATAATATAGGGACAACATAAACGATTGATGTCTACACATTGGCCAGATTGTCACAATCCAATCTTACGTCATGTGGCTTTTATTCAGGGGCACGAACCATGGAATTTTTCTAGAAATAGAAAAATTTTGACACTATCGGAAAAACGGTTGCTCGCAAAGAATTTTGAGAGAGTCAATAAACATTTCTCATTGTTGAATAAATTAAGTAGATATAGTTGAACAATTTCTATGGTAATTTTAGTAGTTTGTTGCAATATTATAACAAAAGTGGTAAAATTCACGTAGAGGACACGAACCATGGCAGATTGACGATATCGTACATGTGTTGAGTATATTGTATATAGCCGCATTTTTCTCTCTGGTACGGGAAAATGCCCGTCTTTGAGTAAATGTGCAAACATTTGCAAAGTTCTGCTGTCTGTTAGAAGGAAAAAAAGTCCCAACAGAAAATGGAATGCGATAACAAGTTCAAATTTAATTTGGTATTAACGTCACCCTATTGTCGATAACTGACATTAAGATTGCACCTATAACTGTAGTTTGGCAGGCGGCAGCAGTAAATTATACTGATATGCAAAACGATCGTCTCAATGATTATGTTGCTCAAGATTATAAAGTTGTATCATTTGACATATTAAACCTAAGGGCAAAACTGCGTACAGATAAATGCCCGCCAATCATATGCAGTCTGTAAACCAACAAAATACAACACAAACTGGATTTTACTTACCAACAGGATAACTCCATGACCTTTGATCGCTATAGTTATCGCCAGAGCTGTACGATCAGTTGCTGCACATGCATTGGTATTACTTGCAATAAACTTCCCAAATCAACGAGCAAAAACTGGTCTTCGAACTTAAAAATGGAGCCCGTTTGAAAACGAGGCTGTTGCATAAACAAGGGAAATAACCGCCGTTACTATCTCGGTACTGATGGTCTCAGTCGCCAAAAACCGCATTTCATCTTGTGTAATTTTATTATTATTAATTTTTTAAAAAAAACCCCAGATTTATGCTAATAATCCTTTACAGAATGCATGCAGGATGGAATGGGTATCCCTCCCTCTCTCACTCAAAAAAAACAATAATTAAATCCAGGATATATATACATTTTGAAGTTTATACTTAATATAACAAGAACTGCCAATTGTGTTTCTTTTTCTGGCAGCAGTAACAACTGAGGGCCAGGTATAATATGTATCATAGTTAGAAGGAAAAGAAATGATTCAAAAGAATGAAATTTTATAAATAATGATCATTTTTTTCTTTGGGACTAAAAAAATCATTATTTAATGATTGATATTTTATGGAAATTTACTATACAGGAAATAAAATCAAACACATTTGCTTTTCTGTCTTCTGTGAATAATGAGGGAGTTTATTATTATTATTATTATTATTATTATTATTATTATTATTATTATTACCATCATCATCATTATTATTATTATTATTATTATTATTATTATTATTATTATTATTATTAACAGTTTTTAAATTTACCACAATAAAAAAATGTAGCATAAATCTGATAATAATATCAAGTATTTAGCAAAATGGAATTACTGGAAATTAAAAGAAAATCTTCATGTTTTATTTAAGCTATTTAGAATATGAATACAAATTTATACTTTGCAAAAATTATGTGATATATAATTACCAAATTTGGTTTCTTCTATGTTCTATGTTCTGGTTTAAGCCTACTCATGTTGTATTTATTACTTAGCAACACTTCTGTTTACATGTATTTTTTTTAAAAACATTTTTTTGTTACAAAGCTAAATGCCTTGTTGACACATTGGGGTTGACAGAGTTTGAAACACTCTAGAAGAGAAGAGTAAGAAAAAAGTCCTGAATGCAAGAAATTACAGTTTGTATTTTTACAGTACACTTTGCAAATTTAAAATGATCACCATCGTAATTCTATAATTATTGCAGATACTAAATTTTTCTTAACAAATTCAAAGACTATATTCAAGGTTAGTTCTTTGCATATGGAAAACCATATATTAAAGCCCTTATTTTTAGTTATCTCTGGTAAAAGTTCTTTATTATTAACTTGTACAGAAATCCTCCTCCTGTGAATTCTAAGTCCAAATTATCTGCCTTCTGCAAATTTCAAAGTCCAGTTCACCCTCATTCTAAATGCAAATATCCGCCTTGTACAAATTTCAAAGGAAAAAAATGACATCTCTGAACATGAATCTCAGTGTTTTCCTCCATAGCCAGGTGGGAAAATGTAGAATTACGTCTCAGATGAGAGGCATAAGTCAGACTGAAATCTTACTGAAATCACGTCTCCTGCTCAATTCCGCCTGGAATATTTTCATTCCAGGCGGAAACCAAGTGGTTTCCGTCTCAATGACAGGTGGTTTCTGCCTCTCCATTTCATATGG
Organism: Margaritifera margaritifera; assembly: GCA_029931535.1. NCBI lineage: Eukaryota > Metazoa > Mollusca > Bivalvia > Unionida > Margaritiferidae > Margaritifera > Margaritifera margaritifera. The sequence continues at coordinate 1,591,604 of JAQPZY010001196.1, read as the reverse complement.
GATGTCAGCTTAAAATTCAATGCCATATGACCTTGTTTATTTGAAGTACAAGTGTTCGAGAATACGAACTTCATGCTATAAAGAGAAAATACTCTGGCATATATCTGGATATTCATTATGGACCATCCTTAATTTCCAAGTCATCTAATATAAAATTTAAAAACTTGGGAAATAAACGTAATAATATGGCATGATTTTTTCCAAAAACGAAATCTAGAGCTGTTTCCTGATTATATTAACCACTGAATATAAAGGAGATTAAGGGATAAATACCATGTATTTAAAAAAAAAAAGAAGAGATAATGTTGAGTTGTAATTGGTTATGCCACACTAATCATGATGTTGATAAAATCATGGGTTGGGGGAGCATTGCACACTGGAACAAATATATTTGCATTAATCTGTCTTACTGTATTTTTTTATTTTTCATTCCATCCATTCTGGAGACCCATTTGATATAAAATAAGAAACCAGTGCCTGTTCACTCATCATCTTGACAATAAATGTATACAAACTTATATCCTTGGTACAGTGAAGTAGTACAGTGAATTTTGTATAGATAGTACATCCTTTAGTACAGTGAAGTACTAAAACAGTGCTTTATATCAGTTGAACATGCTGTATAGTTTACAGCTATTGTACTCTCTCTCTCTCTCTCTCTCTCTCTCTCTCTCTCTCTCTCTCTCTCTCTCTCTCTCTCTCATAAAATTCATAGAAATATATCAAATTTTAGGATCAGTCATCATCATATGGAATTTTTTAAAAATAATTATTTAATAACATAAAGTAAGCTTTTCCCCCTAAACCCTGCACAAGCAAAACAGCTTCGTCACTGATGTTTTGAACATTTTTAATTTTTCTCTATACATGGTATCAACATTTGGCTATTATTAATGTACAAAGTGTATAGACTGCATTTTTGTGAAGAAAATGATCAAGAAATACATAAATTGCCTTATCAGGCGTGATTTTGACAGCAAGTCCGTGCTAAACATAAACATATAAAATAAAAACGAAAATAGGTGTCAGAGGTAATCAGCCGAACCTAATGGAAATATACACATCATTTAAACATTGTTTCAAAATGAAAATCAAGTTTTATAGTCTCTTCATTGACTAATATGCACATTGAGTGCAAATGCAAAATTTAGCATAAATATTTTTCATCAATATGCATGATAGGAGCTTTTTAGCCAACATATCTTTAATCCACGAATGTAGGTACCACAACAGCGAAGAAAACCATTGGCTATTTATTGGTTAATTTCCTTTGTTAAAAGCAGTCCTGGATAAAATTCAAATACATATTTAAGGAAGAGAGTCGGGCATTTTTTATCTATACAAGTTTCATCTGGATCTGATTAAGGGCCAAAATTGACTCTTACAGTACCTACCCCTTTCATTTGAAATAAGCACAAATTTACGATTCTATTTATCGCATTTATTTGAGCAAGAAATACTGATTTTATTTGACTAAACTGCAGAACAGTACTAGTGTAGTCAAATGACTTTGAAATACATTTGGATGTCACACTTGTTATGCCATTCCTTTGTGTGTCATTATGACATCATTGTGACATCATTAGGTGTTATTACACCTAACACCAAAGCTTGCAAAAATTATTTTACTTATTTCATAAATTTCATGTGAGATTATATATATATATATATATATATATATATATATATATATATATATATATATATATATATATCAGGGTTCTCCAGGATGCCGAAATATGTGTACAAGTGCACATATTTTTCATATTTGGATGCATGAAAATTCCAACAGCTCAGTCCTTGATACACAAGTTTTTTTGTCAGTGAAATTCTCTTTTATTTGATCTGTTTCTACAAAGTGAGTATCAATCATGTAGTGTGCTATCTATCAAACAAAGTTCAAGTAATTGTAATGGGATTAGGTAAAGCTGCATAGGTTAGATCTTAGCAGACAAAGAGATTAAGACAATTTTAATCGATTGTCGGTTTCTAATGATCATTTTGATCAAAAGACTATAATTACACACAAGTGTGATTTGACACCTCTCTTTGATAAACATTAATCAGCACAGTTTTATGCCATCATATAATAAATCCTTATGCAATGTTTGGAACACTTGCATTTTATCGTATACTGTATTTAGAAATTTATTTAGCAGCCAAGATTTTGGGACTTGTTTTGTTGTCAGAGGAATATGAACTCCCATGTTAATCGTCATAAATCATTAAAAAAAACAACTGTTTTTCGGTGTCATATACAGATATACTAATCGTTTCTGAGTGATTATCATATGTGTACTACTTTGATGGCAACTTACATAAAAAATGTTTGGTGCCAAGTACAATGCTGCAGACATTTCTCTTGAGACTTTGGCCACTGAAAGTAAAAGATGCATCTAGTTTTGATAAAGAAAATAGAACACCAAAGGGACTGAGAGATTCATCAAATGAATCATGGAATAGGGCATTCCCATGGGCTGAAAAATGAGAAAACAATGGAAAATTATTAGTTTATGCACAGGGTTTCACAACTATGGAATGAAAAATGCAATGGCAACTCAAGGAACACCAGGTCTCAAAACTTAAGGATTTTGATCGAAAACCGGCTGTGGAGAAATTTGTTAAAAGTTTGTTTAAGAAAAAAGTGAATGTAATATGTTGTGTTGCTTAAAGATCAAATGAAAAAAGTTTATGGAATATGGTCATTTGTTTCTTCTTCCAGTGTCTTGGGAAATTTAGTGATTTGAAATGGAATTAAGCTAATTAAATAAATCAATATACCTGGTACACAAGAAAGTGTAATCTCTTCCTTGATTCCTTCAAGCTGCACACACAATTAAAGAATGGCAAGGTAAAGGTTGTAATATCACAAGCAAGGAACTGGCAAAGGTTGTAACATCACAAGCAATCACAATGATCATGGTTATCAACTAAGTTTTCTTTCATTTCTTATAAAATTAAATATTTCACAATGAATGAGTATTAGAAATCTGATGACATATATTGGTGACACATTAATACACACACAATGTTCTGAATTATTGCATGGAGAAAAAAAAGTGTCGTTATTAGGACAAGTTTTAGGACTGGGACTGCAACTTTCAAAATTCTATGGAGAACTTTTATATATATATATATATATATATATATATATATATATATATATATATATATATATAATGCCTTCTTGTTGTTTTTTCAGTATTTTAATATAGATGCTGAGCTGGATAAAGTGAATGTAAATTTCAGTTCCATTGATGTGTATCCAACATCCATCAATAAGCCACTATTAGACTTAAAGAGTGGAGTGCAAATCAATTTTACAGGCTTCTATGATGAGGTACTTCCTACTTTATCCATCTTTTACAATACATCTTTATTTATTGATCAGCACATTTTTATTTGAAATGTTTAGCCCCATTCCATCTAAATTCTAATTCAAGTATATATACTTTATACAGAGGATGCCTGCCCAATGTTTAGACCCATTCCATCCAAATTATAATTCAAGTATATATACTCTATACAGAGGATGTCTTATTCAAGTATATATACAGAGATGCTGCCAGGGCACGCAACTGTGCGAATCGCGCAAAATTTGTACGAATTAGTACACTTGGAAAGCAGTGATGCGTGAGAACTCCTGCAAATTAGTTTATAGTCGGGCATATATAAAAGGTACTCTGCGCAGTATACAATTTTTATTTAACTGCTAACCCTTAAAGTGCTTGTTGGGGCATAAGTCATGCCACCTGTACAAGTCTCGTAGCGCTTGTCTCATTATCGGCCTTTTTTCCGGTAGGCAACTGCTTACAAATTGTTCGGCTTGATATGAACGGTTGTTAAGCTAAATTTGATTAGCATATTGGGCCCTGGAACAGGCATTGTCGTGTTTTATCCTTGCATTCATGAAGGAGGTTTTACAAATGCGTGGTTAAATTAAGGGACCCTAGAAAATCTAAAATGGCTGACTCGCAACATGGTTCATCTTCAGACGACGATTTTGTTTGGCAAATAATGGCAGATGATAGCGATGATGACAATGATTTTTAAAGTTTTGAAGTATATGAGATTATTGGAGCTCGGAAAGTGTTACTGGAAATCCCAGTGAGTAATTTTGAACCTGAAAATGATGTTGAAAAAAGAGTCTGATGTACATGCTAGATGGACAAAAACAGACGGCATGCTGGTCAACCCCCTATGAAGCGGTCCTTTAAAATTAAATGTCAAAAAGGCAGAATACTAAGCCTAATTAAAGTACAGGCAATTTAAAAGTTGAGTGCAATTTTTCATTTCTTTTCTCAAACAATTCTGCCTTGAGGTATCTTGTGCTACAAAACTAAATAGCACTTGAAGGGTTAAGATAAATTGTATAAATAAAAATCTAAAAAGAAATTAAAAAGTAAGGATATTTATTTTTAATCAGAATAATTCTGAACAAGCTGGCTGTGGCATTGATGGACTTAAAACCCTAATACAAAATTGTGGAACAGATCAGAAATATGGCATACATGTAGTAGTCAGCAAAGCACTTCTTCAAGAAAGTTAAACTTTGGCACAGCTCATGTTAGTGAAAATATTTATTTTGGAGCAGAGATATCCAAGAGACAGTACCTATGAGCTGCTGAAAATTGTACATAACAACTATAAAGAACATTTTTCCAACTTGTTCAAGCTGGCTTAGATAGTTATGCATATGTAAAAGGGGGGTTCTCAGCACAGAACAATATTCCTGTCGCAGATGAGGAACAAATTAAGCTCAGAATTGATCAACATATTAATGTATATACAACTAGAGGAGGCATCTTTTGAGGATTTTGATTTCAATAGAGCAGGAAAAAAGAAAGAGACAGATAATTATGTTATAGGTAAATATTGAACTATGGCCATTTCCTCCTCCCCCTTATTTTTCTTCTACTTCCCCCCTTATTTTGGTGACAAGGGGGGAGCTTTCCCCTTTAGATAAAATCCTGGCAGCATCTCTGTATATACTATATACAGAGGATGTCTTATTCAAGTATATATACTCTATTCAGAGGATGTCTGCCTGATGTTAAATATATGCTTCCTGCATATAAATATAAATTCGCACTAAAGGCCTTCTTGTGAAAAAGGTCTCTTGTTGAAGAATCACATATCTTTTTCTAATATGAGCTGTAAATTAATTTTGTATCATATTTAATTAATATATTCTTGATAACCAATCATTAACTTACCAAAAAAATACAACTCCTCCCCATGATGGATTCTCTTCTCAGAAGACTGTTTGCCATGCCCTTTGACTATCCTTAGATTTAACTTTAATTGTACAGATCTGATTAAATGTATGATTATACAACATACAGATTTCTTGTATGGAGTTGGTGGATTAAAGTTCATGTAAACTGACATAGAGATAAAAGCTTATTAGTTTGATTAAGAAAATAAATACCAAAAATTAATTTGTTCACACAGATTGGACAGAAATTACTTAAATGATATTAATCTTTATGTCTTTAAGCAGGTAATATTAATTTGGAATACGGCCAAATCTGACAACCAAAATTTACTATATGTGTTGGAAATATATATTTTGCTTACAGTGGAGTAAGTTGCTCATATAGAATGGAAAACTGAATAATCATGATCATCAAAGATCCACTTCTGTATCAAAATATATGCTGAATATTTTTCTCTAAATATTCTTTCAACTCATTTAACTTGTTACAGCTGAACAAATCAGCCATAAATGCCAACCTGTCCAAGATTTCAAGTGATCTAAGATCAGCCAATGTAACCCCGCAGTATATTCAGGTATGTATAATACCCATGCATTCATGCAAGGTAAATGTAACCCTGCAGTATATTCAGGTATGTATAATACCCATGCATTCATGCAAGGTAAGTGTAACCCTGCAGTATATTCAGGTATGTATAATACCCATGCACTCATGCAAGGTAAATGTAACCCTGCAGTATATTCAGGTATGTGTAATACCTGTGCATTCATGCAAGCTAAACTTCTCATGCAAGAGTTATACCCCCCCCCCACACACACACACACAAGGAAGGGAGACATATTAGTTTTGTACTATCCATACATCTCTCTGTCTGTCCATCCATCCATCACACTTTCTTTATCAGCATGATATCTCAAAAACTATTGAACTGAACTAGACTGAATAGGATATTTTGATACCTTGAGTGGGTCCCAATACCAGATTAGGTGATATTGACCTTATTTTCAAGGTCACTTGACAATACTTTTTCGTTAGGTGAAGGACATCAGCTTGTACACAAGATATTTCTAATATGTTTTGACCAAACATGGACCAAATTTCATATACATGTACAGCTATCTCAGGGATATCCCATGATCTGATTAGCTACTGGTGGCCATGACTGAGCTTGAGTGGGAGAGATGCCAGGTTGCTCACACTGACATTTTAAGCATCTAAAAACTATTGAACTGAACCAGTCTTAATCGGATGTTTAGATGCCTTGAGAAGGTCCCAAAACCAGATTAGGTTGCTGTGACTGTGTCCAAATGTTCAAGGTCACAGTGGGATACATGTGCATAAAGAGGAATCAGCTTGTAAACAAGTAAAATACATCAGCCTGTAGGCAAGATATATCCAATATGGTTTGACCATACTGGACCAAATGTGATACATAGATGCCAGTGTGTGGGGGGTGGGGTGGTTGTACCATGACCTGATTAGCATTTTGCGACCATGAGCAAATTTTCAGAGTTAGATGATGGCATTCTGTATGTGGTGGTGGTTTATTCTTTGTGGATGGGAGACGGATGCCTACTTAGCATGTAAGCAAGAACTCTCAAGTACAGTGGAACTCAGCCTGAACTAACTGGAAATGTAGGTACCTTTAAAGGATCACATGTTAAATTATGGTGACATTTACCTAATTTTCAAAGTTACTGTAAGGCCAAATTTTGTAATTTGATTTACATTGATTTCATTTTTAGCATTGTTATCTTGGAAACATTTTATTCTGCTGTTTTTTAAACCTCAATATAAAATGAACATCTTGATAAAGTACAAATTAAGTGGTTTGTGTGTCTTATGTAGACAGGTAACTACACTGTAAGTGGTATCACTTATTGTTATGAACATTTGAAGATGACATCATAATTTTGTCATCACAGATATTTCCAGGATATTTTACACATAAGTCAACATCCACTTCCTTGCACAAACTAGCAAATAGATATCAATCTTACACACAAGTCAATATCCACTCCCTTACACAAAATAGCAAATAGAAATCAATCTTACACACAAGTCAACATCCACTCCTTTACACAAAATATCAAATAGAAATCTATCTTACACACAAGTCAACATTCACTCCTTTACACAAAATATCAAATAGAAATCTATCTTACACACAAGTCAATATCCAATCATTTACACACAATATCAACCAGAGGTCTTGGAGATATCTTAGACACAAGTCAACACCCACTCCTCTTAAACACAAGTCAACATCCACTCCTTTACACAAAATATCAACCAGAGGTCTTGGAGATATCTTACACACATGTCAACATCAGTGCCCTGGCACAAAATATAAAGTAGTAATCTTGCAAAAAAAATTTAAGGTCACCAGAACCAAAACTAGGTCATGTTGAGTCCGATGATACTAGAAATATCTTTATCACATAATGAGACTTTCCCACCTATGCACACAATGTTGCCTTTTGACCTTAACAATCAGGGACTTTCTATATCAAACCTATGCACATAATATTGCCTTTTGACTCTAACAATCAGGGACTTTCTATATCATACCTATGCACATAATATTGCCTTTTGACCTTAACAATCAGGGACTTTCTGTATCACACCTATGCACATAATATTGCCTTTTGACTCTAACAATCAGGGACTTTCTGTATCATACCTGTGCACACAATGTTGCCTTTTGACTGTAACAATCAGGGACTTTCTATATCACACCTATGCTCATAATATTGCCTATTGACCATAACAATCAGAGACTTTCTATATCACACCTAACAAAATGTTATTTATTTACCTTGCTGTACTTGTCCAGTCCTTCTGACAAGTACCAGTGTCATAGACTGAGATTAATTGTCATGGTTGGAGAGAAGGGGGGACACAGAGACCTTTTGCATACTATGCATTGAGTAAATAAGCTAGATCAATAGTCAGAATTCAGTTTGCTTAAACTATTCAAAAGCAAACATGCCTAGAGTCAGTAAAAGCCAATACACTTAAACTATTCAAATGCAAACATGCCTAGAGTCAGTAAAAGCCAATACACTTAAACTATTCAAATGCAAACATGCCTAGAGTCAGTAAAAGGCAATACACTTAAACTATTCAAATGCAAACATGCCTAGAGGCAGTTAAAGCCAATACACTTAAACTATTCAAAAGCAAACATGTCTAGAGGCAGTTAAAGCCAATACACTTAAACTTTTCAAAAGCAAACATGTCTAGAGGCAGTTAAAGCCAATACACTTAAACTATTCAAAAGCAAACATATCTAGAGGCAGTTAAAGCCAATACACTTAAACTATTCAAAAGCAAAAATGCCTAGAGGCAGTTAAAGTCAATACACTTAAACTATTCAAATGCAAACATGTCTAGAGGCAGTAAAAGCCAATATGTGAAATCTGCTTTTTCTTATAAGTCACACAAAAAAAACTTTTTAAAAGGTAGAAGAATTGTCTTGTGATATCTGGAGGTTGACTCTGGATCAAAGTACTCTCTACTAAATTGATTACCAGAGTTCTTTTCAAGAAATTACTGCATAGTAACATCATTGATAATTTTCAGAGTAAATATTGACAGGTATTGTATGGAATCAAAAGTGTTACTCAGAAAGTCAACATAGAAAACTGGGGTCCCAGGTGACCAAGTGGTCTAAGGCCACATCTCACCTCTGTCCGCGTGGGTTCGAGTCTCGGGCTTGGCCAACATGGGTATGTGAGAAAGCTTGCCAGTAGCTTCCCGTGGGTCGGTGGTTCTTCCTGGGGTTTTCTCAGGTTCTTCCTCCACCAAAATATACTGGCCGCCATGTATAGCCTATCATGTGCTGAAAAATGGCGTTAAACCCATAACAACCAACCAACCAACATAGAAAACTGCAGTGCATCATATTTTGGTATATGGAATCTTAGCTGACAACAGTGTCACACTTTAGGTCCTCATAAGTCCTCAGATAACTGGCCTATGATATTGGTTTGCTAATTTAGGTTGGGTACCAGCAAACCTTTGGAATCAAGCTTACACCAATTGTCTATTTTTAAAAAGACAAATAATGCTATAAACAACAAAAATATCTATAAAATGATGTGTAATACTTTTAGAATAGCAGGGAAGATAACAACAAATCAATATTTATTTGTTGCTTTGTTTATATGATTCCTTTCTAAATAAATAAATGATTTTCAATTTTCAATGTTTGTTTATGATAGCCATCTTGATTCCAGAGCACCTACATGGAGCATTTTTAATGTGCATATATTAAAAAGAAGTTCCATGTACAAACCTAACACCAGGCTCCTCCATTATAAAACTTGACTCAACATTTCAAGTAACAAAATGCTGCTCCAGACTTGGAAATATTACTCGAAATTGACAAATGCAGCCTTTTTTATTGGTCAGAATATTTCCAAGTGAGATTTGGAGTTGAGTAAATTTGTATGATGGAGGACTTGGAGTCACTAGGATGCTATGTTAAAGATATGGAATGAGATACTAATTAGAGATCACACTTTATTATTAAGTTTTTCATTTTCAAAAAAATTTGGACATATACTGTATAGAGTTCAAGGCACTTTGAGGTCAAGAACATGTTCTTTATTTTACATATGTCATGACACCTAGATTAGGTATCTCTTATTGCAGATTTTTTTCTTTTGCTCATTTAAATTCATCAAGAAATTTTAAGATGCAAATGCCAATTAATGGATGATGATTTTGAAAGTGTCTTAAAATGGTCTTGAATATTTTCTGAGATATGGTAATGTAAATTTATGTTTCATAATCACTTAAAATGTATTTTTATTGCATATCTGCTGTATTCAATGTAATATCTGCACATGCCTTAAGAAGCATGCAACCATCTTTTTAGTTAAAAATTGCATAAAAATATCCTTTACTTGCTTGTGTCTTAATTCCAACATGTCACATGGGAGGCAAGAAACTAAAAAAACACACCTAGAACTATTCATGATTACCTTGGAAGTTACCACTGTGCATTTATGTTGTCTTGTAACTTCTTAACTGTGTGGGTTAAATGAATCTCAAAACCAGATCACATGTACTTTCTTAAGTGTGAGAGAGAGAATATACTTCCAAATAGGAGAGTTCCCAACATGGAGGACAGGAGATAAACTCTTTGAATCTATACATGTGTATGATGGGAATGATTGGTTTCTGAAATCATCAGTGTATGCTTATTAAGATGAACTTAAACCTCATGAAATTTACCAAAAGAATAATTTTTAAGCACACAGTGTAGGTATTACTATATCTGCCAACCATTACGCTTTTGACATAATCATTCTGCTTTTTTCACCTAATTATGTCTTACGCTCGCCTGTATATGGATTACACTTTTTTGGTACATTAAAAAAATAAAAATAAAGCAATAAAAAGTTGTGTTTGTCATTTTTATTATCATCTCTTGAATCCCACAAATCATATAAATCTGAGAATATTCTAAAGTGAAGACTGCTGCACAAGAATAGCGTAAGAGTATATTTGTCATCAACCTCCATGTACTTTCCTTATTTTCTATTTATAGCAGCTGTATATGACAAATTTCCAAGAAAACAGATGGGTTTCTTCAATATGAAAACTTGTCTCACAGATTCATTATATTAATACACAGAATTTGTTAGCAGACCAGTCTGTACTTAAAAAAATGTTGGCAGATGTTAAGTAAAACAGGCTTAATCGATGTGACCCTCGGATGTTATATGACTGAAATATGTTGGAGAAGAGGGATCTTTTTAAACCATAAAACATGTATGATCAGAAAAAAGACTAATCAGTAGTGCTTTACCAATTTATAAAGAAGAACATGAGATGGGTAATACAACACTCAGGTTGAGCACATGTTAATGATCATTGAAGAATTTGTGGAGTTGACTGTACGATCAATCGGCGAAAGTTAGATATATAGACTAGTTAAAGTGAGTATTATGTACATAATTTGTCAGTATGTTTTGTGTTTGTATTCTTTGTGACAAGAACGGGCTGCAGATCCAGGTTAGTAGCAAAATTAAATGTACATTTTTCATACAGTTTATTGTAATTATGGCATGTAGTATATAGATTACACTTTTTATGCTCAGATTACGCTTTTTTGCCACTTAGTTTACGCTTATACCTCTGTAGAGGTTGGTAGGTATGTATTACATCAAATACAGTATATATCTATCTATCTGTCTAAATTTGCTTCTCTGCTGTTGTTAATACAATAGTTTGATAGTGCAATACTTTTTAATGTAATAGTGTGTTGACTTGAATATAAACATTGTAATTGTTTTGTATAAAATTTCAGGCTGAATTGAACAGTAGTGCTGATGATATTGACACAATCAACAACACTCAATATCAGAATACGCTGAATGCTGTAGTAAGTATTAAAACTTCAAAATCTTCAGAGTAATTTAGATGGAAATTACATTAATTATTGGAAATATAAGTAAGCCATAATCTACTAGATCTGCTTGACTTGCAACAGAATCAGCTTAATTCAGTTAAATTAAATCCTTGAAAATCATGTATGTCTTATTCAGCATGCCACATACTGTTCTTGTCTTGTTTCAATTAGAGAGAGAGAGAGAGAGAGAGAACTGCAGATCCATAAAATGTAACTATTTATTGGGGCAATAACAGTAGGTCACTTTTACTTAGTTACTAAGCAGTTTTCAGTACAAATTCATGGGGGAACCTAATTATCTAATTTCATTCCTGTCTACTTAATAGTTCTTTGCAAAGTGCAGGAAATTAATGTATTTATTTGAGATCACTGCCATCTACTTTTGCTAGTGAACAGTACCCTTTTAATATGAATGCATACACCAAGATTCATAACTAGCAGAAGTTTTGAAAATGGAGCCAAAATTAAAAATGCAGTGATAACCAAGATAACAACAATAACAACAGTGAGACAAAATTTCACTGGGATCAGTCTGACCTGAGATAGTTACCATTATGTGTTAGCTTGAGATTTGGGCTTGCATAGGATCAGCCTGACCTGAGACAGTTTCTGGTATGTGGTAGTTTGAGATGTGGGCTTTCATAGGATCAGCCTAACCTGAGACAGTTTCTGGTATGTGGTAGCTTGAGATGTGGGCTCGTATAGGATCAGCCCAAACTGAGACAGTTTCTGGTATGTGGTAGCTTGAGATGTGGGCTCGTATAGGATCAGCCCAAACTGAGACTGTTTCTGGTATGTGGTAGCTTGAGATGTGGGCTCGTATAGGATCAGCCCAACCTGAGACAGTTTCTGGTATGTGGTAGCTTGAGATCTGGGCTCATATAGGATCAACCTAACCCGAGACAGTTTCTGGTATGTGGTAGCTTGAGATCTGGGCTCGTATAGGATCAGCCTAAACTGAGACAGTTTCTGGTATGTGGTAGTTTGAGATCTGGGCTTTATGTGATAGCTTGAGATCTGGGCTCGTATAGGATCAGCCTAACCTGAGACAGTTTCTGGTATGTGGTAGCTTGAGATCTGGGCTCGTATAGGATCAGCCCAAACTGAGACAGTTTCTGGTATGTGGTAGCTTGAGATCTGGGCTCATATAGGATCAGCCCAAACTGAGACAGTTATGTGATAGGAAGACATGTCCTGCTTGTGAGGTACCGTATATACTTGCTTATAAGTCGACATTTTTTTACTTAGAATTCGACTCATGCAGAGGAGGGGTCGTCTTATAAGCGCGACATTAAAAAAATAAAAAAATCTTGGGGTAATGTTGGAAACTCTAGATGTTTGCAGTACATAAAAATACTGTAAATTCATATATTTTTACGTTTTCATGCCACTATTCCTATGCAGTAATGCATATATGGTATGCGCTGTGTTTATCCGTTTCATGACGGTATTCATTACACAATACATTTATCTACAGTTATTTGGATTTTATTAATTTGAAAATATTACCGGTAAATTAAATACTACCTACCGCAAAATGAAGTGTCCGTCAATGTTTACCGTGGTGTTTACCAGTAAGTATATTGCCTCCATTTTCGTGCAAGTCCGAACAACCTGTATTTGTATTAATATTTGTGTTTTGCTGTATAAAGACTGTGCTTGATGCAGTAGAAGTTTTGAGTGATATTTCCCAAGTTATCTGCCAGTGCATGTGGGCCGATAAGCCTTTGGCTTGTAAAGGGACTCACTTTGTTTTCAAGTTGACAATCCTTTTGATCGAGCCGCCAATCTCTACTTGTTCAGTGCCAAGTAGAGTTCTACAACTTCCTGTGCATATACTTTGACCTTAATCCCTTTGCTTGTAGAGGTACCACACTCTTTGTTTTCCCATGTGACAACCCTTTGATCAAGCCGCGAGTTTGATACATGTTCAGTGCCAAGTAACAGAGGGTGGCTATTTGAACTCCCTGTGATCTTGCCGCACAATTGACATGTGTTCAGTTGCAGCCTTTAATAGATTTCTGACTTTATGATCAAAGTGTTACTCACAGAGCCCAAGCTCAGTCTTTGCATAAGCACCCGCATATGAGAGTAAAGTCGAGAATCGGAGTCAGACGAGATTTACGATGACTAGATGATGACGATTTACAATGACTAGACGACGATGTAGGATTTCAGAACTTGATCAGACAATGAGGATTAATTCTTGGACTTTGTACCAGATGACATTAGATAGTGACATTTATAGGATACCGTGAATCACAAAAAAGTGGACTTAACTTTCATTGTTTATTTGTACTACGTGTGGAATTAACATATTACGGGATATTGTGAATCGGATCATTCGGAACTTCTATTTTTATACCGGTATGTGACCTATAATTGAATTAGTGGATTTATCATATAAATAGATTTAAAATGTCAAGCATTATGGATTTCAATGGACTTTATTACACAAAGATAGACAAATTGTAAGTTGTCAGTTCATTTGCGACATATTTCACTCAATAATATAATTGTATTTTACACTGGTTTTGTCTTTATTTTTCTTATCTATCTATCCAGTTTGGCTTGTTTATATTTCCAAAGTGTGTTTCTGACTCACCAAGAAGTCACCCCTTCAGACGGATCTGACTTCCAAAATACACCCCGACTTATAGTAGGGTCAAAGAGAAAATCACTTTTTGCAGCCCTAAAAACGGGGGGGTCGAAATATAGTCGAGTCGACTTATAATCGAGTATATACGGTAGCTAGCTAGCATTCATACATATTTACCAGAGTTCATTATGAAGAAATGTTTTTTCTTGGAATGTGAGAGTATTCACAATTAATTACCACATGTCCTGGCTTATTCAGTATCATTTTAGTTATGATGAAGGACTCTACCACTTGATATTAATGAGGATTGCTTATGAAATGTTAGAGTACTGAACATTTTTTACACAAATGATATTTAAACATAGCTAAGGGTCCTTGCAATCCAGAATCATGAAGCAATTTATAGGTTGATGTGCATTGCTCCTACCGTATGTACTCGCGCAGATCTGGGTCTATGCAATTAGCAGTTGGTATTGGATTATACAGATGCGCAGATCTGGGTCTATGCAATTTGAAGTTGGTATTGGATTATACAGATGCGCAGATCTGGGTCTATGCAATTTGAAGTTGGTATTGGATTATACAGATGCGCAGATCTGGGTATATGCAATTTGCAGTTGTTATTGGATTATACGCGAGTATATAATGTAGTAATAAGAGTAATATGACTTGGTTTCAATTCTTTTCATATTTTCAACATTAGTGCATCAAATATTAATAAGTACATCAGTCATTGCTGATAATATTAATGATAATTACATATTTTCCCTTCTCACAGCAAAATCTGAAAACTGCATTACAAGCCATGGAAGCAGCTGTATCAAATATCCCAGTAAGTATTTCTCAACAAGCAGTACATGTTTTCATATTATTTCAAATATGATAATTTAAAGATATCATTATAAGGTACATACTGACTTGAAAGATATCATTATAAGGTACATACTGACTTTAAAGATATCATTATAAAGTACATATTGACTTTAAAGATATAAATAATATCATTATAAGGTATATGCTGGCTTTGGGAACCAGCAAACTATTAATGAGCTGCTGGTGTGTGTGGTGGTGGGGGGGGGGGGGGGGAAGGAATAGGCTCATGAACACTTTAGCCCTCAATAAAAGAAAATGTATATATAGGCATTTAAAAAAAAGGAATAAAAACAGCTACAACTTGAATTGTTGACCTTATAGTATTACTTCTTATTTTAATTATTATGGCAAGAGAGAGAGAGAGAGAGAGATAGAGAGAGAAAGACAGAGTTTCTTAGACTTCACAATAAATATAAACTCCTTTAATCAGTTTAGACAGATTTTTCTCCTGTATTATGTTTAATTTAAACTTTATCATACATAATTGCAGAAAAAGTGGCTATTTTCCATAAATTATTTGCGAGTCCTCATTGCAGCTGTTTTGTAGATGGATTTGTCCTTTGAAAATTTGTATTATTACTGATGGATTTACCTCCCTTACCTAGCTGTCTTGAATACTCACTTTTAGTCATACTATCCACAATGATTACATAGTTTTCAAAAAATAATTCCATTGCACAGATTCACCAGTGACCCCTGTCATTTTATGCATCATTCGGTACAACAATTCTGACAGTGACATTATGTATCATACAATTGACAGATAGATATAAAAAAACTAAAGACAAAAATACTGAATCAGCTAAGACTGTGATAAAAATAAACACTGAACCAGTATCCTAGCTTGGAAGCTGTTTATTGTTTGCCCACAAACTATACTGATATGTGTGACAGTTGTTTTCCTTTAAGTATAGAGAAGCCTAAGTTGTTTGGTTTTTTTTTTTTGGGGGGGGGGGGGGTAAGGAACATTAGTTTTTAAAGCTAAAGTACAATATCATAAATTTTCATAATTTTAATGGAAAAATATCCATATCATTATTATTATTATATTTCTAACAGCATAGATATGTAATATATAGTTTGCCTCTTGCTGTAGATAACCTATTGTTGCTTATATCCAGTCATTTTAGACTGGTAAGACATGAAATGTTTCATGTCAGTTAAATTGACAAGGGTGTTCTCAAATAAAGTTGGTAACACATTGATTCCCCTCTTGAGAAGCCCCTCTTAAGACAGACCACCCCTGATTAAATGCTTTCTTGCCCAACACCAAAATAGTGTACTTTTACCATTTACCATTTTGTTCCTTCTCAAGACAGACCATCACCTGATTAGATGCTTGCCCAATTTAACACCAAAATAGTGTACTTTTACCATTTTGTCCATCATCAAGACAGGCCACCCCCTGATTAGAGGCTACCTTGCCCAACACCAAAATAGTGAATTTTACCATTTTGTCCATAATCAAGACAGGCCACCCCCCTGATTAGAGGCTACCTTGCCCAACACCAAAATAGTGAATTTTACCATTTTGTCCCCTCTCAAGATAGACCACCCTCTGATTAAGAGGCTACCTTGCCTGATACCAAAACAGTGTACTTTTACCATTTTGTCCCCTCTCAAGACAGGCCACCCACTTTAATAAATCCAGTTTTCAGTGCAGAAGGGGTCATTTGGCATCATTAGAGGGGGACCACTGTATGAATTAAGAAGGAGAAAATAAATGACATTCCAGATGATTTATTTGAAGAGTTATTATTTTTATTTTACCACCGAGCATGAATAAACTTGCCCCTGTTGTCCACATAGTACAATTGCCACACATGCTCTCTGGTAAATTTATATATTAAAACAAAATTACAGGATGTCATAGCACTATTTGTTTTCATCAGAAATAAATAATACCATATTTGATAAAATACCTGCGCAGTGCACATAAAAGGTTATTATTGGGGAAAATTTCATGAAGTTTAAGCTCATCTTAACAAATGCTCACCAACAATATCACGAACAATATCCCTATTACATGTAATGTACATACTACAAGAAGTTACTTTCTATTTCCATGACGGGAGCTCACTACCTCCGAGGTGCATTGTCTCTCCCAGCTGGTCACACTGAATTAAGCACATGTAATATCTATTTTTTTGACTGATAAACCTCATAAAGTTGAGTAGTCTTTTCATTCTATAAAGTTGAGTAGCCTCCTCACCCCATAAAGTTGAGTAGTCTCCTCACAGCATACAGTTGAGTAGTCTCCTCACCCCATACAGTTGAGTAGTCTCCTCACCCCATACAGTTGAGTAGTCTCCTCACAGCATACAGTTGAGTAGTCTCCTCACCCCATACAGTTGAGTAGTCTCCTCACCCCATACAGTTGAGTAGTCTCCTCACCCCATACAGTTGAGTAGTCTCCTCACCCCATAAAGTTGAGTAGTAAGGAGACATCAGTCATTCATAGTTGTAAATTTAAAGAAAATTATGATGTTCTATATATGTGTAATCACAGCCGCTTTCTTCCCATCAGGTATGTCAGGAATGAGTAGAGACATCAGTCATGCATAATGGTAAGTTCCAAGAAAGTCATGATGTTCTATTATGTGTTTTAACAGCTGCTTTTATTCCAATCAGGCATGTCAGGATCAAGACATGTGCACATTGTAAGGGATCATTTTTACCAAACTTTGACCAAAACGTGTGTGTGTGTGGGGGGGGTGCTTATTAAGTTATGTAAGGATATTACATGAAATATTATTATTGTTTTCTTTCAGACACAGGTTGATAATCTGATGACTGGTCTGAATGCTTCCAACACATACATGCAGAATAATGCTTCAACACTTGTCACAAGCGTAAGAGATTAATCATCATGTGCATGCAGTCTTTATTAGCGAGTTTCCCTCTTTTACTTTTTCACTTTTTCTATGCTTTTGATTTTTTGTTTTTCTTGTTGTTTTGAAACAGGCTTTTCTATATTTATTAATCTTTAATAGCCATTTCCCTGTAATCTTTATCAAATATACTGTAATACATTTTTTCATGCATATTTGTATGTGTCTTTTCATTAATTAATTTAAATATGATCGATCATCAATGTGTACTGTATGTGTAAGGTTACACTTTGCAATAAAATACTTTTATTATTGAAGCAAAGTCAGTAGTTCTCAAGTGATTCTATTTCATCAGAGTTGATTAAGATACTGATAAAATATTAAATGAAAGTACCTTACTCAATTTGACTGACATGATTAGAAATTGACAAAAACAACAATATTATAAAGGTCATAAAGAGCAAAAGTTTAAAATCTTTCTTTATTTTTTCAGAAAATAAGAACATTTGCTAAGCGCCTCCTAAGAATTGCAGATTCTTTTGTTGATTTTGTGAAAGTTGCTGTAAGTATTTTCTAAAACATTATTCTTGCTTCTTTTCTAGTTTCAAAGTTTAGTACATGTAGTTGAAAATTAACCTCCCTTTATTCATTACATTTGTATGCCCCCCCCCCCCCCCCATGGCAGTAGTGGAAGGAGGGATATTGTTTTGCTGCTCTCTGTCTGTATGCCTGATCCAATTCCATCTTAGTGCAATATCACAAAACTACTAAAGTCTGAGCCATGAAATTTTATATGCTTTATCATAGCCATGAAATTTTATATGCTTTATCATAGCCATGAAATTTTATATGCTTTATCATAGCCATAAGATCATAAGAAGATTAGATTTTCAAGACATTACATCAATTTTTCAATTTTTTACACATATTTTTTTATTTTTTTTTACTTGGACTTTTTTGACAGAAACCTTGTTAGCAGGATAAGGCAATTCCACTTAAGGTAGACTATTGAAATTTGGCAGGCCTATTTGCATTTATATTAGTGCAATAACACAAAACCTATTTAAGGTTGAGCAATGAAATTTTACACACTTTATCATGGTCATAAGTAGATGACCAGATTAGGTTTTTATGCCATTTTAGCAATTTTTTTTCAATTTTTCTCTTCACAGTTTTGAACTTTTTGGAAATGGAGTTTCTTGACAAAAAACCTTGTTAGCACAATTAAGCAAAGCCACTCAAGGGAGACATGAAATGTGGTATGCACGTTTGTATGCATATGTAAACGACATATTAGATTTTCATGGCATTATAAACAATTTTCCAATTTTTCTACATTTTTTAATTTTTGGGACTTAGACTGTTTTGGTCTGCAGGGCAATCTCTTAACAACATTACATCAGTGTGAGCATGCGTGTTTTGCAAACATTATTTCCAGTTTATTTATTGAATTATAAATATCTCCAGTACACATTTGAAGGTTATGATCAAAACATAATTTTAATTTTTCAAACCCAGGTATATCTGAAGAATGTTATATTTCATTTTAAATAAGTGCAAATTAAAGATTCCATTTATATTGTGACAAAATGTACCAGTTTTATACAATTATTCACCATACAATTTACAGTACTCCCTCATTATAAAGGTTTCCATTGGAGTCATGGTGTAAACAGCCATATATTGAGACCACATTATAATGAAGTACATTATACATATAATTTTACTACTACTTACTGAAATGAGATCTATGACCCCACCCACCTTATTAAAGGAATTGTGTTATAATTAAGGGCATTATAATGAGGGAGTGCTGTTGTACTTTGTAGTAAATTACATTTTGAACACTACAAACTGTACACTTTTGTATTAAATTAGATTTTGAACACTACAAACTACACTTTTGTATTAAATTACATTTTGAACACTACAAACTGTACACTTTTGTATTAAATTACATTTTGAACACTACAAACTGTCACTTTTAGCTAATATGATATTATAAATTGTTATAACACAATATGTTATATATGGAATATATAGCAGTTATCAAATTTCATACTTATGTACATCATTTGATAGAAGATATATTTATTTCTATTTGTCCATTTGAGTACACAAGACTTAAGTTGATCAGGCCTGTATTCCACCAACAGAACTTAAGTCTGTACTTAAACTTAAGTTTGGAATCATGGATCTGATTGGTTGAAATTTAAGTTCAACTTTAAATTGATCTATGAGATGTCTTAAATCTGGATTTAACTTTATGATTTGTGATGGTGAAATCGGGGCATGGCATATTATCTATGGTTGTCAATCATCCTTAAACTTATGTCTGTGAATCGGGGCATGGCACATTATCTATATTTGTAAATCAACCTTAATATTATATGTGTGAAATCAGGGCAAAGAATATCTATAGCTGTAAATCAGCCTTAATATTATGTCTGTGAAAACAGGCATGGCATATTATCTAAAGTTGTAAATCGGCCTTAATATTATGTCTGTGAAATCAGGGCATGGCGTCATGTATAGTTGTAAATCGGCCTTAATATTATGTCTGTGAAATCAGGGCATGGCATCATGTATAGTTGTAAATCAGTCTTAATATTATGTCTGAAATCAGGCATGGCATAATATCTAAAGTTGTAAATCAGTCTTAATATTATGTCTGTGAAATCAGGCATGGCATATGTATAGTTGTAAATCAGTCTTAATATTATGTGTGTAAAATCGGGCATGGCATATGTATATTTGTAAATCGGCTTTAATATTGTGTCTGAAATCGGGCATGGCATATGTATAGTTGTAAATCGGCTTTAATATTATGTCTGTGAAATCAGGCATGGCATATAATCTAAAGTTGTAAATCAGTCTTAATATTAAGTATGTGAAATCAGGGCATGGAATATTTATAGTTGTAAATCAGTCTTAATAGTATGTGAAATCAGGCATGGCATATGTAGAGTTGTAAATCAGTCTTAATATTATGTCTGTGAAATCAGGCATGGCATATTATCTAAAGTTGTAAATCAGTCTTAATATTATGTCTGTGAAATTGGGGCATGGCATATCTATAGTTGTAAATCAGTCTTAATATTATGTCTGTGAAATTGGGGCATGGCATATCTATAGTTGTACATCAGTATTATTATTATGTCAGTGAAATTGGGGCATGGCATATCTATAGTTGTACATCAGTATTATTATTATGTCTGTGAAATTGGGGCATGGCATATCTATAGTTGTACATCAGTATTATTATTATGTCTGTGAAATCAGGGCATGGCATATCTATAGTTGTACATCAGTCTTAATATTATGTCTGTGAAATTGGGGCATGGCATATCTATAGTTGTACATCAGTATTATTATTATGTCTGTGAAATCAGGGCATGGCATATCTATAGTTGTACATCAGTCTTAATATTATGTCTGTGAAATTGGGGCATGGCATATCTATAGTTGTACATCAGTATTATTATTATGTCTGTGAAATTGGGGCATGGCATATCTATAGTTGTACATCAGTCTTAATATTATGTCTGTGAAATTGGGGCATGGCATATCTATAGTTGTACATCAGTCTTAATATTATGTCTGTGAAATTGGGGCATTGCATATCTATAGTTGTAAATCAGTATTAATATTATGTCTGTCTCTGAAGATTCTAATTTATGATAGAATTGATAAAATGGTAAATACCTACAACTATTTGTCATTTGGTTAATCATTCATACTAATTGATGGTATACATTGTTACTTTAATCATCTTTTATGTATTTATTTTTATTTATATGTATCTATTTAAAGCAGAACTAGCACATTTCTTTCTAAAATTTAGCTTGGATTTCTTTTTACGAGATTCTCTTATTCTTTCTTTTTATTATATGAAAATTCTGTTTCAGGTAGCGAAGAAGTTGGGGGTGTGTACACCAATCTATAACCTGTATAATTCTCTATTGGTGATATCAGTTTGCAGTTATATAATGAACACATGGGTAGGTACATTTACTAAATAAATATTTTCTAGCAATAGGCATTATAAAAAAAATATGTAAATGATGCCACATTTCACATCCGGGGATTGTCCACGGTACAACAGATTGATAACATGTTGATGGTGGTCATTGAGCATTAGTTAATAAACAATTGATGAAAAAGTTTGATTTCATTTTTGCTAACATGGTGAGAAGAAAGGGCATTACTTCAGTTGTTTGCAAATAATGCATATCTTAACCTTGCTTTTAAAACAAACTAGGGGTAAAGGTTAAAGATATAAAGGTTGAGGAAAAAAACTAACCAGGTTGGTCAGATAGGAATGATAATTGTAATCCAAATGCTTGGGATACATTTTTACAAATAATATGAAGCCAGATTTATGAATTATTTAGTTATTATATAAATTGAAATGGACACCTGTGGTCTGAGAAAATGAAATAGTGCATTATGAAATAATTTTATCATTGCACATTTAACAACTTACTTGCAGAGTGGACTACATCACAGGGGAATAATATTATGTACTGGTATTCTCAAAATGCTGGATAGATATATTATGGCAGTAACATCATATTAGCATCATTAACTTAATATATGAAATTATTATCTTCAGACTATTAAATGGTCGGCAAAATAAAAATTTCAGTCCAATTGGGGATGGGAATAAACCCATCCCCTCTGGTCCCATTGTGGATGTGAATGATCCCCTCCCCTTTATTTTCCCACATTTCTAGACTTTACTACTAGCACTTTGTACAGTCACTGTCATTTTTTGTTTCTTTATTTTTTCATAATTTTGCCAGCTTTACATTTAGTAGATTGACATTATTTTCTATAAAGACTGCCATTATATTGTACCTATGAGCAGTGTCTGAATGTGTGACATCATGTCATCTATTCTAATAATGACTATTAATATATAATAAGGACCTAACTTCTTGTAATGATTTTATTGAGGAGGGGAGGGTCAATGTAATTCACTTATATTTATATTGATGTAATTTATTATGTTATAGCAGAAATCAGACCTACAACTAACAAGCAACAGAACTGTTACTTGTATTAGAATAACCCAAAGTAATTTGTTCTTGCTTTGGTAGAAAGTATGGCATTACACAACTATTTTAGTCAGTGAATTATCACATATTTTCTCCAAGTTTTAATGAAAAAATATTGTGATATCCTCTTTTTATCCATCCATCTGTATTGCTTCACCTCCTAAACTGCTGGGTGGAAATTCACGAAACATGGTAGATAGCTTGCCTGACCAAATGGTGTGCTATTTGGGTCCCTCCCCAGGGATCCTTGAGAGATGGTCAAAGGTCAAATATTTAAAAAAGTTGAAATTACAATGACATTTTTAAATACTTTTGAGTATATACAGATATATATATATATATATATTTTTTTTTTTTTTTTAATCAAAGATTTTAGGTTGTGACCCCAGGGTAATGATCACAGAGGGTGGGGTGTAAGAAAATAAAGAACATGGGAGTTTGCCATCATGAGTCATGTGGGCATGTAATCTTTCATGTAACTAACACAGGTTTTGTATAGATAAATGGACAAAAACTTCTCCTTTTGAGACAGATTTCAGGCATCATTCATGATGGGCCAGTAGGTCAATATTGGAATTGTCACCCCATGCATATATATATAGATATATATATATATATATATATATATATATATATATATATATATATATATATATATATATATATATATATATAGGGACATTCTTGATGATATCATTGCTATACATGATAGGGACATTTCTTGATGATATCATTGCTACACATGAGGGGCACATTCTTTATGATATCATTGCTATACATGATAGGGACATTCTTTATGATATCATTGCTATACATGATAGGGACATTCTTTATGATATCATTGCTATACATGATAGGGACATTCTTTATAATATCATTGCTATACATGATAGGGACATTCTTTATGATATCATTGCTATATATGATAGGGACATTCTTGATATCATTGCTATATATGATAGAGACATTCTTGATGATATCATTGCTATATATGATAGGGACATTCTTTATGATATCATTGCTATATATGATAGGGACATTCTTTATGATATCATTGCTATATATGATAGGGACATTCTTGATGATATCATTGCTATACATGATGGGGACATTCTTTATGATATCATTGCTATATATGATAGGGACATTCTTGATGATATTGCTACACATGAGGGGGACATTCTTTATGATATCATTGCTATACATGATAGGGACATTCTTGATGATATCATTGCTACATATGATAAGGACATTCTTGATGATAGCATTGCTATACATGATAGGGACATTCTTTATGATATCATTGCTATATATGATAGGGACATTCTTGATGATATCATTGCTACACATGAGGGGGACATTCTTTATGATATCATTGCTATACATGATAGGGACATTCTTTATGATATCATTGCTATACATGATAGAGACATTCTTTATTATATCATTGCTATATATGATAGGGACATTCTTGATGATAGCATTGCTATACATGATAAGGAAATTCATTATGATATCATTGCTATACATGATAAGGACATTCATTATGATATCATTGCTATATATGATAGAGACATTCTTTATGATATCATTGCTATATATGATAGGGACATTCTTGATGATATTGCTACACATGAGAGGGACATTCTTTATTATATCATTGCTATACATGATTGAGACATTCTTTATTATATCATTGCTATACATGATAGAGACATTCTTTATTAAACCATCGCTTTATATGATAGGGACATTCTTTATGATATCATTGCTATACATGATAGGGACATTCTTTATGATATCATTGCTATATATGATAGGGACATTCTTGATGATATCATTGCTACACATGAGGGGGACATTCTTTATGATATCATTGCTATATATGATAGGGACATTCTTGATGATATCATTGCTATACATGATAGAGACATTCTTGATGATAGCATTGCTATACATGATAAGGACATTCATTATGATATCATTGCTATATATGATAGAGACATTCTTTATGATGTCATTGCTATATATGATAGAGACATTCTTTATGATATCATTGCTATATATGATAGGGACATTCTTGATGATATCATTGCTACACATGAGGGGGACATTCTTTATTATATCATTGCTATACATGATAGAGGCATTCTTTATTATGTCATTGCTATAAATGATAGAGACATTCTTTATTATATCATTGCTATATATGATAGAACATTATTTATGATATCATTCCTATACATGATAGGGACATTCTTGATGATATCATTGCTATATATGATAGGGACATTCTTGATGATATCATTGCTACACATGAGGGGGACATTCTTTATGATATCATTGCTATATATGATAGAGACATTCTTTATTATATCATTGCTATACATGATAGAGACATTCTTTATGATATCATTGCTATATAAAATTATGATAGGGACATTCTTTATGATATCATTGCTGTACATGATAGGAACATTCTTTATGATATTATTGCTATATATGATAGGGACATTCTTGATGATATCATTGCTATATATGATAAGGACCTTCTTGATGATAGCATTGCTATACATGATAAGGACATTCATTATGATATCATTGCTATATATAATAGAGACATTCTTTATGATATCATTGCTATATATGATAGGGACATTCTTTATGATATCATTGCTATCTATGATAGGGACATTCTTGATGATATTACTACACATGAGAGGGACATTCTTTATGATATCATTGCTTAACATGATAGAGACATTCTTTATTATATCATTGCTATACATGATAGAGACATTCTTTATTATATCATTGCTATATATGATAGAGACATTCTTTATGATATCATTGCTATACATGATAGAGACATTCTTTATTATATCATTGCTATATATGATAGAGACATTCTTTATGATATTGCTATACATGATAGAGACATTCTTTATGATATCATTGCTATACATGATAGAGATATTCTTGATGATATCATTGCTATACATGATAGAGACATTCTTGATGATATCATTGCTATATATGATAGAGACATTCTTTATTATATCATTGCTATACATGATAGAGACATTCTTGATGATATCATTGCTATACATGATAGAGACATTCTTGATGATATCATTGCTATACATGATAGAGACATTCTTGATGATATCATTGCTGTACATGATAGAGACATTCTTTATGATATCATTGCTATACATGATAGAGACATTCTTTATGATATCATTGCTATACATGATAGAGACATTCTTTATGATATCATTGCTATATATGATAGGGACATTCTTTATGATATCATTGCTATACATGATAGAGACATTCTTTATTATATCATTGCTATATATGATAGGGACATTCTTTATGATATTATTGCTGTGGACTTATTTTGATAAGTTTAAATTAAAAAATTTGCTAGAATACAAATTTCTAAATCACACAATGCAGGTGTTACATCAAATATAGTACACGTTTGTTTGATGATGTCAGCTGCACTCAAACATTAGAATTTCAGATGTTGCTTCAATGCAGGTTTTTCAAATGTTCTTTTTGCAGATATTTGGTATATAACTTATGTAGTTATTAACTGAGTACTTAAGACTAATGCTGTGCAAATACATTTGCTGGCGCATTCGGGTTAATTAAGATTCTGAATTGTTGGGATCAAACTCTCCCCTGGTGCTCCAGCAAAAGTTTGCACAGCGAATCATACATACATACACACATGTACATATATATCCATACATGTACATACATACATACATACACATACATATACATAGACACGTATATACATATGAAGTGAATAAATGCTTGCACTGAATTAAACTTTTCCTATAATATTAGTTTAATTCATAAATTCATCATTTCAGACAATCCAGTTTAAATTTTTTTTGAGTTGAAAAATTTATGTCTTAGTCATTGTGCATCAATTATTTACTATTATGAACCTGATTATTATGACTTCCTTCAGATAATGAATACTCACACTGGGACCCAGAAAACACTTATACATAAAGAGAATACTTTGTTGTACTGAATAATGACAAATTCATTTGGATCCCAAATTATTCATTATAGTGATGAACTACTTTATTTTCTTTCTAGAATGGCTTTTGGTTTTCCCTCGGTTGGTGCCTTTTTTTCTTTGTCCCAAGTGTAATTTTTGCTGTCAAGCTTGCGAAGCACTTCCGACGCATGAAATATGATGAGTTTTACGATGCTGCAAGCACATCCATGCCAAAGGGAGGAACACCTATAAAGTAAGGGTTCATTGCACTGAGATACTACAGGGGTTGACTTGTATATTGTCAGTTATGCATTATGAGAAGAAGAACAAATTAATCCAGTGAAAATATATTTGGTAAATTGTTTTGTGTAAAAAAGGATCAAATACTAATCAGAATGTATGAATACAGTGAATTGGATTTTGTTAATAGCAAGTCATAGTATTATCTATAGGAAGCTATATTAATTTTTACATCAATCTATAGTATTATTTATAACAAGTTATAGTATTGTTTATAACAAGTTATAGTACTATTTATAACAAGTTATAGTATTGTTTATAACAAGTTATAGTATTATTTATAACAAGCTATAGTATTAATGATAGCAAGCTATAGTATTATATACAGTAAGCTATGTTATTATTTATAACAAGCTACAGTATTAATGATAGCAAACTATTGTATTATTTTTAGCAAGCTATATTATCTATAGCAAGCTGTAGTATTTTGTATAGCAAGCTATACCATTATTGATAGCAAGCTATGGTATTATTTCATTCAGATTTCATTTACTTTACATTGATTATTTTCATGGATATAAATTTTCATGGCTGTGCAAAAATTACTATTATTTTGGTACTTTACTTCATGGATTGGGAAAGGAGTCCAGTGTATCCACAGAAGAATTGTCATATGTTGGTACTTTACTTCATGGACTGATAAAGGAGTCCTGTGTATCCATAGAAGATTGTCATTTGCTGGTACTTTACCTCATGGATTGGGAAAGGAGTCCCAGATTTCCACAGAAGATTTGTCATTTGTTGTTACTTTAGTTCATGGAATAGGAAAGGAGTCCCAAGTTTCCAAAGAAGAATTGTAATTTGTTGGTACTTTAGTTTATCGAATAGGAAAGGAGTCCCAAATCTCCAAAGAAGAATTGTCATGTGTTGGTACTTTGGTTCATGGAATGGGAAAGGAGTCCTAAGTTCCCAAAGAAGAATTGTCATTTGTTGGTACTTTGGTTCATGGAAATGGGAAAGGATCGAGTCCCAAGTTTTAACAGAAGAATTTGTTGGGTCTCTAAATTAATAGTTAGTAATAATCACAGAATCCACACAAATTTGTACCCCATCCAAAGCAGTCACTTTACAGTATTAAGTAAAATATATGGATAATAAATCATTTAGTAATCTCAGAAGCATTGTGTTGTACCCATTATTTTGAAAGACTATAACATAGATTTTAAAAGATTTGTTTTGCTCAAGATTTTGATTGTCTTTATAGAGTTTGGTTAGTTGGTTGGTTTAACACACTTTTAATGCATTATTCACTATAACATGCCCCAAAAATGGATGCTAAATGCCTTTCCCAAGGACACACCAAGGCCACTGACCTGGACTGGCCTGGGCATCTTGAACCCACGACCTTTGGATTACAAATCAAACACTCTACCACCTGAGCTACAGCAGGTCGTTAATTATATTCATATTGCTATGATATTAATTTTGCTATATCTGTGACATACTTAACATATTTATCTGTGACATACTTAACATATTTATCAGTGGCATACTGTCCATATTTAATAGTATTAGAAGAGATATGTCACAAGTTTGGTTGATCGGTACATGATGAGCAAAAAATTTGATCTGGAAAATATAACATGACTTTTCTTTTTTTACAGAGGCAATACTGATTTAAGTCTGCCTATAATCTATAGGTGAGTAGAATATACTGTATTCTGAAATGCTTCTAGATTCTTTATTTTTTTATTATGATTGAGTTGCATGCCTTCATTAGGTAGAAGTCTGCTTGATTAAAGTTGTATGTATAAAGCAGTGATTCCCATTCCCATCCTGCAGTATGTAATTCATGCATAAAAGGTCTTCTGCGTGTATATATTGGTGACAAGGATGTCTCAATTTATGTAAAAATGAACTTAATTTGTCAATATGTACATGTAAATCAACATGCAATCGTATCACTTTATCAATTCATGAGCCACATTGGCTTGTATATAAAGATATATACACATAAATATGTACCAAAAAAAAGTGGACATCATATGTATCATTCTTGTAAAATCTGCTCTCATGCTATGTACAAATTTTACTATGACCTTGTATGCAAATAAGTAATAAATATCATTGAACTGCTTGTCTCTTTGTGCGCTTCTTCCCTTCTGAACACCCCGTTGACTAGGATGTTTCAATTTATGTACAAGCAAACTTCATTTTTCAATGTATACATGTAAATGAACATCCTGGTCATCATATCACTTCTTTATATCGATTCGGGAGTCATATTGGCCTGATAACTAAGCATGATGAACAATTAAGTTTATGTCCACACTGTGGTCATTGCCATGTATTTTGGCCATATGATTCAAATAAACACAGCAGAAAATGTACATTGTGATTAATTATAACTACTACCAGTACCTAGATTTCATTATGGTAATTACTAATTTAGGTAAAAATATTTAATAAACTGACACTAGAAAAATAACATTTTTTTTTGTTTGTTAGTGTAAGAAACTTAAAAACAAAAATTGGCTGATTCCAAAATATTCACATTCATTTTTTGAACTGACTCCTTATTCGATTAAATTCATAAAATATTGCATAATCATAGCTCCTCAATGTATTTTTTTAAATGTTTGTTCTTAGCACCTGAAAACCAGTTAAATAATCTGATTTGACATCATTAAATATCTTTTTGTGTTTTAAAGCACTCTTAGGACACATGCCTTGTTGGAACATCCCTCAGTATTAGGTTCCTTTTCTTACAGCATGAATAACTTTTATGTCTGCCATGAACAACATTATAAAGAGGGAGTCATGTACTACAAGTTTCAAAATCTTAACAACAATGTTCTCTATTAAACAGATTGAAGGATAAATGTGATTAATACTTTCATGGTTTTATGGAGTATAAAAAATTAATTGGTACGAAACATTGTAGACAATATAATAATATATCCACATGCTTTTGCTTTTATATGACTTTTACTTTGCTTATTTTTTACTACTGTATGCAAAAAGTACACATAATGTACTCTTCTTCAGCTATAGATACTTTGCTTTAAATATTTCAGGGAAGACACCCCAAAATCACGACTGCACCTTCATCTGTAAGTGTCATTAAGATTGCATGTTTTGCATAAACACATAACTATGTATGTGTTTTATTCTGTTTTTTTCTTCCCTGACTCGGAACAAAACATGAATCGGGTTTTGTATTCATTTATATACACTGCTTTTTAAGCTTTCCTTATAATTCTTTAGCTAGCTGTACAGTTTGAATGGAATTAAAAGCAAACTGGAATTTATAAAATTTCTTTTTGATGCATGGAAAGATGTCAACATGTGGATGGCAGTGAAAACACCTACTGTATATACTCGTGTATAAGCTGGGTCCAAATGCAAACAACATAGAACCTGATCTGCCATCACATAATGCGCAGGCAGATCAGGGTCTGTGTTGTTTGTTCTACTGATTAGTCCTGCCAAACTGCATAGACTAAGATCTGTCGGTGCATTATGCGATGACAGATCTGGGTCTATGCAATTTGCAGTTGGTATTGCCTTATACACGAGTATATATGGTAATTAGTTCAAGTCTCTGTGTGCAATACTGAAATATCTATATCTAACAACAGATCTACCATGTAAGATCAAATGTGCATCTAATACATTATGTTATTATATAGAATGTAGAAATCTTTTTCAGCATCCACTGCTTGCAGTGGGGGCATCTTTATTTGTACATCTATCTGTCTATCCAGAGAAGCTCATAAGTAATATTGCACAAAAACCAGTCAGTCTTACAAATGAAGTTTGGCAAGCATCTTTGTATGCATATAAAGATGAACTGATTAGACTTTAAGGCCATTACATCATATGTTAAAACTTTTCACAATTTTGAACTGTTTTTAACCTTTTTTACTTTTACTTTTTTTTACTGTGTTTAGCCCGATTAGGAAAAAAATACTTGAGGTAGACACATGAAATATATTAGCTATATTTGTATCTATATTTACATGTTCTAATTAGATTTTCAGGCCATTACAGCACTATTTAAGTTTTAACACAATTTTGAACTTTTGGGACTTACGCTTATTTTTATTGCAAAAACTTGTTAGCATGGTTGGGCAAAAACCAATTAAGACAAACAAATTAAATTTGGCAGGCATGTTTGTCAGGTCAGGCATCGCCTGCAACCATAATTAACAGTAGATGCTACTACCTGTGACTGTTCGTCCAGAGTGGACAGCTTCACTTCGCTCCCTCTGGAAAGTTCCTTCTGGTGGATCAGGCGGCTGAGCAGATATGCTTATCTACTGGCTATGAAGGCAGATGGCAAGAGCTGTGTGGACAGCACAGGGCATCAGCTCAGGTGCAGTAGGAACTGATGGCCATCCACTGCATCTGGACTTGTCACCAGATATCTTGACATTGTCGTGCAACTTGATTCAGACAGGCCTGGACGAGAGAGTGAGGGCGACTCTGTGCAACTTTCCCTCACTTAAATCCAACTCACGCGCAAGTCATGACACTATTCCCCTCCCCCCACCAGATGCCCTCAAGTCCTGTGGCAATGGGCGAGTGGCAAAGCAGCAGGTGTGGATACAATGGGAGCTGTAGCTGCAGATCTGCACACAGTTGGCTTACAGCATAGGGTCGCTTTTTAATGGACAAAAGCAGCAGTGGAACTCTGCAGCCTCTGGGTGACTGAGCAGCCCTTTTTAGGATCACACTGCTCACCTCCGTAGCATGAAGAAGGGGCTAGAAAGGTGCTCTAAACATTGCCTGCTTCACCTTAACCCTGGACAGCACACTGCGGCTGATGGGGATCCAACCTTAGAGGTCAAAAACCTAACAAGAAGACAAAGGTGACACAACTCACCATCGGTGCTGGAAGATATGCCCACTAATGGACAGTACATCAGCAGATAGACCAGAGAAAAGAACAGCTCTAGTTGTTAGAGAACTGGCCAGATTCAACATCCAGATAGCAGCCCTGAGTGAAACTCGCCTAGCTGAGGGAGGACACACCTTCTTCTGGAGTGGTTGAAGTAAAGAAGAGCGACGTGAAGCTGGTGATGGGTTTGCCATCAAATCACAGCTAGTTAGCAAGCTCACAAATCTTCCAAAGGGCGTGAATGACAGACTAATACAAATGAGACATGCACTGTCTGGAAATAGACTTGCAACTATCATAAGTGCCTATGCACCCACCATGACCAACCCAGATGAGATCAAGGACAAAATGTATGAAGATCTGAAGTCTCTTATTGCAGAAGTACCAAAGGCAAACAAGCTCATAATTCTTGGTGACTTCAGTGCTAAAGTTGGCACAGATCACCAGACACAGCCAGGTGTCATTGTCGAAAATGGATTTGACAAATGCAACAACAAGGACTCCTCCTAGTGAGAAAATGTGCTGAACATGACTCCTAATCACCAGCACAGTATTCCGCCTGCCAAACCGCAACAAGATCTCTTGGATGCAACATGCTCCAAGCACTGGCATCTTATTGACTACGTCATCATCAGGAGAAGAGACCGGCAGGATGTCCGAGTTGAGAAGGCCATGAGAAGTGCAGAATGCTGGACTGACCACAGGCTCATAGTCTCCAAGCTCAATATCCAGATTCAGCCTAGCAAATGACCACATGGCAAAAAAGAGCCCAAAAAGCTTAATGTCACCAAATTGAAACAGGAGAATGTGAAGCAGTCATTTGTCAAAGAACTGTGCAGCCAACTGGATACAATCAATACAAACTCCAAGAATGTCGAGGAAAACTGGGCATCCTGCAGAGACTCTGTATACTCAACTGCATCCGAAACCCTTGGTCCCACCACACGTAAACATCAAGATTGGTTTGATGAGAATGATGCTGCCATACAGAGTCTACTGCATGAGAAACATCAGCTACAGAATGCCTATTTAGAAGACAGCACTTCATCATCTAAGAAGGCATCCTTCAACAACATCAAGAGGACTGTCCAGTTCAAACTCAGAGAGTTGCAAGACTCATGGTTGAGCAATAAGGCAGATGAGATTCAGCCCTATGCAGACATGAATGACATGAAGAACTTCTGTGATGCTTTGAAGACAATCTCTGGGCCACAGTCAACAGGAACATCTCCAATACGGAATGCTGACAGCGCCACGCTGCTCACAGACAAAGGAAAGATACTTCAAAGATGGGCAGAACACTTCAACAACATCCTCAATCAACAGTCATCTATCAGCGAGGAGGCGATTAATCGACTGCCCTAAGTGGAAATCAACATATCACTTGCTGATCCTCCAGAGCTGACTTAAACTGTGATAGGAATTAACCTGTCAAATGGCATAGCACCTGGAGCAGATGCTATACCAGCAGAAGTCTACAAAGTTGGAGGCTCGCACATGACACAGAAACTGACTGAACTCTTCCAGTCAATGTGGATTAAGGGAACTATACTCCAGGAGTACAAGGATGCATCCATTGTGCACTTGTACAAGCAGAAAGGTAACAAACAATCCTGCGACAACCATTGGGGCATCTCCTTGCTCAATAACCAGCAAAATCCTTGCCAGAATTCTGCTGCATCCTCTTGTGCATCAATTTGATCAAGGGTTTCTGCCAGAGAGTCATTGTAGCTTCAGGAAAAATGAGGGATCGCAGACATGGTGTTTGCAGCTCGTCAGCTCCAAGAGAAATAGCAGGAACAAAACTCCAACCTGTACGCGACATTTATTGACCTGACAAAAGCCTTTGACACAGTCAGCCATGGAGGCCTTTGGAAGGTCATGGCAAAATTTGGTTGCCCAGAGAAATTCATCATGATGGTTTGGCAATTCCATGATGGCGCGCTCGCACATGTTGTGGATGATGATGAGTCATCTGAACCATTCCCAGTCACCAATTGAATCAAGCAAGGCTGTGTGTTGGCCCCAAACCTCCTCAACGTGATGTTCCCTGCCATGCTTACTGATGCCTTCAGTGACTATGACACTGGGATCAACATCAGATACCGGACGGATGGCAAGCTGTTCAATTTGAGAAGACTACAGGCAAACACGAAGTTACAGGAAGTGACTGTTCATGATCTCCTATTTGCTGAAGACTGTTCCCTGAATGCCAAATCTGAGTCTGGCATGCAACACAGAATGGACCATTTCTCTTCAGCTTGTGACAATTTCAGTCTCACAATCTATATCAAGAAGACAGAGGTGATGCACCAGCCTGCAGTAGGAAAGTCTTATGTAGAGTCTACCATCCCAGTAAATGGCTAAACCCTCATGGCAGTGGACAAGTTCACCTATCTCGGAAGCACACTGTCCACATCAAGGATGAAACCAATGCCAGAATTGTTAAAGCAAGTTTGGCCTTTGGCAGACTATGTGCAAATGTGTGGGAGCACAGAGGCATCAGTCTACAAACAAAACTTAAGGTCTACAAAGCCATTGTGTTGCTGACCCTGCTGTATGCTTGTGAAACCTGGACAGTGTACAGACACCATGCCAAGAAGATAAACCATTTTTACATGGGTTGCCTGAGGAAACTGATGAGGATAAGATGATAGGACATGGTCTCAGACACTGAGGTTCTCACATGAGCAGGCATTCCAAGCATCCACACTCTTCTGATCAAATCACAGTTGAGATGTGCAGGCCATGTCACCAGGATGTCAGAAGAGTGACTACCAAAGACGATCTGCTACAGCGAGGTGAAAGAGGGAAAGCGATCTCAGGGTGGTCAGAAGAAATGCTTCAAAGATTTCCTCAAGTCATCCTTGAAACACTTCAACATTTACCCTGGGTCTTGGAAGATTTCAGGATTGCTCAACCTGGCAGAGTCTCATCCATACTAGACCTACAGACTTTGAATGGAGGAGAACTACAGAGGCAGTGCAGAAGCGTGAGTAGCATAAATCTCAGAACTGCAGCACGTCCTCTGTTGATCAAGGAAACCCAAGTGGCATCTCCTGTCAAGTGTACGACAGTCAGTTCAGAGAACAAATTAGCTTCATCAACCATTCACATACTCACAGTAACCAAACCAGTTAGTGATGTCATGGTCATCTTCGAACTTGAAGGACGAACAACAAACAAATAGATGACATGATTAGAATTTCATGCTGAAACTTTTAATTTTTCTAAGGTTGTAAACTTTGTAACTTTTTGGTTTACAGCGTTTTATGTGTTTTACAAAAAACAATTCAGTTTCATATTTCAGACTAGATTGGTTGTGAAATAAAACAATATAATATGTGTGATTAAATTAATGCATCAAGAAAATTGGGAATGTGATGTTACAAATTAAAGAAAACAATACCACTTTATAAGTGTAGGTCAGATTCTTTTTGTCAGAATTCATAAGAAAAACAAACTGCTTTTATGTTACATAATACATTTTGAAGCAGTTTGTTAAAAAGAAAAATTAATGGGTAGAATATTTATTTGTTATGGAGTATGTTACTTTCATTTTAATTCATGCATGAGAAAAACACTGATACATGCAAGGTAAACATTTCTCTCGT
Organism: Margaritifera margaritifera; assembly: GCA_029931535.1. Taxonomy (NCBI): domain Eukaryota; kingdom Metazoa; phylum Mollusca; class Bivalvia; order Unionida; family Margaritiferidae; genus Margaritifera; species Margaritifera margaritifera. The sequence goes on along the minus strand of JAQPZY010001196.1, from coordinate 1,555,817 downwards.
GTTTCAGAGTAGCACATTTCTCAGTAGTACAATGTGTTTAATTCATGCATGAGAAAAACACTGATACATGCAAGGTAAACATTTCTCTCGTGTTTCAGAGTAGCACATTTCTCAGTAGTGCAATGTGTTTAATTCTCAGTAGTACAATGTGTTTAATTCTCAGTAGTACAATGTGTTTAATTCTCAGTAGTACAATGTGTTTAATTCATGTCATAGAATAAGATTAAACTTTAAAATTGGAGACTTTCATGTGAAAACGTTTAAAATGTAAGTAGACAATTATTTTCATTTTCCATAAAAAAAATTTTTTTTCAGAACCAAACAGAACAAAGTTGGCCATATGGACAATTGGTAAAACTCTCCACCCAGAACCACCAGCACATCTGTACACTAGATCTGTGCACCACCAAGTCATTCTGTTTAGTTGCTTTGCATGACGAAAATCTATTTATCTTGTGAATTAATTTACTGTCAGTCTTACTCTTATTTCTTTCATGTATCATGTCCTGAAACCCCCATTAATTTTCTTGAAAGTTTTGAATTCAAAATTCTTGTCATGATTTTTATTTTCTAATTTACCTCACGCTGCTTTAGAAGATTTTGAATACATAATGCATAATTCTATCCAAAAGTTGCATTACAATAATAACTCATATTTCTTATATCAAGTGAGACAAAGAACAGAAGATTTCTAAATGTTGACATTCAATCATAGCAGAAAAAATTAAAATAATTATTAAGTTTCCTTTAAAAGTTCAAGATGAGATCTAACATTTCAATGGATAGATGAATGAAAATTGTAGAATACAGGTAATAAAAGTCGAGGAGAAAAAGTTTTTCATCAAAAATAAGGCAAAATGAAACTTTTGTTGGTATTATTACAGCAAAATATTTAATGGTGAGGCATGATTGTGAGTAGATCATAAGGTGAAAAATAATGGTTTGCTTAGTACACATGAATTCTTGTTTAATCTCCAGAAAATCTGGGAGAAACTGGTGCACAATTTCTGTAAGATGGTTACATTCTTTTTGTTTACACAACACGTTAAAAAGTCAACACACCGTAAGAGAGTCAACACAAAACAATACTTGTTTACACAACACATTCAAAAGTCAACACACCATAACAGAGTCAACACAAAACAATGCTTGTTTACACAACACATTAAAAAGTCAACACACCATAAGAGAGTCAACACAAAACAATGCTTGTTTAGTGTAAATGAATATTTACTTTACCCTAAATGATTTCTCCATAGGATTATGAATGGTGTTTGTTAAAGACAACTTCTGTTGGGCTTTCCTGGATTGAAAGTTATGTTCCATTGTATATAAACAAGACAAGAAAATATCATCAAACTTTCCAGTTGTAATGCCCAGTACTGGATTAACTACATATTTTACAGTTGCAATGTCCAGTACTGGATTAACTACATACTTTACAAATGCAATGTCCAGTACTGGATTAACTGCATAATTTACAGTTGCAATGTCCAGTACTGGATTAACTGCATAATTTACAGTTGCAATGTCCAGTACTGGATTAACTACATATTTTACAGTTGCAATGTCCAGTACTGGATTAACTACATACTTTACAGTTGCAATGTCCAGTACTGGATTAACTGCATAATTTACAGTTGTGATTTCCAGTACTGGATTAACTACATATTTTACAGTTGCAATGTCCAGTACTGGATTAACTACATATTTACAGTTGCAATGTCCAGTACTGCATTAACTACATATTTTACAGTTGCAATGTCCAGTACTGGATTAACTGCATACTTTATAGTTGCAATGTCCAGTACTGGATTAACTACATACTTTACAGTTGCAATGTCCAGTACTGGATTAACTACATACTTTACAATTGCAATGTCCAGTACTGGATTAACTATGTACTTTACAGTTGTAATGTCAAGTACTGGATTAACTACGTACTTTACCACTTACCTTACATATTCTAAAAATTCAAAATTAAGCTGACCTTAGAATTAAGCTTAAATATAAACCAACCAATTCCTAAAAAGTTTTGCTCTTGAAAGTACACCATCTCAAAATAAGCCGCATAATACACTGAATGCATACCTTAACATTGCATAGGGAGTACATGTTTTCATAGAAGAAACGTACATTGGATATTGTATGTTAATTCGTAATTAAAAATTCTTTCATCACTTAACATAGGATTATTATGTTCTCTATGGATTATGCAGTGAAAAAGTATGGATTTAAAACTTACTGAAAAAAATATATTGGAAATTATATGTCAATTTGTAATTCAAAATTCTTTCATCATTTAACATATGATTTTTATGCTTTCTATGGATTATGCAGTGAAAAAGTATGGATTTAAAACTTATTGTACAGTCATGTATTGTACAGTAGTAGTTTTAGATACAGAAAAACCATTTTACCATTTGTACACTGATACTTTTATTTGAAAATACACCTACCATGAAAGTAAGCCATTCTTGAAAATAGCAATTATTAATGAATAATATAAGCCATGGGTAATTTTTGAGTTTTTAAAACAATTTTGAGTTTTTAGGGTGTTTTCATCATAGGATGATATGGAATACATTGTCTGCGATATATTCTCAAGTTTACTGAACAAGTAAATGTAGACTTTTTATCAAAAATCTTTGCACATTATTTTTAAGAACTTAAATTTTGCTTTTTACTACATGCATATTACATATACAATAAAAAAATAAACTCCATTAAATTTTTGAAAATCTGCATGGCTACTAAGCAAAAATGTCTTTTATTGTGTAAAAAATGGTGAAATAGTTTTTATTTTATCTTTATATTTTACCCAAATGTTTTTCACATTTCACATAAATCAATTCATTGATGTAATAAAAATAATTTTGTGTATGTTTCCTCAGTTCATTGTGAAAATAATTTCAAATGGTTTGGACTGTAATATATTTCCCCAAAAAATGAGCATTATAAACATTGTTATATATACTGTATATCAATCTTAGTGTTAAAATAAAATGGAGTGTTGCGGTGATATTGTTACTTGTACTGTTATTAGAAGATTTCTTAATACCTGTAATGTTTTAATTATCAATATTTTGTTTCCTATGAAATGGGTGGCAAGACATACCAGCCATGAGGACTGTAAGTAATACAATATAGGATATATAACGTTTTGATGTCAGAGCATTGAAATTGGGGGGTGGGGGGCAAATATCAGTTTATAATTTCTAGTTAGCTATGAGAGGTAGGTAGATGTGTCACTCTCTTGGAAAATCCTGGAAATGTTGCTTTTCATTCGTTAGTGAGACATTTTTATAACTGAGTTGAGAGAATCTCCAGAGAGATTGATTTTATTTGGAAATTTTGGTCATAAAATGACATAATTCATGGTTGTTTATCTGGCTGAGCTCACATGAGCTAAATATACACACTGTTTATGATGTAGACAGTAATGCAAGTGAAGCAATGGACATGAGTATGCCATGTGTATAATATGCAGGTTTTTAATCCAGGGGAGAATATCATTGCAAAGAATGCAAAATGACTTAAAGTTATTTCCCTTTAGTTAGGACTTTGAAAAATATGATTCTGGGGATTTGTTTGAGGCAGCCATCCCCTGCTGGCGTGGTAGGGTATCGAACCTGCAACCCTTGGATTATGAGTCCAAATCTCTACCAACTGAGCTACTGTGGCTCCCTGATACTGGGGAAGAAAGAGTGAAAAGGAGAGAGAGGAAGGGAGGGATTTGTTCAGAATATACACTTGAATTCTGCAGAATAAAAGTTAAATAATTGCTTCTTAAGTCTTTTAAAATATACAAGGGGACAGCAAGAGAGAGAGAGAAGTATGATCAAGTCACATAACATTAAAAACTAAATATTATTTAAAACAAGCAATTTTCATTCATATATATATATATATATATATATATATATATATATATATATATATATATATATATATATATATATATAGTCTATCTATCTATGTACAAATTCTTTCCTTTATTTTAATATTATGTTACTCTGTTATTTGTGATCTTAGACATTAGTGTGAATGATTTTAAAGGTAGTCATCCGAAATAGTAACTGTCTGTAAGCACTGTGCCATGCACTATTCGTTTCTCTAGATAAGAAGAAACCAAGTTTATATAATACCAATTACCTTTGCCGGAGGCGGTCATTAATTTAAATCACTAATTGAATCATTCCAACTAACAAACATGGCTGATGTTCGAGGTCTGTGATGATTATTTATAGATCAGTTGTACATTGATTAGGCTTGGCAGATGGCAAATAATGAGGGTGGTTAATGAAAGAGGGAATTAAAGAGCAAATCATTTGGTACATTCAAATTTATTGGCAATAACTGAGGGTGGTGAGAGACCAAGGGAGAAGAAATCGGTGGAGCACTGTATATATATGAGACTTTCAAGCCTGATGCTGTTATGTATAGCATGTATATGATGCTGTCAAGAAGTAAAATCTCTGAATAATTAAAAGCAACTAAAATTGAAGCAAATAAGCAACACACACAGAAGAGCTACAAATGTTTAGCCAATTGCTAAAAGCGTGTATAAAAGCTTGCCAAGTTTGAGTTATGACTGGAGTAAAAGCTATTTGCACCTTGCACATTTGCATTTAATGCCAGTTCAACCTTTTGTTAACAGTTCCTCATAATGTAATATTGCTATCATGATATACAATTTTGAGTGATCTGAAATGGAGTTTTTTAGTTTGTTAATGTTAGTTGAGCCACAGAAATGCCATAACATGGGAAGAAACAATAACATTTCACGTGATAACTGCATGGTATATGGCGTTTCGACCCTCTAGTGTCAGATAATGCTCAATCTGTTTCATAACATTTACTTGCTTTAAAGCTTTTTGCAGATTACTGATATATGCTTGTAAAAATTGAATAAGTAGTTAATATTGACCCGTATGAGTTTTGCATATTCTTTACATGTAATCATTGTAATCCCAAAATAAAAAGTCGTTTTCTAATCAAACATTTTCTGTCCTATTGCTAAACCCTGGACTTTATCTAGATTAATCTTCATCTGGTAACCGAAAGCCATTTGATCAACAGCTTTCACTTTCAAGGGTTGATCTGAGAATTTCAAGGTTCTCATGTGAGTAATTCAAGTTATTATCATCCACATAATTATAGAGCATAGTTTTCTGCGTTAAAGAAAAGATGCCATTAAATAAAATGTCAAATATGTTTGGGCCTAATATAGAACCCTGTGGTACACCCAATGTGGTATTAAGATTTTCACTTCTGTAAATACGTAACTAAACACACAATTATAATAACATAACTAGTAAGTAACCCAACATCCCCATTATCCATCCTATAGACTTTCAGTTTATGTTTAATAAGATGGTGAGAGAGGCAGTCAAAAGTCTTGGACAGATCCATTAATACCGCATATATATAATGACCCTTGCCCAATGCCCTACCCCATTCCTCAGTTATTGCTATAATCAAAATAGATTGACTGTTGTATCCACTCCTGAAAGCCGACAGATATGAAAGATGTTACTGAAATACACATTTAACTATTTACATATTGCTCTCTGAAAGACTTTTGACACAGTTGGATAACTGTTTAACGGTTGATAGTTCTGTTTATTTTATGTAAATGATCATTTTTATTATACATTGAGGTTACTCTTTCAAGTTTTATTTGTATTGGGAATGAGTTTGAAACAACAGTTCTATTAACAATATTTTGTAACTGGATCTAACAATTCTTCATTGCACAAATGTAGCATTTTGTTGTGTGATATATTATTACCACCCATTGCCTTCCTCATACCCATGCACTACATATATCATGCAATATTTTCTACTGAAACTTTCTCAAAACTAAACGCTTATGTAGGGATATTGCAGGTGTCATGAATTGCTTGGCTATTGTGGTACATTTGTAGATTAAGGGCACTGGTCTTATTTTCAATATATTTAGCAACATTGACAAAAATTATTTAAAAATATTACATACTTCTTCCTGATTTGATTTAATTTTATCTTTATACATAAGTAGGATAGCATTATCATTGTTTGTACCTTTATTCGTCAAACAATGGACAAAATATTGTCCAGAAAAAAGTTGATTTTGTTCCACCTGCACATCTTCAAAGAAATACATCGTTATATAGATTCAGTGGCGGCGCGAGGGGGGAGGGCAATTGCCCCCGGGCACCGAGTAATGGGGGGGGAACGCCGTCGGGAGCTTTTATTTTGCAGCTGTAACCGGGGCGTAGATGAGGGTTGGGGTTGGATGTTGGAAAGTGACATAAAAACTGTTTTCTGTGGTAAAGTAGGGGCGCCACTAAAGAACATTGCCCCCGGGCGCCTTGAACCCTCGCGCCGCTCCTGTATGGTTTGTCTTTTTAGTGTTGTAACATAGATTCTTTGAATTCTATATTTGTTCCAGTATTTATTTGTTTTGCTTCTGAATAAAGTCCTTTTAACATATATTGCTTTTCTTAAGTCTCCATGCATGAATGGGTGCATTTTGTTTTCGCTTGTTTTTCTTCTTTAAGGGAAGGTGCTTTTCGAGTACCTCCAGTAACAAGCCATGCGGACAATACATATCATCAATGTCAGCAGATGTATGCAAAACATAAAAGGACATTCGACTGAGATACTCCTCGACGGCACCATTATCCATATCTTTAAAACTGGGATATTTTTGTTTTTATTTCATATGTTATACTGTATGTCACTTACAATGTTATCATGTGATGCCAATAGCTTAGGCCAGTGTTATATCACACGGTTTGACATGTACATACCTTGTTTGGATTATTAGTGATATTGATATAAAAAAGAGATGATTTATCATCTTTTATAAACAAGTTCGAGCTTTGACCAAGGTATGAAGATCTAGTACATCACAAATTACATCAAGGGGTTTGCCCTTGTTAGCTTTTAGCATATCGAAATTCAGGTCTTCTAATACAACATCAAATTTTTGTATAGATATGGTCTAATGTAAAGTCTGCTGTAAAATCTAGGTTTGTGACATTTGGAGATTTATACACCCCAACTATGAACCAATTGTCATTACAAATGGTAATCTCTAATATTATATGTTTTTAAATTGTAAATCAATTCTCTGTCTGGAGAGAAGACCGGAACGAGCATTTACGAGGTCTCCGTCATTTGTATTTCTATCAATTCTGTATATTTTATATCCTAGCACGAAGAACTGGTTATTTGGGAAAGAATCGTCTAACTTTTTTCACTTACTACTACGATATCTAGAAGAAGGTTGTATACTGTTTTCTGTAACAGTACATACTGGTATTTTAAACTGTTTGTATTGATAGGAGCTATAATTACATTTTTGATAAGTTTTTCCGAAAATCTACTACAGGTGGGAGGGTGCGTTCGAAATCACCCTTTTATGCTATCACGAGGACAGGTTCAACCAGGAATAGTGAGTTTGAGATATAAAAGTATGTAGTATTCTGAGGGTCATAACTGAAATAAAATGCAGTTATAGATGGGTAGGAGTAGATAGTTTTAACAGTACGCTGTAAAAGCCATGAAATCTAGTAGTCCCATAAGTTAGCCCCCAAACCTCAATTAATACTGATGGACGGTTCAAGGTATGATCTGACCTTTCAAAAACTCGTGCAGTTAATGCAGACAGATCTATAAACAACACACCAGTGTACATTTTAGACACTTCACGGCATTTCTCGCGCCTCTTGAGTTACGGTTAGTTGAAGGGGCTTTTTGGCGATATGTCCAGCATATTTCCGGATCAAATCCTATTTTTGATAACTTGTAAATCCATGTGAAATAACTCAACCGTACCCCCTGTCATCATTTCGAATTTCTTGGCTACATCCAGCTGTTAGATCAGATTCAGCAATCAATCAGATGCGACTTTAGTTCATTCGCTGAAAGTTTCGTTTGCTTTGATCATGTGACTCGACTGGATCGAACGTGGAATTGTCACTTGCACTTGGGAAGCAAGCATCTATACATAACAGGTAAGAATATTTTAAATTACCCGTTATAGTGGATTTCTTGTTCAGTTCATTTAACGCGTGATTAGCTAAAGACACACAGACACACGCACACAAATGGCGGATAATATTTTCCGAGTCGAGTCATATGATCAAAGTAAAGCCAAACTTTCAAATATGCGAATGAGAAAGTGATTGTTTGTTTTGATTGGACGTTTAGTACATTGAAGCTCCAGTGAACATGATTTCACTTCCAAAATGCAGAGAATCAAGAAAGTGGTGGAATACACTTGCCGTACGGGCGGGATCTATACCAGTATATTTGTACATTATTTTGTCCAGACAGTAAAAGATGTCCCTTGGAAAATGAGTGATAAACATAGCTAGAATGTACAAAGCAGTCGCGAGCCCTATTTCTCCCGCTATGCTGACCTGCCAGTAAACAGCGTCCTAAGCCTATAATTAATTCGATCTAAAATTTGTCGTACTCTTATTGCAAATCTCTTTCTCTTATTATATTGAAGTGTGAAAGGTTAATGTGAGCAAAAGTTTTGAAAAGTATAGATCTGCAACGTAAGGCGAAAGTGTAATTTTTGTAAGCAAGCGATTGACAAGGAGACTGACCAATTATAGAATGGGACACGCTAAGGCTACATTCGGTGTATAGCATAACATAAAATAATATCTGGTGTCTCGGGCACTTTCTGATATCTAGTACACAGAAAAGTGTTTAGAATAGTGATAGCAGAAAACATACAATTTACTTCAGGATTGATTTAGGAACCCGTAACACAGAAGTTTGTTGTCCAAAAATATTTAAAGATAGTTGCCGCTTCATTTAAAAAAAAAAACAAATTTTATTTTATGAAATGCCGTCTTTGGTTGACGTTACGTAGGCTGCCGCACAAAGATTTAATCATTGATACAACAACTAAACATAAGGTTTTGTCCAAAAGTATTTTGTTTAGTCATATCGAACGCAAGCTTTTCTAAGTTGAAATTAAAATATAATTTTGGAGTATCCAGATTTTCAAAGATTTTATTTCCCCCATCCAATTATGAGTGAATAAATCATCACATATTTTCCCGGTCAAACTACAACAAGCGTCGCAATACACACCGGCTTTGGTAAAGTATTTTTTAAATGTGTCAGAAAAGCGACAAAGTAACACCCATAAACGTTTGCATTTTTGAAAGATCAATCTATACTTCTATTAATTAAACACAAAAAAGACTTCAAAGGCGGCGATTATTTTTGGTGTAAATATTTGTAATGATGTTGACTCCTTTAAGACATTTATAAATATTATGTTCAAAGTAGAAGGTAAATATAGCAAAGAAAAACACCTGCACACCTGCAAAGAGACTCAAAAGGAAGAGTAAAATAATATGGTTATATCATATAAGCGAATTCACAGTTCAAAATTAGCTTTCGATTAGCAATGTTTAAACAGCTAAGTTCTACTTGATAAAGTGGACATTCTGGTGTGAATATATAAATTACACAACAAATTAATGGTACGTCAAAAGATTTGTTTCAATAGTATTTTTAAAAAGCAGAAAGAATCCAAGGTAATACCGTCAGCTATGAATGTCATTTACATACACATTGCATTAGTACAATTCAAGCTTACTGGCACTGTTTACCTGTTGTTGTTTTTTTCTCTCTCTCTCTCTCTCTCTCTATATATATATATATATATATATATAAAGTACGTTCTCGTGGTGTTGATTAGCGCGTAAACCATAAGATGTCTCAATAAACTGCCAAACAATTTGCATGTGGGTTACTGAATCAACATATTTATGTGTATTGTTGAAGCCGTTCATCACATCTTCTAGTGGGTTTTGCATGGGAATTTTCTCATCATAGGAAAGTTTATGCGCAAATGGATGCCTTGCATGGATTGGTAAAGGACAAAAATAAGTACAGCGAAAAGTCACATCATGCTCCAAATGGATGCCTTTCATGGATTAGTAAAGTACACAAATATGTACAGCGAAAAGTCACATCATGCTCCAAATGGATGCCTTGCATGGATTGGTAAAGCACAAAAACATGTACAGCGAAAAGTCGTATCATTCTCCATATTCACCTGAAGTGGATTACCGAGTACCGGGAAGGGGGTGGGGGTGGGGTGGCCGCTTGGAAACGGCCCCATGATTCCATAGAGGGGTGGTCATTTGTTGTTTGCTGAGAGGAATAAAGTACCTATTTTGATCGTGTTTTGACACTTTGCAGTAAGTGAGCACTATAAGTCACACACCAGCCTATCCCTCACTTTACAAAGAGACTTTTAGGCAGCGTTCCTCACTTTACAAAGAGACTTTTAAGCAACGTTCTTATTCGTGACCCGTAAGAAAATGACACACATACATACACGTTCCCAAATTTAAGAAAATTAAAGAAGTATGTCTTGTATGGAGTTTATCCTTCAGGGCGAAGGGTATTCTTCAACGCGAATACTTACATGCAGTCATGCGATTTTCAGTGTCGTACGAAGATTTGGTGAAACAAATATGAAAATATCAGCAAGCTTTAAAAGAAATGTATAAATTTGGGTTTGGAGGATTATTGCACATACAAAATTTAATCTACTTCACTTATAATCACGATACAAAATATCGGATCGATAACGGCAACTATAGAGCACCTTCTGGTAATGATTCAATGGGTGGGTTAGAGGCTGAAACCATACCAACATAGGTTGCTCTCCTTCAATGACATTTTTACGTCGCTGTCATTTATCTATGTTACGTCACATGCATATATCTGCAGGTATGCGGCGTGCTGCACGTGCAGCTGCAGATCATTTTATAGAATGTTATTTTGTCTATCGATCGGCGTTAAATTTATTGACAGTTTCAGAAGAAACAAAAAAGTTATAACAAAATATTCAGAACTGTTCAAATACCTATCCTATTGCACATATCGATCGCTTTTATATACTCGCCGTTATTTCGCGCGGCTATTGAGTTAAGGTCAGTTGAAGGGGCCATACGGCGATCTGTACAGAAAAATCCGGGTCAAATGCGATTTTTGACAACGTGTAAATCCGCATGGAATAACACAAACCTATCTCATGTTTCCGTTTCGAATTCCATCAACATCGACAAACCAATCAGATGTGACTTCGCTAATTCCAAATGGTTGTTTTTTGGCCATGTCACTGAAGCGTCTGCGGATTTGTCATGTGACTGTCGCGTGATGAATATCTCGTCACGTGCTATTGTCATAGTTGAACAACGCGTGAAATCAAAATGGAAGGATAAATTTGATATTGTAACCCAAAATGTTCAGAACAGTGTAAATTATTCAGTCTATTTTGTGATTGACGCTTACATGAACCGTGATAATAATGACATTACGAGATATTCATCACGTGACGTTCACGTGACAAATTCAGAGATGCTCTAGTTACATGACGCGAGAAATACGTGTAACTGTCTAAAAACATCGGTATATACAATCGTGTGTTGCGGAGAAATCTGTCTGCAATATATTGCAAGGTTTGATGAGATCAGAACCCAAACTGAACAACATGCCAATACATGTTTGTGGACTAATTTGTCCGACTATATAAATCTTAGAATACAGACAATATATTACACATCACGTTCAAAACTGGTGAGTAGATGTTTTGGTATTTAACAGTATGAATTTTTTAATCCCTAATTCAGTTGGCTTATTATGAAATGTCCAAGATATATTTATTCTTCAAGACTTGTTTACAAAGAATGACCAAGGACAGTGAACTTTCACCTTCAGCTATTTAAAGAATAGTATTTTCTCGTGGAGGTCGATGAGATTTCGAATGCAAGAACATATCTGTTGCCAGATACTATGTGTAGTTAATGCAGTTGACCGACACATTGCATGCTGTTGCCAGATACCGTGTGTAGTTAATGCAGTGGACCGACACATTACATGCTGTTGGCAGATACTGTGTGTAGTTAATGCAGTGGACCGACACATTACATGCTGACCTCTAGATTATATGGAAATATTGTGGATATATAAAGTAATCAGAGGAGTATAAAATATAAATACTATGAGGACTCCTCTACCTCACTCATAGAACAAGCATCGGCACCAAATAGATCCTAAAATTATATATATATATATATATATATATATATATATATATATATATATATATATATATATATATATATATTTTCAGCGCTAGCAGTCAGGGTTACCCTTCTTTCGAGCACGATTCCTCAAAGGACCTAAAGAACGAGTCCAACTCAAGTCACTCCCTCCAATCCAATCGGTACCAGTCACCTGACCGAATTCTGCCAATAGGATCAAGCCGACAGGACTTGCTGCAAGAGGAACAACATGATAAATCATCAAATGCTCCTGTCATAGGTTGTTTGGTGGAACAGCCCAGCAACGAAACCTTGCTATCTGACCCATCTACGTACGAGTTGTTTCAATCTGTAGCAAACGGAGAAGCACCAAATGCTACTTTTGAATCAGTGAAAACAGTGGACAGTGAATGGTAGACAAGTCAATGAGACGCTTTTCGAGACTCTCTTATGGAGGTCAAATGATTTAGTGTGTCAATGTTTCCTCCAGTCAGTTTCAAGTGAAACTACAGCGACATCTGCGGAAGGTGCACGAAATTGAAAGTGTCTACAAGACAAAATGAATCATGAGAGGCTCGTACGAATGTCTTTCACAGGAAAGATTCAAGTTCAGCCTCGTATGTATTCCATTTTGACTTGTAGGCCATTGTGGATCTGAAAACATTTTGACTTATAGGCCATTGTGGATCTGAAAACATTTTGACTTGTAGGCCATTGTGCATCTGAAAACATTTTGACTTGTAGGCCATTGTGCATCTGAAAACATTTGACTTGTAGGCCATTGTGCATCTGAAAACATTTTGACTTCTAGGCCATTGTGCATCTGAAAACATTTTGACTTCTAGGCCATTGTGGATCTGAAAACATTTTGACGTCTAAGCCATTGTGGATCTGAAAACATTTTGACTTCTAGGCCATTGTGGATCTGAAAACAATCATTGAGCATGAGCTTCACATTAAATCGACACAACATGGCGGAATACGATCAATCTGAAAATCAATGAAACTTCAAGAATGTTTCACGTATAGTAAACACCTATAATATCCAGGCCATTGTGCATCTGAAAACATTTTGACTTGTAGGCCATTGTGCATCTGAAAACATATTGACTTGTAGGCCATTGTGTATCTGAAAACATTTTGACTTGTAGGCCATTGTGGATCTGAAAATATTTTGACTTGTAGGTCATTGTGGATCTGAAAACATTTTGACTTGTAGGCCATTGTGCATCTGAAAACATTTTGACTTGTAGGTCATTGTTGATCTGAAAACATTTTAACTTGTAGGCCATTGTGCATCTGAAAACATTTTGACTTGTAGGTCATTGTGGATCTGAAAACATTTTGACTTGTAGGCCATTGTGCATCTGAAAACATTTTGACTTGTAGGCCATTGTGCATCTGAAAACATTTTGACTTGTAGGTCATTGTTGATCTGAAAACATTTTAACTTGTAGGCCATTGTGCATCTGAAAACATTTTGACTTGTAGGCCATTGTGCATCTGAAAACATTTTGACTTCTAGGCCATTGTGCATCTGAAAACATTTTGACTTCTAGGCCATTGTGGATCTGAAAACATTTTGACTTCTAGGCCATTGTGGATCTGAAAACATTTTGACTTCTAGGCCATTGTGGATCTGAAAACAATCATTGAGCATGAGCTTCACATTAGGTCGACACAACATGGCGGAATACGATCAATCTCAAAATCAATGAAACTTCACGAATGTTTCACGTATAGTAAACACCTATAATATCCAGGCCATTGTGCATCTGAAAACATTTTGACTTGTAGACCATTGTGTATCTGAAAACACTTTGACTTGTAGGCCATTGTGCATCTGAACACATTTTGACTTGTAGGCCATTGTGCATCTGAAAACATTTTGACTTGTAGGCCATTGTGGATCTGAAAACATTTTGACTTGTAGGCCATTGTGCATCTGAAAACATTTTGACTTGTAGGTCATTGTTGATCTGAAAATATTTTGACTTGTAGGCCATTGTGCATCTGAAAACATTTTGACTTGTAGGTCATTGTGCATCTGAAAACATTTTGACTTGTAGGTCATTGTGCATCTGAAAACATTTTGACTTCTAGGCTATTGTGGATCTGAAAACATTTTGACGTCTAAGCCATTGTGGATCTGAAAACATTTTGACTTCTAGGCCATTGTGGATCTGAAAACAATCATTGAGCATGAGCTTCACATTAAGTCGACACAACATGGCGGAATACGATCAATCTCAAAATCAATGAAACTTCACGAATATTTCACGTATAGTAAACACCTATAATATCCAATTATAATACTTTAAGTGTGCTTTTGTTCTAATATTTGCCGATAATTGTATGATTGATATAAAAATCACGGTCTTTCTCTCATTTCAATGTACATACCCGATTTCCAAGACTCTAAATCCCTGATGTCAAATATATTGTTACATCATCGCGAAAATCAATCGACTTTGTAAATGAAAGACATCATGTTGTCAACAATTACAATGTAATAGGAACAGTTATAGCACACACATGATCATTATATTTGTCGGCAATCAAATTTATGAGTAACTAGAAAACTTGTTTCGAAGAGAATAACATCCAATTCATGCTGACTTGTCAATAATATCCAATTCATGCTGACTTGTCAGTAACATCCAATTCATGCTGACTTGTCAATAGCATCCAGTTCATGCTGACTTGTCAATAACATCTAGTTCATGCTGACTTGTCAATAACATCCAATTCATGCTGACGTGTCAATAACATTCAATTCATGCTGACTTGTCAATAACATCCAATTCATGCTGACTTGTCAATAACATCCAATTCATGCTGACTTGTCAATAGCATCCAATTCATGCTGACTTGTCAATAACATCTAGTTCATGCTGACTTGTCAATAACATTCAATTCATGCTGACTTGTCAATAACATCCAATTCATGCTGACTTGTCAATAACATCCAATTGATGCTGACTTGTCAATAACATCCAATTCATGCTGACTTGTCAATAACATCCAGTTCATACTGACTTGTCAATAACATCCAATTCATGCTGACTTGTCAATAACATCCAATTCATGCTGACTTGACAATTTTTATTAGTGAAGTGAGTTTATTTAATATTCAGAAAAAAATATATTTCGAAACTGTATATGGATCAGCTAGTTTAAATGTCCTAACACATGGATAAAATGACAGTTTATGAAATAGTAAGAGTTTGATGTGCAAATTTACTTCGTCTTCACATGTGAATTATATATTTTGGTGTATTACAGAAACGTAAGTGTGAAGATTGAGTTAGAACAAATGGTCTAAATTTCTTTCTTTTTTGAAATAAAATATAATGTATTATCAAAATATGACATTAAAAGCTTTCACTATTTGAAATAAAATATAATGTATTATCAAAATATGACATTAAAAGCTTTCACTATTTAATGGACTTAAAATATGATGTATTATCAAAATATGACATTAAAAGCTTTCACTATTTAATGGACTTAAAATATGATGTATTATCAAAATATGACATTAAAAGCTTTCATTATTTAATGGACTAAAAATATGATGTATTATCAAAATATGACATTAAAAGCTTTCCCTATTTAATGGACTTAAAATATGATGTATTATCAAACTATGACATTAAAAGCTTTCACTATTTAATGGACTTAAAATATGATGTATTATCAAAATATGACATCGAAAGCTTTCCCTATTTAATGGACTAAAAATATGATGTATTATCAAAATATGACATTAAAAGCTTTCACTATTTAATGGACTTAAAATATGATGTATTATCAAAATATGCATAAAAAGCTTTCCCTATTTAATGGACTTAAAATATGATGTATTATCAAAATATGACATTAAAAGCATTCACTATTTAATGGACTAAAAATATGATGTATTATCAAAATATGACATTAAAAGCTTTCCCTATTTAATGGACTTAAAATATGATGTATTATCAAAATATGACATTAAAAGCTTTCCCTATTTAATGGACTTAAAATATGATGTATTATCAAAATGTGACATTAAAAGCTTTCACTATTTAATGGACTAAAAGTGAATCCTTAATTGCGAAGTCTGAATTTCGTAATATACAACATTTTACCTTCCAGTCAGCGTCTACGCGTACCTCCTTCCATGTTGGTAAGTTCTTGGTCTGTGAGATCACACGCGATGCTACACGATTTGCTTAAAACGTGTGTGTGTGTGTGTGTGTGTGTGTGTGTTGTTGGGGGGCTAAACTATTTTGCGCAGGTTCATTAGCGTAAATAACTTACAATGGGCTCGTAAAAAGAGTAAAAATGGATATAAAGAAGGCACCGCAACTTTCTACAAATTAATGGTTTATATTTGCAGTTACCGCGTGGGAAAAAAATCTAGCTGGTATACAAAATTTTGACATTTAGGGGTTGAAAGCGTATCCAATTTCTAGTAGGAACAAAACCTTTAAGAAAAAAGGAATTCATGCATACAAATCTCTTAAGGCTTACACATATTTCGAGGAAGGGTATGTACAAAGATAACCAGGGGGTTGACAAGTGACAACAATGGCACGTGCTTATTGAACCGAAATTATGGCATCAATGTCCATGTGCGTTCATAATACAATCGTTACCCTGGGATAGTGACAGTGGAAATGTGATGGCTGGAGCATGCGATTGTGTATCTGAGTACGTGGATGAACAGCTGAACAGTAATTTTTTTTCTCAGAATCTACGGCATACACTTTCTCTTGATAATGTGCGGCTATTATTATTAGTTGTATTGCCTCAGGGTTTTGTTTTCTAATTTATTAGGACTTTTATTATTAGTTGTATTGGCTCAGGGTTTTGTTTTCTAATTTATTAGGGCTTTTATTATTAGTTGTATTGCCTTAGGGTTTTGTTTTCTAATTTATTAGGGCTTTTATTATTAGTTGTATTGGCTCAGGGTTTTGTTTTCTAATTGTTATGTATGATGTTTATATAATGTTGTATATGTGTTTTGGGAGGTTATAAATGTTTCTTCACTTTAATATTTGCTTAAATCTTTATGTTTGTTAGGAAAAACATGTATAACTAGTGTCCTTGAATTAGGTTGTTTTGATCAATATGTTTTCTCAATTTGAAGGTCAAGGTTGATTTTTGTTTACAAGTAAATTCCATTAAGATGACACACATTCTAGAACATTCTGTCATGTGACCAATCTAGAACATTCTGTCATGTGACCAATCTTTATATATACCATGTTTGGTAGACATTTTGTTCAGTTCGACATTACCATCAGTCTTGTAAAGAGCTATTACAGTTGTGAAAATTCATTCCAAATTCTAAGAGAGGAATTATTTTAATTATTCATTGGATTATAACAGTGCTCATAAACTTTTGGATTTTGGATTTTGATTGACAATTTTGGAATTTATGTGAACTTATTCAGAGATTTTGGATTACTTCATTTTGACTTCAGCACATCAAGATTTCTAGTACATCAGGACTTTGGAGACCATTGGCACATAAT
Organism: Margaritifera margaritifera; assembly: GCA_029931535.1. NCBI lineage: Eukaryota > Metazoa > Mollusca > Bivalvia > Unionida > Margaritiferidae > Margaritifera > Margaritifera margaritifera. The sequence goes on along the minus strand of JAQPZY010001196.1, from coordinate 1,538,215 downwards.
AACATTCAAGAACACAGCCGTGAATTCTATATTTAGGACTTGTGATTAGAACAATCATTCTTATTGGATTATTAGGATACATAAACACATTACTGTAAGTGACTTTTTGATTTTTCATTTTAATTATCTAGTAATAAATTGCTTGTTGATTTTTACATGATTTGTTGGTTTCACTTTCTTTCTGTTACATTTTTCTTAGACCATAGAGTCGTAACATAATTTATTAGGACTTTTATTATTAGTTGTATTGCCTCAGGGTTTTGTTTTCTAATTGATTAGGACTTTTATTATCAATTTATCATCATCACCATCATCAATTGAAAAACATATCACCGAGTATTCTCTCAATGACACAAAAATCAATATTGCTCTTGAGAGTACTCCATTTAGGAAAGAAAGATTATCTTTTCCTATCATATAATTAAACCCCTTTTTAAAATTTGAATAATATGAATGCACTGTGGACCTTTCTGCACACCTTATCGTATATTTTATTCTGCGTATGTCTAAATATAATTGTATTTATCGAAACATCACGATATATTCTCATTTGAAGCTATGGATCCGAATGACCCTCGCTTTGTAAACTCTCCCGGTTTTACTTTAACTCTCGCCGTCAGTTGCAGCTAGACACGCATGCGCAAATCAAATGGAAAGTGTAGGATTTCAGTGTGGATACCAAACAGCAGTGTAGCTAGGTACCCTTACTCAAGCTTGTACATCAACCCCTAAAATATGATTTCCTCTCAGTCTTGTACACAAGGGACTCTATATGGTTCAAGCTCATGCTAACCACACGGCGATCTCGTATTTAACAATCACACATGAAACTGTAACACTTCAGCAATGTGATGAATGCTCTTCATGAACAAAAAAAATAAAAATAAAAAAAAAAATAAAAAAATTAAAAAACCCCCAACAAAATACAGCTATATTGGCATATCTCTTGATGTTTCTTCTTCTACAGACCCAAATCGCCTGCGTGTAAAAACCTCTTCACCAATTCTATTGCCTGCTAAAGTTCAGATTTTGACCAGTTAGTCTGTATCGTACTAACGGGGGGGGGGGGGGGTTGCCCCGGCCGCCAGAGGCCTTGGGGCGCCAAAACGGCCATCATCGTCGCCCTGGGTGCAATTTACCCTTAGTACACCACTGGATGTAGTATTAAGAGTTTCTGGAGTTTTGGTTTGGAAACTTCAAGTTTGGCTTATTTACTGAAAACTGTAGTTAAGATGGCTAGAATTTCTTGATTTTTCAGGTTTTAAAAAATGTGAAAACTTAATTTGCAAAAGGTTTAAGGGTTTATGATATGTGCAAATGTTTGAAATTAAACAGAAAACAAAAAATATCCTAACGTGCCAGAACTCTCTCCTTCTTAACTACTCAAAGACCTTGATGATCAAAGTGACTAAATTATTGTAGCCACTTCAGATTTCTTCTACTGACTGGGAATTACCGTCACTTGTTCCAACATGTAAGATGATGTGCTTAAAATTAATTCTAGTCCTATGGGTCTGAATTAATTCTGGGGCTTGGATATTGTGACAGTAGGAAAGGCTTGTATAGTTGTGTATTGATCCCAGAAACACATTATGCAATAATGTCAGACATTATTGTCATTGAAAATGGCTTGGACTCTGAAAATACAATTAATAAAATATTGTAAGGAGTTCTCTTCTCTTTTTATCTGAAACTCAAAGTTTTCTATAGAAGCCAAAGGATAAGTAATATTAATATGCCTCAATCCTCAGATCTCCATTCAGTTGAATGAGCTGTAAAGGAACTTGGGACTTAAATGCGCAAGAGCACCCTTCCACAAACTACGCGACGATAAATGGTCCTGGTTACGGACGGTTTCTAGAATCAGCGACTATAATATGGCTTATAACTCGATATGAATAGCTGGTGTGATTTTGCCAGCTGAATCCAATAAACACAATGCTGGGGAAGAGTTATCGGCCTTGACAATTTAAATCGTAGTTTGCTAGGCTTGCACGGGACACGTACATGAATGTGGTATCGGAAGAAGTGTAATTTTCGAACAACTTTATCCAAACCGATTTCCTTGGACCATTTGATTTTGACATTAAACAAATCATTTGATGGATAAAATCAGCGCGAAACAGTTGTTTTAATGAATCAAAATTTGTAACAGAAACTGAAACTATATTTGATTTTCGAGCCATAAGAACGAACATGGATAGAAAAAGAAACAGAATAGTAGCATCCTTTGGCTTGCAGTATACAAGAACCTGTACATTTCAAATGTGTTATTGGTAAGGTTTTAAGATGGGTATGTGGATGACTCTTGGAAGATCTCTTCGCAACCAAAGTTGCATGGAATTAGGAATGAGGAAATTCTAAATCTAAAATAAATGTAATAATTTAACATCCGAGGTGTAATTTCTGATAGACGGAGAAGACGAACGTCTGAGAAAGTGAGCATATAGGGTATAGCATTTAAGTCAGCAGGCACAGGAGTCAAATGAAAATATTTACAAAGCAATAAAAACGATTTACATAGAATTAAGTCATTCCTAATTGTCCCTTCAACAAATGCAGGTTTTAATGATTGTTTGACATTCCTCTGCAAAATTCGAAGCTGACATTATGTTTTAAACGAAATTTAAAATTGGAGCCAGAAATATGCCAAACAATTATGCTGAATGGATAATAATCATTTGAAGGATCACAAACTGATTGCAGAGTTTGTAAAAGCTATAATGAAGTCTTGCAAATGTGGATGAACATAATCTCTCTGAAAAAGACATGAAGTTTCATGTTTTCATGAGAGAAGGAAAACAATTCTTCTGGCAAAACAAATTTTCGACGAATAAGTTTCTGTTCAAATTAAAGGAAGTCTGTCTATAGCAGTCGCAAATGTTGCCATCTTGATAATAAATCTTTGCAGACGATTACCCACCCAGGATATGTGGGAGTCTTTTACTTTGAAGTCAATGTAACAAATCTATCTTAAGAAAGATTGACGGAATAAATTACGTACAAATCTAGAATTGAACACTCTAACTGAGGACATATTATCACAATTTATTTGTTCTTTTTAACTCTAAGGAAGTGACCCCAGAGCTTTGGGGTAATAGCTGTAGTCAAACAGTCTAACGAACTGATATGCACTGTTACGACTCTATGGTCTAAGAAAAATGTAACAGAAAGAAAGTGAAACCAACAAATCAAGTAAAAAATCAACAAGCAATTTATTACTAGATAATTAAAATGTAAAATCAAAAAGTCACTTACAGTAATGTGTTTTGAAATCCTAATAATCCAATAAGAATGATTGTTCTAATCACAAGTCCTAAATATAGAATGTTCCGAATTCACGGCTGTGTCCTTGAATGTTATGATGTGCTAATGGTCTCCAAAGTCCTGATGTACTAGTAATCTTTGATGTGCTGATGTCAAAATGAAGTATTCCAAAATCTCTGAATAAGTTCACATAAATTCCAAAATCATCAATTAAAAATCCAAAATCCAAATTTTTAAGAGCACTGTTATAATCCAATGAATATTTAAAATAATTCCTCTCTTAGAATTTGGAATGAATTTTCACAACTGTAATAGCTCTTTACAAGACTGATGGTAATGTCGAACTGAAAAAATGTCCACCAAACATGATATATATAAAGATTGGTCACATGACAGAATGTTCTAGATTGGTCACATGACAGAATGTTCTAGAATGTGTGTCATCTTAATGGAATGTTTACTTGTAAACAAAAATCAACCTTGACCTTCAAATTGAGAAAACATATTGATCAAAACAACCTAATTCAAGGACACTAGTTAAACATGTTTTTCCTGATAACATTAAGATTTAAGCAAATATTAAAGTGAAGAAACATTTATAATTTCCTAAAATATTTATAATATTATATAAACATCATACATAACACCTCCCCTCATAAAGAAAAAGAAAGATTTATATAATAAAGCTTTCTTTTGAATATACATCTAATACTATAATAACCAAAATTACATAAGAACATGTTTTATGATACTGGACTTAATTACATCAAGCAATATTACATTTCTAGGCACATGAGAGTGCATCTGCAATCACATTGTCTTTTCCCCTGATGTGTCTAATGTCAATGTTATATTCTTGCAATATCAAACTCCATCTCAACAATCTCCGATTTTTATCTTTCATTTTGTTGATGAAAGTAAGGGGATTGTGATCACTGTACACAATAATTGGAGAAAGAGCTGAGGTAACATACACTTCAAAATGCTGTAAAGCCAATATCAAAGCCAAACATTCCTTCTCAATTGTGGAATAATTTTTCTGGTGCTTGTTTAGTTTTTTAGAAAAATAACACACATGGTGATCTACACCACTTTTGTCTTCCTGAATCAATACTCCACCAACCCCTACATCACTTGCATCAACAGATAATTTAAATGATTGGCTGAAATTTGGTGCAGAAAGAACTGGTGCATTCTTAAGCATGGCCTTTAACTTGTCAAAAGATTCCTGACACTTGTCAGACCAATGAAATTTGGTTTTCTTACTCAATAAACTTGTCAAAGGTTCAGCAATTTTGGAAAAATTGGAACAAAATTTCCGATAATATCCAGCCATACCTAGAAATCGCATCAGTTGCTTTTTACAAATTGGAACTTGAAATTCAGAGATAGCTTTGACCTTAGCTTCTATAGGTTCAACTTGACCTTGTCCCACAATATGTCCTAAAAATGTGACACAAGTATGGCAAAACTCACTTTTGCTCAAATTAATTGTCAGATTCGCATCGCGCAGTCGATCAAAGAATTTTCGAATGGTTTCCAAATGATCTTCCCAGGTGTTGTTGTAGATAATGACGTCATCGATATAAGCGTCACAATTATTAAGACCAAATGTTATCATGTTCATCAGACGTTGAAACGTTGCAGGCGAATTTTTCATTCCAAACGGCATGACTTTATATTGATAAAGTCCATCTGGAGTTACAAATGTTGAAATTTCTTTTGCCCTTTCCGTCAGTGGAATTTGCCAGAATCCTTTTAAAAGGTCAAACTTGGTGACATATTCCGCATTTCCAATTTTATCAATGCAATCGTCCATTCTTGGGATTGGAAATGAATCAGTTTTGGTGACACTGTTGACTTTTCTATAGTCAGTACACATACGGAATGTATTATCTGGCTTGGGAACAAGAATACATGGTGAACTCCAGTTACTTTTACTTGGTTCTATGAAATCATTCTCCAGTAAATACTGAATTTCTTTCTTCAGATAGTTCTGTTTGAGAGGATTCATCCTATAAGGATGCTGTTTCACAGACGCAGAATCTACAATGTCAACGTCATGATAAATTTTACTTGTTCGTGTTGGAACATCAGGAAACAAGTGCTCATAGTCATGTAATAGCTGTTTTAGTTCATTTCTTTCCTGTTGTTGTAGATGTGAAAGTTTCTGGTCTAGGTTGTTCAATATTTCTGAATTCCGAAGATTGGTTATACCAGAGTCACTATAGTCTGATCATACTCCATCGTTGATATCTTCACTGTGTGGGACAGGTACAACTAAATTAACTGAATAATTAGCTGGGCTATCACTGTCAAAATATTCCTTTAACATATTTATATGACAAAGTTGTTTCTGTTTCCGTCTCCCAGAAGTGTTAATGATATAATTTAAGTCATTTACTTTCTTTTCAACGGTATAAGGACCATAAAATTTAGCCTGAAGAGGATTCTGAGGTATGGGCAAGAGAGCCAGAACTTTGTCACCAGGTTTAAAACTCCTTTCCTGTGTATTTCTGTCATACCTTAATTTCATTTTTGACTGGGTAGTATGAAGATTAGTTCTTGCTACTTACTTCACAGGCCTTTGACAACTTGTATTTGAAATCAGAGACATAATCAAGAAGATTAATCTTTGAGTCTTCATTTGAAAGAAGTTTCTCTTTCAATAATTTCAATGGTCCACGGACAGTATGACCAAAAACTAGTTCAAAGGGACTAAAACCCAACGACTCTTGAACTGATTCCCTAACAGCAAACAACAACAAATGAACACCCTCATCCCAATCCTTTTCTGTAACAAAGCAATATGATCGAATCATATTCTTCAAAGTTTGATGAAATCTTTCCAAAGCACCTTGACTTTCAGGGTGATAGGCAGAAGATTTAAACTGTTGGATGCCTAATTCATGCATAACTTGTTGGAAAATTCCAGACATAAAATTTGACCCTTGATCCGACTGGACAGATTTGGGAAGGCCAACAAGTGTAAAAAAACTTCACCAAAGCTTTCACAATAGTTTTAGTTTTTATATTTCTCAGAGGAATTGCTTCTGGAAATCTTGTAGATGTACACATGATGGTCAACAAGTATTGGTTGCCTGACTTGGTTTTAGGTAAAGGACCAACACAGTCTACTATTATTCTACTAAATGGTTCATCAAATGCAGGAATAGGTTGCAGATAAGCCTTAGGTATCTTCTGATTGGGTTTTCCTACCATTTGACAAGTGTGACAAGATCTGCAGTATTTAGAAACATCACTTTTCAGTTTCGGCCAATAAAAATGATTCGAGATCTTGTGATAAGTCTTACGGACTCCTAAATGACCAGCCAAAGGAGTTTCATGGGCTAAATTAAGAATTTCCTGTCGATATGACTTAGGAACAACAATTTGATAGCTCACTGACCACTCGTCACCAGCGGGTACATCAGGTGGTCTCCATTTCCTCATAAGGACCCCATTTTTCACAAAGTAACACACTGGAACTTGTGTGGCTTCAGTTTCACTAATAGCCCTCTGAAACAAACAAGATATCTCGGGATCTTGCTCCTTTTCAACGACAAGGGATTGTCGTTTGTCATCCTGATTAGAACAAAGAGAATGAGTTGCCAAAAGAGGATCACTGTGATCAATACCATTTGATTGATCAATACCTGAGGAAAAAGTGACCTCATCAAAAGACTGACCAATACATGTGTCAGCTAAAGGAATAATATCCTGATCAACATCACTCTCAAGAGCTCTTTTGCCATAGCTCTAGTAACTGCACAAGCAGGGTACAAATCAGGGATTTCAGTTTCGACAGGATCAACTTTCTGATCCAAACAAGGCTTGTCAGTTACAAGTGGATTAACCACAACCTTATCTCCAGCTAGGTCATTGCCTAGTAATAAATGAACACCCTCTATGGGTAAAGAAGTCACTGCCCCAACAGTCACAGGTCCAGAAACTAAGTCTGATGCCAAATTTACACAATGAAGAGGAACATTTACAAAGCCGCACTCAACTCCCTGAACAAGAACACTTTCACTTGAAGAAGACTCCTCAGACAAAGGCAAAGTACCTGATAATAAAAGACTCTGAGAAGCTCCAGTGTCCCTTAATATTTTAATTGGGATAGGTTTGGCAGAATCACCAATAAGTGATATAGAACCTTCTGACATGAATGGTTCATAAGCCTCCAAAATAGAATCAGACTGGGGTTTGTTTGACCCAACAAATGTATTGCTTTCAATACAAGACCGTGACCTTGACCTCGTAGAAATAAGAGCATTTGGAAAAGCTCTGTCTTTACTCTGTTGCTTATTTTTCAACTTGAAGCAATCAGAAATAACGTGCCCTTTCGTTTTACAAACAGTGCACGTAGGAAGAGATAAGGATTTCTGATCAGTCTTATCAGATGTTTGATTCCTAACAGTTGTGCTGTTGTGAAATTTGGAAGTACTCGAATGAGATTGAAATGGTTTTTTACCAGAAAACTGCTGAGAGGACGACTTATTGCCAAATGAAATTTTGTGAGTCAAGGAATAATCATCAGCCATACGAGCAGCATTTTCCAAAGTTTCCACATTCTGCTCGTCAAGATAGGTTTTAACATCACTATGGATGCACCTCTTGAACTCTTCAATTAATACGAGCTGTCGGAGGTTATCATAACTTTGATCAACTTTCTTGGCTGAGCACCACCTATCAAACAGTTGTTCTTTATCCCTTGCAAATTCGACATGAGTTTGTCCAGTTTCTTTTCTACAATTCCTAAACCTTTGTCGATATGCCTCTGGTACCAACTCATAAGCTTTCAAGATGTACTCCTTAACCACGTCATAATCAGTGCTTTGTTGTACTGACAGTGAAGTGTAGACTTCACGAGCTTTGCCAATAAGTACACTTTGTAATAACAAAGTCCAATGCTCTCTGGGCCATTTCAAGCTTTCAGCTATTTTCTCGAAATGAAGAAAGTATTTATCTACTTCTTTTTCCTGAAAAGGGGGTACTAACCTAATATATCTAGTAACATCAAAACCTGGACTTGTGTTTAAAGGAGTGGAGTGTGCTCTGTTTGCAAATCTACTGTATTTTAATGGAGATTTAAGCAAATATTAAAGTGAAGAAACATTTATAATTTCCTAAAATATTTATAATATTATATAAACATCATACATAACAGCACTCATAGGGACAGTACAAAGGAGGAAATTTATAATGATAATGTCTTCCAAGAAACTAGGCTCCACATCCTACTGTACTGGCATCAAAAGCTATGACAGTATTAGGCTCATACCACTCTTTTGTCTTCATCATTAATATACCGTTATATTGTGGAAGAAACAGTTTCCACGTAAAGGTCCTTTATGGTTTCTGTTGGGAATAAGTAAATAATGTGATCATGAGGCCACTAGTTTTAAATAGGATGATCTACAAAGAAAATAAAATGATTCGCTGATTACTTTAAATTACTGGTCTATCGTGATTTCATTATTCACCTACTATGTACATGTACACCTACTCCCAATGTGTGTATGACATCACGAGGTAACCTACCTTTCTACTGCATTAAATTTTTTTAAAAAAGAAATAAATATAAACACTGAGTACAAGGCCACTTTCTTTAATGCTAGATTTTCAGAGAGATGTCCATCTCTTCCATTTAACTTACTACTAAAACAAATTCTGTTGAAATCTTACTGATACCTTAAACGTAGTTGATGAAAATGCTGCAATTGTGGTACTGAAAAATCTCCAAAGGAGATGGAAGGGAGAAGTTCTCAATAAATTCTAGTGCATTAGAATAGTCTATAAGTGTACCTTTCAATCCTCTTGATTCGTTTTTCTTTAATAGAATACTGTTAAACATATTTACTACTCTTGTATACGGACAATCCCAAACATTAAAAATAAGTGTCAATATATTATTAATACAGGGGCATGTTAACTAACAAATAAAATTATTTTATATTTTAAAAAATTTGGTCGTTATAAAATCAATTAAGACGATCTATGCCTACCATATCATCGTTTTCAATTTATGTACGTTGGACGTTTTAAGTTTGTTTTATCTATAATGAAGTTTCCTGCTTGATCTTGTGTAATATTGAAATATAAAAAGTAAATATTTTACCAAGGTAACCTTTCAACAATTCCATCTAACTAATTTTGCATCTGTCAATTTTTCTTTATAAGGAGCAGTAACAACATCTTCTGTTTTTAAGCACAACTTGGGAAGAATCTCTGTAGTAATTTTACGTATATTTGATTTTGGACCATTGAAAAATATCGGCTTCTTATTCTGCACACTATGTCGTTGCAACTTAAATTCGTTAAAAAAAACCCCATTATGTTGTCACAAAAAGGCTGTGTAATATGTTCGGTGTGGTGCCTTTTCCTGTTAGGAGGTTATTGTCATGGGCATTTTAAACATTAACCAAAAACCATAGGTAAGAGATGTTGTCCTGCATTTACCTCTTTTAGGGTATTCCTTTTTCATTCGATTATTTCTACTTCCATATTTAAACTGGTATTTTTTTAAATATATTTTTTAGATATTGTTTAAACGTTAATTTTTGTCGATAACATGCATACAAAATAAGGTACTAATTTTGTTATGCGCTCTATGTATGGTATTAAAAAAAAACAACAACAGGTAAATGAAACAGTAGGTTCGTACTGAGAGGGGTTGGGGGGGAGCGCTGTATATGGAGACAAAATGAGGAGAATCCCCTATGGACGTTGTAATTAGCAATGTTAATTGATTAATTTACTAAGTTGTCTAGAACCAACAATATCTATATTACTCAGATTCATTTATTCCTTTTATCCAATGGACAAAAAGATTTTATTATATATTTCATAATGAGAGATTGAAATATATCAATGGGAGAAAAATGATATCGCCACAGTGGCGACACGACTTTTATCTCCACAGTGGCGATATCACTTTTGGAACTACTTTCTTTTTCTATTGAGGAGGTATATCTGCCTTTATATATTATGTTCTTCAGACCTGTATTTCCATATATAGGCCTATTGTATTTGTCTTATTCTTTATCCTCCCGCCTCACCCCCCCCCCCTCTCGCTCTCTCTGTCCATCAGGATGAATAGATCTTATTAAAATGTGTAAAGACTGTTGACCCTCTAGTATACATTTATGTCATCAATGAAAAGGCGCGGTCAAGAATGCATAAAAATGAACACAAAACAACAAAAAGCAGGCATCAAGTATTAACTGATCATAATTAGTTCTCCACATGAATCATGCAAATTGTTAGTGACTGAACTTACAGGGCCTGTTGGTATTCGATATTCTGTGTCACCCATACAGTATCGTATACCTGTTACACTCAACGACAAATAGTACACATTTTTAAGAAAAACTCTTGATTACATATAGTAATAAAATTGTTTAAGTAACGATTTTAACTGTCATCACAATCAAAATCATGTGGTGGAGAAATCAGATATTGATTAGTGTCGATTGCAAACCGAAATTAAGTGACAATCGAAATTTGAGTGCAGCGTCTGTTACCGAAACAGACTGAAAGCCTGCCAACATATATATTTCATTAAAAGGAATCTCGGAAACTCGGCAAGCTTCGATTCGATACCTATTAATGAAAAATGTATACATCTCATGGTATGTCAAAAGATACCGAGTATATATATATATATATATATATATATATATATATATATATATATATATATATATATATATATATATATAAACACACTAAGAATCAGACCAAAACCTTAAAAAATATAATATCTACCTTCTGTTTAACTTTTAGTTGCTTGACAAATCTTTTCGATCTCCATTAAAATACAGTAGATTTGCAATAACTGATGTTTGTCAAAGTTCTCCACAATACAAGGCACATGTATCTTGGATTAAAAGTTGATTGATTAAACATCATTTGCACAAGAGTTTCTCTGCCGACAGCTTACATGGTGAAGTAATGTGGCTAGATAGTGGGGGTGGGGGATTAAGAATGAGAACCCGTAGTAAACCATCGACTGGCGACCACGTACCCTTGGGCAAGTTCAAACCGTGGATTGAACATTGGTTCTAAGAATGACCTTTAATAAGACATTTTAATACGCATGCTACATTATTTTCAGTGTATCTCAACATGGGAAAAAGATGACCGGATCTTCTAATAGCTTTTGTAGATGGATTGATACTGAAGGTAAACATTCTGTACCATCATTTATTCAAAACCATTTTTGCAAAGAACTTTTTTTAATTTATATGTTATTGCACATATAACCTTTTCACAAATAATTGTTTCATTACCTTGGGAACAAACATTGACATTTGGTTCAATATATGTCTTTTAATTGAATAAATGACAGAAAACAAAAACATTCCAGGATTAATAACTAACTTACGATTAATATTTTTAGAGGTATGGAAAACACTGAAGTCAATCAAAAGATTCTAATTCCTACAGGTTCTTGTCAAGTTTTATCTTCATTGTAGAAGTTTGGCAAATTTATTTTGAGACATAACTAAGAACATTTTACAGTTAACTGAAAAATAATAATTTGTGAAAAATAAGTTGTTTCAAACTCTATTCTTTGCGATATATTTTCCTGAAAGAATAACAGTGTATGGATTCATATTCCATAAGATAGTATTTAAAACGAGATACACACGTACACAACGTTTCAAAACACAAATGTTCATACTATGTGCATCTTTGACAAATGATTGCCATATTCCTCGTGCTCATAGTAATGGCGCTGATATATGTAATCAAGAAGAAACCCTTCCAATATTATGCATTCGTATTTTGATTCCTTAGAAAATCCATCATAATGTTCAAAGTCGTTCAAATTGTCACACCAGACTGGTGACGTTGATAAATCGGCGCTTTTACTTTTCCCTCCATGAGAAAAAATCTCACCCTAGCAAATGTGTTAAATAATAATCCACTGATATGAAACTGCGTGATTTCCTTTCGCAAACTCTCAAAACGAAACGAAAATCAATAAAATGTGAGAGATAGCAGGAACACCACCACGTTGAAAATAGAATCTAAATCACAAGTTATCTACCTTTGATTGCATTCTCCATAAAATGCCGAAAAGTAGTAATTCATAATGCACATCTGGGTAGCCTTGACTAGTAGTCTGGTAGCCAACTTATGCAGATATAGACTCGTGAAAGCGTTGATAATGTCCAATTGAATGCCTTTAGCATATGGCAATGTCCAATTGAATGCTTGTAGCATATGGCAATTTGACTTGATAAGAGCATTCACCGTATGGTGGAACTTACTGCATATTTAGCGAGGAACTAAGTAAAATACTAAATGTTAGGATTAAACACCTCCCTGAAATTGTCATGATCCGATCTTGCTCTGCTTTGTACCATCCGAAAGACGAAACCGTAAAGCAAAGGACAAGATTTGATTATGACACCTTGCTCTTCATTAAAGACCTTGCGTAAAAATTCTTTCATCACAACTTCTAATAAAAATCAGCTACCTTGTTTGATTTCGATAGCGTGAAACGTGACTTAGCATTCATACTCTTTTGCCAAACGATCCTTGCTCGATTTGTGTCATGTTCATGACGACATATCCTCCATCTTACAGGACCTTATTCTGCAGTTGTATCTCATTACACTATCGCTGAAGATTATTTTTCGTGTCGGAATCCTTAACTAAATTCAGGTGCGAAGTAATCTTTCATTTACTATTTTTTTCTTCTAACAAAAATAATAAAAACGAACGGACACTTGATGTCTGCAATCGAAACAGATTACTTTGGCAATTGGTAAAAGATTGCCAGACCGAGTATGGTCTTTATACTATTAAATAAGATTGAATATATAAGTAGCGATAGCGTGATTCAAAAGAATATTTCATAAGTCTTCACATATAACTCACTCTGAGGAATTTAATCAGTTGTTCGACCGCGCAGGGCTAGGCGGAGGCTGCAAATCAATCTTTTCTTTTGTAGCATAAAAACTTGCAGTCACAGAGTTATATTTGCTTTCCTCCAGCCAGTCTATCAGTCGTCTATCACATAAAATCTCTGTGTCAAAAAATTTCACTTTAATCTCATGAGTACCGTTGAGTGAGTTATGAACATCCAGATTATGTGTTGTCAATGCAACACATGTATCTCTTCCTTTGGTTAGTCTTGTTATATCCTCTTCAAGTACATATGTCTTCACTCTTGGAATTCCCTCATCTTTGCGTTCCTGGACAGAGAAATCCTTTTTCCAGTTCGGGTCATCCGGTAGTCTGTATGAGTATTTGAGATTCTCTTTCTGTTCTTCGTCCGTCTCGTCTGCTGGACTTGGAACTATTTTTATTCCCGCTCTTTTTTCAGCCAACGAAGACCGCAGTCGCTGCACATTACTTCCCGAAGATTTTGGTCTGCTCATAGGCGTGACACTGCGTCCAGTTTCGTCACCAAGGGGAGAATGCACCTCTCTCTTTTGCGTGGCATTTCTGTGGATAATATAATCCTCATTTGTGCTTTCGTGTGGTTGAATAAATTTTTCCTGGTTAAGTCGAATTCTTCGTCTAAATATATTAAGGGTGGTATGGAAAGAATGCTTCCGTTTTTCAGTCTCCTCAATCAAATGTTTGTACGCCATCAAGCTACGAAGTCCGCCTCTTTTCATCCCAATAGCATTTCCTCGGATCTCATAATTCTTCTCTACTGGTTTGACATCCCACTTCGAAGGGGACGATGTATCTCCCGACATTTTTATGTTAGGATTGTCGTTGACGCTAAATCGCACTGTTTTCTGCCTTGCAGACTTCTGACACGGCGTCTTCGGGGTTCGAGGCGGCGGAGACCCTTTTCTGCTAGAATCACCCACACCATGCACTTCAAGTTTTGGCTTCCAGTCATTTTGAGAATCTGGTATAGGGAATAGCCTAACTGCTTTCTGTCTCTGCCGCGGTGAGCGAAGGTTCCTGAGTTGTTGAGTATTTGCATCAAGCTTGGCGAGAAAATCATCCTTGGTAGAGTTGCTACTTGGTCTAGGCATCTCATACACGGTGAGTGCTACAGGTTCTTCACCATTGTTAACCAGGTCCACGATTTGGCGCCGTATGTCCTCCATGTTCCTGGGTTGTGCGGCGGCCCGAGTAAACGATTCTTGACCCAAAGCCGGGGTATAGGCGCGAAGCATCCTTCCAAAACGATTCCTGAAAAGAATATTGATATATGCATTAGGTTGTGCGACCTCTTCGTTAATTATAACACACCAGCGAATGTCACCTGCTTTCTGATTGGTCCGACCTTAAAATTTATAGCAGTAAATTCAACGACCAACTTTCGGAACCTTTATGGCATTGTGATGTTATGACTCTCCGTCATTAGGGACATCCTCGTCTCTTTCATATGCGAGTCGAATAACTAGGACTCTTTGAAAGAGACTCGGAGGTAGTCGTAGTGATACTTCTTCAATGGGTAAGGTTTTGGAGGACGAATATCCAGTTAGATGTGCGACTCAAAGATCCACATAAAAAGATGTGTCGAAAATAACATTCGACGATGCTTCAACAATCAATGAAATACCTGCACTTTTTATTTGTAATGTTATTCCTGCAACCTTTGAATGAAAAGAAAATAAAGAAAACATTCAGTTTCTACAGCCTCAAACTATTGCTTACGTTGCTGTTAGTAATGACACATCAATGAGTCAATCGTTCGGAACATCCTCGTCTCTTTCCGATTGCGGATCCATGTGACATCATTACGGTTATTCAATCGGAACGTCCTCGGCCTTTTCCATCACATGCTAGAAAAAAGCTCGGATGTAAATAATGGCCATTTCGCACTGCTCTCAAACCCATGGTTGTTATTACTCCATAATAACTTCATTAACATGACAATGAGTAGATAACGTGTCATCACAAACAGCAACGTAAGCAACAGTTTCAATTTATAGAAACCAAATAATTTCTTCAACTTTTTAATTACATCGTTTCTGAATAACATTAAATATTAAAATCTCAGGTACTTCATTGATTGTTGAAGCGATTTCGAGTGTTATTTTCAACACCTATTATATGATTCTGTTCTTGAACATCTAGTCGGATGTTAGTCTGGGAAATGTCATTGCGATTACCTTTTAACAAAGACATGAATGGTTAATTGTGACTTATATTTTTAGATATCCGCAAAGATGCCATTTCTTCCGAAAATACTCTCAAGAGAAACAAAAACTCCATAGTTTGCGGAAATTCACTCGTGTGGTCAGCCTGCAACTGGATATTTTTAAACATAACAATAACCATCTTAAAATTTCATTTACCTAAGTAGAGTGTAAGATTATAAACAGTGTGAAGTGCATCATGGTTGTGAATATTAGTAACCAACAAATGATGTAATAAAACGTCACCTTATGTAAGAATATCGCAACCTATCGTTGAGATAATTAATAAATTCAGTTTTCAGCACTCAGCTGATAAAAATGGAACTGACTTCTTTTAAATGTCAGAAGGCAAGCTAAACAGTTTTAAATGGAAATATATTGAATTTGTATAAAGAGAGTTCATTTTTTAAGTATTGTTTTTTCTGCCGTTACAGTATAGCACATTTTGAATGTCTTTTACTTATTTCATGTTAACTTATATTGCCATTGCTGTGAAACCTCTTAAACCAAAAGGACCAGTTAGGATCGGTTTTGAGGTGTTTTCGGTTTACTGAGATTCTCCAAATTTCAACTAAAATGAGATACAATCAGTAATGCCTGATTGGTTATAACAGATTGTGTATATTGATTTGTGCCTACTTTAAATTTGATTAATATATTGGTCTTATTTCTATCGATATTTATAGTCTAATTGTTTACGCTAATTTTGTTTCAATACATGCATTTGTACCTTTATTTTAACCAAACATTTAGAAATAGGCAAACAAATATACAAATTAAATCATTTTTCATTTACCTCTAACTTGTTTTAAGGAAGTGGGATGATGCCTTTTAAAGTGCAAGTGAGTAATTCGGATAAGGGATCAAAACAGGCTGTAACCCCTCATAATTACAGGTCTCTATGCGCAGTGCACGATGTCCATTGGACCGAAATATGGCTATCGCTTGCTGCGTTGAACACATGGCCTTTATATGTAGGCAAAAAAAAAAACACACACACATACGCAAAAAAAGAAGTTTAAAGGGAACTGAAAAATTGCGGTATATATGGAGGAGTGGTCGCTAGACCAGGTTATATAACTTCGTACCGTAAATAAGTGCGATTATTCAGTCGGGCGACTGATCTGTGTACGACTGTTTAAGACCATGATTGTGACACATCAGCTGATCACATGTACGGATATTTCTGAATTATGCGGAGTTTTCGTCTTAGTTGTGGATATACGAACTGATCATGCAAAAGTATGGAGTTTTCTCCATAATCGAAATTACTTTCTGAATACTACCAGTTGTTTTCAATACCTGTATTAATTGCTACTTTCTTGCAAACTATCCACGGTGATTGAAACTATTGCAAAATGAGGGAATAATTATTTAAAACTGCAATGGCAATTGTAGGTAATCAGTCTTTTAACTATCTCTACAGCTTTCCTGACTGATTTCTTTCAAATGCGAACCGACTTCGTTACCTACGGATAAAAGTATGGATTTTATTTGGGTGCAGTATCTGTGAATTAAACCTTACACATATACATACATCTTGAAAACATAAAATATGTTAAAACAAAAGCTCCAAATGGTGCATGCTTTTGTCATATATCTATAGCAATAGTACATTTCACAGCGTTAGTATTATTTTATTAATTCAATTAGAAGGTCACGTTGAAACTAAATTCTAATGAGGCGATACTAAATCTTGGTCTCAGTATATACACTTTATACAGAATAAGACAAGAACACGTGCCTGTTGACATTTAAATACATGCAAACAAATGCCGTTTAAGTTAGAACTTTAGGGATGAAAATTCAGCTTATGTTTACATTAGCCAATAAAGCAAAACACGCAAAAAAGTCAGATAAAGAAAAACACGCAAAAAATTCAGATAAAGAGTGTAGGGGACACTTACTGACATTATCTATGAAGATCTAAGTTAAATAAACTTACCTGAATGGAGAAATTGGTTTTGGTAGGAACTTAACGGCCATTTTTGGTTTATCGAGATCTGTGTTTCACAAACCAAAACAGACACAAATTTATAATCAATATCAATAGTTTCAAATGTTACAGAAGATTATCATGTATTACACATCAAATGGTGTGAATGTCCTTTCCAAAAACTCACTAAACTTGTCATCCATTTTCTGGATTGAAAGAAATTAACCAAAATTTCATTTTAAAAATAGAAAAATGCTCTGTTCACATTGTGTTACATATAGGTATACCAGGCTATGTTCACTGTGCATTTAAGGGTTATCTCTTCGCTTTGTCTCACACTTTGTTAAATGAAGTATTAATTTCAAAGGTATACAAATGAGATTCTATGTGTACTTGTTAGCGACAAAAACTTAGTGGTGTTTTCTTTTGTGGAGCTAAATTAGGTTGATCCATTGGATGTCCATTTAAAACCAACGACGTAAACTATACAAATGATATACCAAAACATTAACTCTTACCAAAATGACTAATGTTCCGTGGGCAAGTTTCATTTTCGTATGTGGTATCTATAACAGTATACCGTAGTTGCTGGTTCATTACCCTAGTCCAACTGCGAACAGAGTACACACTGATCTGCCGTCGAATAATGTATCAGCAAATCATGATCTACACTGCTCGCTTGAAATCATTAGAAAAGCAACAGTATAGACCATCAACTGCCTGCGCATTATTCGATGGCAGACCTGGTCTGGAGATCATACAACTCTTGAGTACGAGTTTGATCATGAGATTTGTGATCAACCAATCGAAAGATATTTAACTTTTTTAACATATTTTTTGATTGGTTGGTAGTAAAACTCAATCTCAAATGTTTTATGGTCTTCTGACCTGGATCAGTTCAGATGGATTTACGTTAAAACATAGATATATACTGTAAATCATATGTCTGATATGTTGGGTCGACCATTATCTATAATAGGGGACACGGGTGGCCGAGTGGTCTAAAGTGCTCGCCTTTACAGATCGCTCACACATCTCACTTCTGCGTGAGTTCGATCTGGGTTCTTCCTCCACCAAATATAGTGGCCGCCAAGTATAGCCTATCATGTCCTGAAAAATGGCGTTAGACCCCACAAAACTAGAAAAATTTCCTATAGTGACATACGTAAATAAATACGGTAAATCATGTGTTTATATATATATCATGTGTCTAATATGGTGGATCTACCATTATCCCTAATACACACACACACACACACACACACACATATATATATATATATATATATATATATATATATATATATATATATATATATATATATATATACTATAAATCATATGTCTAATATGTGACGTCTACCATTTCCTCTAATAAGTATAGTTGTACACACACACAAACGCACGCATAGACACACACACAAACACACACACACATACATATATATATATATATATATATATATATATATATATATATATATATATATATATATATATATATATATATAGTGTTACGACTCTATGGTCTAAGAAAAATATAACAGAAAGAAAGTGAAACCAACAAATCATGTAAAAATCAACAAGCAATTTATTATTTTCCGATAATTAAAAATGAAAAATCGAAAAGTCACTTACAGTAATGTGTTTTGAAATCCTAATAATCCAATAAGAATGATTGTTCTAATCACAAGTCCTAAATATAGAATGTTCCGAATTCACGGCTGTGTCCTTGAATGTTATGATGTGCTAATGGTCTCCAAAGTCCTGATGTACTAGTAATCTTGATGTGCTGATGTCAAAATGAAGTATTCCAAAATATCTGAATAAGTTCACTTAAATTCCAAAATCATCAATTAAAAATCCAAAATCCAAAAGTTTATGAGCACTGTTATAATCCAATTAATATTTAAAATAATTCCTCTCTTAGAATTTGGAATGAATTTTCACAACTGTAATAGCTCTTTACAAGACTGATGGTAATGTCAAAACTGAAAAAATGTCCACCAAACATGGTATATATAAAGATTGGTCACATGACAGAATGTTCTAGAATATGAGTCATCTTAATGGAATTCTAACTGTAAACAAAATTCAACCTTGACCTTCAAATTGAGAAAACATATTGATCAAAACAACCTAATTAAAGGACACTAGTTATACATGTTTTTCCTAATAAACATAAAGATTTAAGCAAATATTAAAGTGAAGAAACATTTATAATTTCCTAAAATATTTATAATATTATATAAACATCATACATAACAATAGACACAAAAGTTGATAACGGCGCAATGCCTAATATGTTGGGTCTACAATTTCTCTAACAAGTATAGTTTTACATAGATATATACTGTAAATCATGTGTCAAGTGGGTCTGCCATTTCCTATAATAAGTACAGTTGTACCTCTATTATCCGAACTCGACGGAGAACACGACAATGGTGCGGCTAATTTGAGTATGGGGTAATCAATACTGTATAAGTGTGTGTATATATATATATATATATATATATATATATATATATATATATATATATATATATAGAGAGAGAGAGAGAGAGAGAGAGAGGTAGATAGATAATAAATGTTTGTGGGACATGGTATTTTAACTTCAAATTCTTATATTAGAAGTTCTGACAATGGAGGCTTCGGCTGTAAAAGGTAAATTACTTATTATGCACGGAATTGTACTCACTTTGGATTGACATTGTTGTTAGGTAGAACCTAAGTTTAACAATATTAACAATTATATTATTTAGAAACTATCCGATTTTTTTACGCATGTCTGTTGTGTAGTGAGCACAATTTCCTCGAGAAAATATAAAAACAAACAACAAACAAGCAACTACATAATACCTGCAAACTGAGATACTTCTGAAGGTATGTAAGTACGAGAAGAGATCTTTGGAATACCTTATAATTACATGTATGTAATCACTAGCTCATACCTGACAAAAATACTATTGAATACTTAAATATAGCATCTTCTTATGTATGTATTGAACATGCATTGCCAAAATAAATAAATGGATGCGCACGAGAGAGAGAGAGAGAGAGAGAGAGAGATTAAATGCAATAATTGCTAGCTATCGATATGGACTATGGACACACCGTTATCCTTAGCTATCGATATGGACTATGGACACACCGTTATCCTTAGCTATCGATATGGACTATGGACACACCGTTATCCTTAGCTATCGATATGGACTATGGACACATGGACACACCGTTATCCTTACCTCTGAATGTTTGGAAAAAAAGTATTTTGGGAAGTTCTATATTACTTAATACTGTTTATTGATACAGTCACTGATGCATACTATTCACACATGCCTAGACAATTTATTTGAATATGTATGTATTTTAAATTGTCTTTACATGTGAAGGAAGTGAATTCCATAGAACTGCAGGCAAGTAGTATAAACTTGCTTAATTTTTCAGTTTTGGGTAGACATTGATAAAAGATTACCATTAACAATTGATCTCAAATGATAGTGCATGGAAGTAAATTGAAAAGTTGACAATTATATTCCTTTTTGCAGATATTTGACCATGTTTAACGTTTTTCTTTGTATATTTCTTTGTGGGGGGGGAGGGGTTGCTTTTTATCAAAGAGGGCTTCATGGGAGAATAGACATTTGCTAAGTGAACTACCTTCTATAAATTGATGATGATGATGATGATGATGATGATGATGATGATGATGATGACGATGATAGTGATGATGAATTGTTACACTTCTCAAACATCTTTACGAAGAACTCAAAGAAGGAGTTGTCTCCTTTAGTACAATTTGAAATATAATTTTACTGCTACTGCTACTACTGCTGCTGCTGCTGTTACTGATGTTGCCAATGCTATTCCTACTACCACACTACTGCTTTTGCTGCTGATACCACTTCTACTGTTACTGTTGCTATTACTAATACTAATACTTCCACCATCACCACCCCTACAACAATAAAAAAGCGACCACAACACCAACAACACTCTCCCGTAACTATTGTTATTTTTTATGAGAATGATTGCACAAGAAGAACATAATTGTTTTTGACTCGGCATTTCATGAATAAAATTTCACAATGAGAATAGTCATTTATGCGGTAAAAAAAAGTAAATGAAATAAAAAAATAATAATAATAAATAAAAAAAATCTATAGGCATGTATAAATTGAATTTTTTTAAAAATAATATCGATAGTCAATGTTTAAATAAAAGTCATTCATGACCAAAGGAGAAATTGAGATCGTCTATTTTGTTGACATTTAAGTATTTTACTAGTCGCATCTGTGCATTCAGAAACATATATAGAAGTTCTTGTGGTCTAATTTTTATTGATAGTGAGCATCTTAATAGTCGGACCGGGATATATTCACACCATCCGGGTACTTATGCAAGAGCTGTCTTTGAATATTGACTGTCGTCCCTGGACCTGAGATTTACTTTTTGCGAGGGCACGCGATGGGATCATAGGGACGGCGGATGCTCCAGGCGCCCTGTTCCACCACGTTTCTCCTTGCACAACAAAAAATGGTTGCGCCGTTGGCTTGCCGGAGCCCGCCCGGTCTCAGGAGACAAAAAAAGGAAAACGGCCTGGAGTTGTCCCTTATCGATGCCTGCTCAAACAGTGGTTTTACAAGCTTTACTATAGCGCTTTTCTTTCCAGTGCTACCTTAATTTTTTGCTACCATTTTAGTGCATATATCGTCGCACATAGTAGCAGAAAAAACTCCATTGAGAGATTTGGTAGCACAAACATATTCTGCTACTAATCTAGAAAACCTGTACACTTCTGCGAATATGGGAGGGGTACACACAACGTTTCGAAGCATGGGCATCGGAGCCGACAAGGCCGTTGCCCTCCACATTCTCAACGAAAACCACTACGAGAGCAACCTTGCCCCGATATTTCGGCTGTGGACTATCTTTGCTGTCCACGCCGGCAGCACGCACCATCGCCCGCTGGACGAGCGGCACGTCATTGGCTATTTGGCTTGTGAGGACCTAGTTGCTAGACGAGGAAGGGTGCTTTACACTTATGGGGACAAAGGAAACGCGAAGCAAGTTGTGGTCCGCACACAGAGCTCCATACGCGCGACCCTGGCCCGCAATCCCGACGGGACACAGCACGGCTACATTGAAGCCAAAACTGTGCACACGGTCGAAATTAGTTGCGCCGGTGTCATCTGCGAATCTGCGTCGCATCGAGTCCGACAAGGACTACAAGGCCTTCTACACCTAGGAAGTGCTACACAACCCGGTCGGTAGAACTCCTTTGTGGCCAAAAAAGATATTTGCGAGAATCATATGGAAGACCTACAGACTGCCCTGCTAGCCTTTGATTGGAACTCTAAAGAGTTGCTGATTAGAACGGCATTTAATTTTCAATGTGACCATTTAATTTCCTTTGCTATGAATTTGATCAAGCTAAGTAAAAACAGAAAACGAAAGAGAACTAACATCCTTACATGCTTATCCAGCTTACAAAAATCTTATCTCTCTCGCAGTAAAGTGTACGTTGTGTAAGGGTAAACTCCCCCGTATTCCAATATTCTTATATCTAGAAAGTATGAAAGGGGTTTGTGTGCCGTAAACATTTATACTTGATTGAAGATTCTGGTACACAGAATGGATTAATGTTAATGTTAAAATTATTACACTTCAGGGTGATTTTTCTCTAATTTCAGGTAAGCGGGCAATCAAATTTAGGTTTTATGTGAATGGGCGGGTCTATGATCAAGAATAAACATTTGTGAAACGCCGTCATCTTGCAATATGCTATCTATCCATTCATTAAATTACTGATTCATTCATTCATTCGTCCGTCTGTCCATCCATCCTGACATACACAACTATGGCCATATTAAATTTAATGGAATATTTGTAAATCCCGAAATTTGATGCAACAAATATTCTTATTTCGAATCCTAAGAGATATTTTATACATCTTTTCTTGATTTGTCCCTGAATATATTTGTACATCTAAATGCACGTACTTTTATTCGAGAAATCATATCTTTTAATTTTGTTTTTACCTGAATGAGAAACTATTACAACAGAATGAAGCATTATAGTGTTGATAGACAAACTGCAAAGCAGAAATTTGGTCAATCTCACCAAATCTCACCTTTACTGACAAATCAGCAAACTTTTCGCTTTATATCCGCATAAGCTAATGAAGGAACACCGCAGTTTGCGGACAAACAATATCTAGCTAGACATCCTCTATCCATCAATCCATATAAGTACGCACATACATACATAAAAAACAGGCAGAGAGACGGACAAATAGACAGACATACATTCAGCACTATTGCCTGATGCTCGGTTTAGTAATATGTCTTGAACCTCTAGTTCCTGACATAATACCATTATATCTAACAGTCTTAACTATGATATAACACAATGTAGTCAGTGGTACACACACATGGTAGGTAATAATGCCATGTATTCAAATTACCTCAGTAAGAAAGGCCAGAGAGATTTTATCAAGGCCACATACATAAATCAATTCATGAGAATGCCGGGTTATATTACAATTATTTACAAGCAATAGCACCCATGATTGCATTACATTGGGTCATCTATTAATCATACTACAAAACTTTAAAGAGAATACGTACCTACTGTAAATTTATCCCGTATTTTATCAATTAACGATCCAGTTTACTTCAAGGTCCAATAAGACGTGTATCTCCATAATTTTAACTTGTTCTCCATCTTTTCTGAAAGGAATTAAAGCAAATATTGAAATAATCATGTGAAATGTTGGAAAGGTGAAGGCATATGTATTGTACATTCCAGTATTGTATATATGTATACAAAACGTTAGTGTCATGCGATGTTGACAAAGGTACTCACTGATAAAATTCATTTCGTTTGTAAAGTGCCGTTTATCATTTCGTTTGTGAAGTGCCGTAGCGTTAGTCAATGAAAATTGATGTAGGTGTGATAAATATACATACCTGTAAAACCAATGATTGCAGGTAAAAAAAAAAGGTCCCCAGAGCAGACATGTTTATGTACCTGCAATTAGATTTACAGTCTTCATGGTATTGGTATTATTAATAAGCCCTCTGTAAACACGACGTTGTACAGATAAATCTATGTGTACCAAAACATGACAGTTCGACCTTCGCGGTATCGTATTGTATAAATGTTGTCTATACTTATACAGCGATGAATTATCAAAGGTCATCCTTCACCTGTCATTAAACATAAACTAGTCTTGAATTTTCAAACTTTAAGTTAAACTGAATTTTAATTAGACCACTGAGACATTTTTCTTATGGACAAAACGGGTATCTTCAAAAACGCGAAGCTTGTGGTTTTGCACGGTTTGTATGTGAAATACTGTCGAGAGAGTACACAGATTGTTCCTTGAAGTCCTTGTGAACACCTAAAGTCCTTGTCAATACCTGAAGTCTTTGCCAATACCCGTATCCCTTATTAAAGATGTTGTTAGCTGCTACAAATGACTTTTGTGTGGCAAAATGTCCTTTTACAAGTTAAAATTTGACTTCTATTTCGAAGCATGGAAGGTGGATACAAGGTGTGGATACAAGACTACTAGCTCAGATGTTGGTTTTGTATGTATACACTCACTGACAGCAAACATCATGTAAATGACCTAATGGACACTGAGAGGTGACATTCTCCTTTCACAGAAGTAGTAATCAGTGGCAGAATAAATTAATTTCCAGAGTGCTTCAGTACGATTGAAGGGTAATTTTTATCGGAAAAGTCCAGATGGGATTGATTCGCACATATATCAAAGAAAAAAAAAAGGGGGGGGGGGGGAGAGACAAAGAGAGATCAATTATATTTGACGTAGTATTTGTCTGGCTTTTACCTTCAGGTTATCAATATTACAGACCAAATGGGCCTCTGAGATGCTATACATGCCCGAATTTAGGTATCTTGTTGTGATAGGTATTTGTATAATCAAACTATTGACGAGATACCAGTTTCGGCTATATTGGTCCTTTCATTAGGGCCATTATCGGTGACGAGACTACAATCCGACCGGTCGATGTAGACATGCCGGACAGTCAGTGTTTATGATAAAAGTATTATATAGGATGTAGAGAGTCTGATAAACTATTTTTTTCCTCATAAATCGGATGACAAACCGCCTTGACCCTTCTCCAGTAGCCAGGCCAGTATCGATTCTGCCTTATTTGCTTTCTGCTAAAGTGTTCAACGTAAGCCTTTTCTTGTGACAGATCTCGAAGTCCTTTATCGCTGTAGAAATTTTAGATCAATAGAGATAAATTGATTCAGATATTGGCTGAAATGACTTGTTTCCAGGATTGTATTAAATATCGACAGCCATTTGCCTGACGCTTTCAAGTATCTCAAACTTCTTTTATGAAAGGAAATAAACGTAAAAATGAAACTTAATCGACAAATTAAACTTGTATAAATTGTTAATAGTCTTCAATGTGGAGAGAAAAATGTTTATATTAAACCTTTCAATTGGGGCGAATATCAAATGTTTTCAAATACTGTATTTACTCAAGAACAAAGCGCACCCAATTACGAACATCGAAAATTTAGATCTGCCATCGCGTAATGTGCCAGTAGATCAGGGTTGCGGTTCGCTCCAAATCTTAAGTAGAATTAACAGACGATCAGAATTCCTCGTTACTTGCCTACCAAAATTGACCTCATACACCTCTCACAATCGGAACACCTCGTGGCTTTTCTACAAAATTCCATCACAGAACGAGGCTTTCTAAAATTTTGAGAACAAAACATGCCATATCACACCTTCAAAGCAAAGTAAAATTTATATCCGTATATTAGCCTAACGTCATTCTTGAGGCCATGCATATTATGACGTCATAATATCGATGACGTAAAAGTTTATCAGCTTGATGTAAATAATCCGCACGGGGCACATTTTTTACTGTATTTTTCCAGACTGATATCTGCTTTTTACTTCAGATTGTATTTAATCTGATCTTTGCTCTGATGTGTCTTTGGTACAGAATCGGAAGATTTTGTTTAACATCCTGGACAGAAAGTTCCAGTGGCGTAGCAATCACCCAAGCAACCCATGCAACTGCTGGTGCGGGGGTGGGGTGGGGTGGGGTTTGGTAGGCCCAACGGGGGCCCCAGAATTAGATTTTCGGGGGGGGGGGGCATAATTTCCTGCTATGCTTTTGGAAAGCTCATACTATTCTTTAGTTTCACTGATAAAACACAAGGCCATTGACGTTTTAAGGTAGACGTGAGCAGACGTCATAGTGTACCAATGATGTCACAATGCAACGCATCTGAGCCACCACATTTAGTCTGGTTCTTCTACCCTTCTTTTTGATGAAATTTGAGTGCATACACAAGGAACAATAGCAGGAACCAATCAAGGTCCTTGTGTACTAATCCGCAAAGACTGTGTGCTAAGTTTTATATGATCTAGGGGTCAAAACATCGTTACACAGTAATAGATTATAAAAGAGCATGATCTGTGAGGAGCGCGAATCCACCTAGGAAAGTTGAGTGATAAACGTAAAAGGGGTGAATACGCCCGAAAATGGCGGAGAACTCAGTCACGTGCTGATGTACACTTTACAAAGTAGAACTGTGCCAAAAAGTAGTACGATGCCTTTATGGAATTATTTGCACAAGTTAAGTAAAAGAAAGTTTTCTAATACGTTCATACTTGAAAAAGAAACTTGGGAAAGTTTCAGCCAAGAACGAGTCTTCTCATTGGACAAGTCGCGGTAATGAACGCCGTGATAGTGTGTGACGCGCACATGACACGATTTGGAAAACAAAGTACACGTATATCCAATGGCGGCTACTGGAATATTGTCGGCTTGTGTTTCCGATCATTGGCGGAGAGGCCAGAGCGAATTCCGATTGAACGAACAGGATGACCCA
Source organism: Margaritifera margaritifera (assembly GCA_029931535.1). Lineage (NCBI taxonomy): Eukaryota > Metazoa > Mollusca > Bivalvia > Unionida > Margaritiferidae > Margaritifera > Margaritifera margaritifera. The sequence goes on along the minus strand of JAQPZY010001196.1, from coordinate 1,510,993 downwards.
AGCCTGACCCTGATCTGCCGGCGCATTATGCGCTTTATACACCAACAAAAATATTATTTTAAAAAAATTCCAGCAGTTTTCAGTTGTTTTCATTTTTTTTTTGTTTAATTTGAAGAAAAAAAAAATAATAAAAAAACCCACCTGCCTGTTAATTAGACAACAAGTGCCAATGCATCTGAAGTCTTAACGTTTTTCGCTTATAGCCGGTTACGACAAAACATAATTATAGGTCGTAAAGTTTGACTAAATTGAACCGTATATTTATTCAATTAAACGCTAAACGTTTTTATGATCTTGCATTTCATGTGAAGTAAGAGAACCTACTTTACGTTAGTTGAAATACACATGTACTAATTTATTGACCTGAAAAATGTATCGTGGTTCTACCTGGGAAAACTTTACAAAGTTTCCGTTATACAATATTTTTCCATGCTTATACAAGTCAAACATTTATATTGTTTTCTATTAGGGCACAATGAAGTAGATGAATCCATCCGTATGTGTTAGGACAATGCACTAATCTGGATATGATGCAGTTGTTTGTGGGTCTGTATTATGTTTACAAGACCGTATATATCAGTTTATAAGGTGACCACGACTCTAAACAGTTTTGACCAAAATTTGCTGTCGTATACTGTGAGGGCAGATCAGGGACTACGATGTAAGGGTGAGATCATAAGGAGAATAACATGCATAGACAAGAATATACCGATTCAATATGCGACGACAGACCTGTGTCTATGCTGTTCTAAGTTACATACCTGTTAATTCCAAGTGTCTCACGAAGGACGACGTTAGAGCCAATTGCCTATTGAAAAGCCAAATTCTGCCGTTCCAAACACGGGGCGGCTTTTGCCTGCTTATATTTCATAACCAAGGTTATAGCTATATAGAGATGTGTGGCTTGCAGAGGTCGTTAAATTAATGTTGCTTTTTCTTTAAAAATTATCTTTATATCAGGTCCTTATTACGCGTCACATAACTCATATAGTCTCTGTAGACAATCTTTGTCCATACTACATGTATGTATCTATGAAACCGCAGCTGAATTTAGGCACGAGAGGATGTTTTCATCTGTTATATCATAATGTTTGTCCATACGTCATACAACGAGCTTTAAATATATAGTGAACAGCTAGCAACAGATAAGAACATAGCAAACAGAGGTCGACGTTAACTGAATTTTAAAGGAGATCAATTAAATCTGCTATATACACAGTTGAATAAAACAAGGGCAAAAATCCTTACATAGCAATACAACGAGGGAAAAATCCTTTCATAGCAATACAACGAGGGAATAATCCTTTCAAAGCAATACAACGAGGGAAAAATACTTTCATAGCAATAAAACGATAAATTTTGACAGCAATCTGTGTCTAAATAAGGAAGTTATTCCTTTTTTAGCAAAAGAATATCCAAATGGAGAACACCTTGCTGGAATAAATTGATAAGGAATTCCTTGTCAAAACAAATACGGAGGAAGGGTCGTAATAGTATCGTTCCGTCTATGATAATGAGATATGTATAGTCTACGAACACAGACTAAATGGGTGACGTCACGCGTACGAATGATTTGGTATGAAGACAACGAGTTATACTGTGGACCTCTGCAAGTAACACATGTCCATGTATCCTCAGTTATGAAGTATAGGACAGTAAACGCCCTCCATAGCAAATTAGCTATGACGTCACCCGTAAGCGGAGTGACGTCGGAGACTCAGACTACTACGTGTTACACATGGATAAACAGCGGTATGTAAATAGGTCTAACCATCTAGCAACAATTTGATACAATATGGCCTGCTAAGTTAGATCTCATCGATTCGACTTCAAAATGCTGCTTTTTCAGACTCAAGAATTTGATCATTCTTGTTACACCATTTGTTTAATTGTCGTACCTATAGGAGTTAACTAAATGTACGTAGAAAAAAAATGGGGTTTTCGTGGTATGAATCAGTATGAAAAATAAAATTATTATTTTCTGATTTGCTAAGTTTAAACACACACACACACACACACACACACACACACACACACACAACAAAACAAAACAACAACACCCCCCCCCCAAAAAAAGACAAAAAACTAAGAAGCTATCCAGCTGTTCTCCTGTGTACATTATCTCCTACAATGCCAATACTGGCAGACAAGTTTTCCAGATAGGTACGCTAGCAAGTAGCACATAACTCGGAGTGCAACTCAGCCATATAATTTTAAATGCAATGCAATGAAAATACTGAAAAAAATGACGATTGCCTTTCCAGTGGTCTGAATGAATACTTTATATCCAAAGACAGACCTATTGCAATTATGCTAAGAGAAAAAGAGAAGAGATTAGGTGCAATTATGCTCATGGGAAGAAACGATTTGCTGAAAGCTTATACTAATGAAATCGAATAAACTCTATTGCAAAGAATGAAACTGATGTCGAGTTTGGATACGCGAGTCGTTAGTTTAGCGTAGATCCAGGTCCGCACAGTTGAACCGACCTTGAAACAAATGCATCTCAATCGATGAAACGCTTCTTTTTAAAATACTATAAGTAGCATGAAGTATGAAAATCCTGGGCCACCCACATAATTTTTAACTGTTATTTTCTTTCACTCGCTGCTCCGTTGCTTCTGTGCTCGCTTCTCCGCAGCTGTTACAACATATTTTTAATCACAAAGATTTTTGTAAACCCATAACAGCGAGTGGTTCAGAAATACTCATATCTCAGACAACTCTAGTTAAAGGACTAAACCCAAACTCACATACATTACAACTCTAGTCAAAAGACTAAACCCAAACTCACATACATTACAACTCTAGTTAAAGGACTAAACCCAAACTCACATACATTACAACTCTAGTTAAAGGACTAAACCCAAACTCACAAACATTACAACTCTAGTTAAAGGACTAAACCCAAACTCACATACATTACAATTCGTAATATCAAGAGGCCCTTAAATCCTCAGTTATTAAATGTGTTGCAGAAACAAACTTTTATCTACTGATAAATAGTAAATAAATGAAATAACTAGCAAAATCTACACATAATAACTGATCTGTTTATCTATTAATAGCGATCTGCTCTCCTCTATGTATCTTTTTATAAAATACCTATTTTAATATTTTAATGGTGTCTTTGTTAGTCAGTTCTTTTGGTTTTGTTCTTGTGCTAAATGTACCACTCCCCTTTTTAAGAATGCTTTGATTTATTGATTTTATTATTTTAATCTGTTGTTTGGCTGACTTCAACTCATCTTCGACATTTTTCACGTCCTCATCAGAGTATAAAAACGCCTCACCTAAAACTTCACAACTGTGTTTATAGAACGTAGCTTGGTAAATTATTAAAAGATATGTTTTAACTGTGCACCAGATGTAGTCTATTTATATTTAACAGATTAAATTCTAGTCTTTTTTTAAAATTGTAGCAAATCACAATCTGTTAAATATTTTACGATATCACTCATTTATTAAACTTTAAAGAGTTTAGGAAATGCTTTTGATTCAAGCAATAAATATTTACCATCCGATTTTATTAGATTGGTTTCTATCTCATTTTTGTTGTTGTTGTAAATACACTAAGTTTCATCGCCTGTAGCGAGGTGCCAGACGGTGAATCCCCACGTGTGCACATGATACACCAGATGTGCAAAAGACATTTTAGTTTTAACTTTTCTTCCGGTATCTAAATGCAGATAGTATTTCAAACTTATAATTTGGTAGTTTGTATTTCTACCCCTGCATTTCACACTCACTCCTTATGTTGCCATCTTCCTCAAACGCAGAGAAAACGTTCAAAATTATTGATATTTGTACTTTGTAGTGATGTCCTTAATACTTTTTTTTTGATAAAATACCATTCCAACACATTTCCTTTATAATAGACAAATTTGTTTCATTACACTTTAATTGTTTTTAATTTGTATTGAACGTAATGATGTTTATTGTAAATGGTAATAAGTTAAAGTGCGGATATTGTGAAGCAAAATGTTTTAATCATCACGAGCTGTCAAAGGGACGTTAGTCATCGTAATGTTCTAAGTCTCGTCATAACAAGACATGATTTTACTTATTCATTTGTGGTATGCTATATACATTGTCCTTCTTGAAGTTGCTAGTGTCATAAAATTTGATTGACATTTTCAACACGGACACATAATGAATTCCTATCGGTCCTAAGGAGTTGCATTCTGATACTGTACTAGATTTTCAGCTTGTTGTAGTAAAGTTTATACATCAGCCACTTAGATAACTCCAGCACTGTAAGTCCAGCGTAAATATGTTTGGTTTATTTGATTTTCATGTTTTCGTATGCTAACTAGTCCTAAGTTATCATTGTTCTCCGTGCAAATGATGGATCATTTTGATATTTCTTTTCAGCAGTACATATTTTTTTACTGCTGTTCATTTCCAAGATTTAACACTTTTCTGTGATGTTTCCTTGACATTGCTTGTTCCTCTATGAATTTAATTTGTTTATAATCTGCCTATCTGAAGGTTTGTTTTCTTTCTTTTTTAACCATGTATTAACACATGGTTCATTCACATAACTAGCTAGGGTTAAGATTCACGCTGATGGACTTTGGTTTAGATATGTCTTACTCAATTTTCAATTGTTTAATTTTCATCCACGTAATATTTTCATGGTCAGCTTTAGCATATCAATATGGCATCAAGCTAATCCCACCTAGTATTACATTTTCATATCATAGTCTCTTAAAAGTTCAAGTTCTAAATCAGGAGTAATGTGCTAAACCAGGAACACTGTAATAGCAAACAGGATCAAGTTATGGTTTTGGATATATACATTCCTGAACTCCTCGACAATTTCGCACAACATTAACATATAATTCATGACATAATAGTCGTGGAGATTCCCGATGGTGTTCAGTTTGAAATGTTCCATGACATCATGTCCATACTGATAATCGTCTTGGGATATATTCAAGCTGCTGGAAGCGAATATAACTTTAATGGGTAAAGTAGCTTGTTTCGTTCAATCTTTGAAAGCTATCCATGTGTTCGTAGGGATAGACGTTTTTCCTCAAATATTTAAGTGTCATGCCTCTAAACAATTTAAGTGTCTCTGTGAAATTTTCATCACTATATTTCTTCGCCAGCTGTTCCAAGGATTGACCCATAAATCAAAAGCTATCTAAATCTGATTGTCATTTTAGCCATTATTTCCTCTCCCTATTTTATGAACTTATTAGCAATAAAGTCTTTGGTAAACAATGCACATTTCTCTTCCTTTTTAGGTATGATCGTTAGCTCCTGATCAGGATCTTGTCTAAATAACTCCTTGTTGAGCAGATGACTGGAGAAGTTATGAACGAATAGTTGATGAATGTTAATATTTAAAATTTAAATTGCATTCATTGTGAGCAGGACTTCTGTATTTGCCCATTAAGTTGTCATGGTTACACAGCTTGTTTGCGTACGCTTTACAGTCTCTAAATTTTCAACATGTTATCTCTTTATCACATATATGACATATATTGATTGAGCAAAAGTGTTTTTCATCTTTCCTCTGTGAAGACCCGAGTTTTTTGCATTTTTCGGATTTAATTCTTGATACACTAGTGTTGCAATCCTAGCTAATGCATTGTAAAATACTTTAATACAATCATTGCCTCTGTAAACTATCGGTTTATATCTCTTGTGGATTATTTTAGGTAGACACATAAACCTGATGGAACATGTTTGCTATTTTTATGTGTCCAACTTTAGTTCAGTGAAGATGATTCTGTGTGATCTTTGGTAGAATTTTTCAAAAATACTCAAAAAATCACAGTAAATGAGAAATGGAAACATTAGTTGATGTTGACAGTTTATGAATTGTACGATATAACCCATTTCAGGCATTATGTATATCGTGTTTCCTACATTATAGCCATATTTTGTGTTCGGAAAATGTTTTCGGTGTGCTGAAAAAGTTTAGGAACTTTATACAGATGAACTTTTCGACCTCTATGTGTTTTTATCTGCGATTATACCATTCTCGAGAGATCCTTGTTTCCGACGTAATAATACTTTACTTCTGTAGTTATCTCTTTTACTCTCATGATTAAAACAATTAGCACATCAACGTGTATTCTCTCTCGTCTTTTATTAACCTCAAAGGTCTAATGTATTTGACTTCTAGTGTCTCGTAAATAGTAAAATAAGATTTAAAAAATGGAAGGTAAAATGAAAGAAATGGAGGAGGAAATAGCAAAAAGAGGAAAAGGAAGTGCAAAAACGTTAACAGATATTTGGATCACCGTCTATGTCAAACAAAAATTTGTTTTATTTGCTGGAACTGGTTATATCATTTACAAAATTAGAGATATGTCGAAAGCAACCAACTGTTCAACAAACGGAATGCAGTTCAAACTACATCAACAAAACAAGGCAGTAAACCAACTATTCAACCTAGCACCAGCCATTACATACCTGAAATGTGATAACATCTATCCTCTTGTTTTTGAGTGTGTGTCTGATTCTGTAGCCTTTTCCGCAATAAGTGCAATATTTAATATCTAATAAAAAGACAGTAATGTCACGTATTTCGCGTTTAAATTTTCTAAAATAAAAATGTAACTCTTTAACAGTTTTGATTGTGTAGTAAATTTGTTATTGAACGACTTAACCCAGTTGTAATCCTATCCTAATTACAGTAAACGATATATTAACATTTTGTGCAAATTATTGAATAAAGCCATAAAAACATTTATTTGAGCACACAATTCGGTCTTTTTTTTTTTTTTTTTTTTTGGTTGTATCCTTTCCTATGATTATAGTACACTATTGAACATATTTTTTAAAATCACAGCTTAACTCAGTCAAAGATTTGGAAAATCTCGATGAGTTAGAGTTAGGCAGAAAACATACTGAACTAATGCAATCAATCATTCAAAGTTTTGTGGACAGGGCGAGATAGTCGTTTGCAAAATAATAAAACCACAATAATCGGCTAACAAGAGAAACCATAAAATAATTAAAATATTTAATACAATGCATAGAACACAACAGATTGCTAATAGATAGAGACTAATTTTGTATCTTTTTCTATTTATATGAAATTTTAAAATATGTCAATTATACGTGTTGATCATTCATTTCATTCAGTTACTATATATCAATAGATTAAAGTTTTACTTCTGTAAAACATTTAATAATTATAAGTTTCTAGTCTACTTTATATTACGAGTTGTAATGCGTGTGAACTATGGTTTATTGAATTAAATAGAAAAGAATGAGAATTTAGTATTTCTGGCCACTCGCTATTATGGGTTGAATAAAATGTTTGCGATTAAAATATATTTTACAGCTGCGGAGATGCAGTGGAACAGCAAGGGGCGAAGTGACGGAACAGCGAGTGATACCAATTGAAGAACCAGTTAATAATTATGTGGGTGATCCAGGACAATTGAAAAACCAGTTAATAATGATGTGGGTGATCCAGGACAATTGAAAAAACAGTTAATAACGATGTGGGTGATCCAGGACAATTGAAAAAACAGTTAGTAATGATGTGGGTGATCCAGGATTCTCCTACCTCATACTACTACTATGATTAAGTGTCTTTCCTTTTTATCAACTTTTCTTTCAGGAGCCACAAACTGCAAATCAAAATTGAACAGGAAGTAGACCCGAACATTAAATGGATCCCCCACCCCTTCTCCCACTGAGGGTGCAATTAAATAAAGGCATACAGTCTTGCAGATTTTACACTAATCATCCAAAATAATATATTCTACATAGAAGCTAATAATTATTTTTTTACACTCATACGGTAATTGATAGGAACATTATTCCAATTAAGGTCTAATAGGATATCTGAGAATGGTGACAATTATACCGCCTACTTATTATGTCCTTTTGTATCTCTTTAATGCACTCAAACCTTTCTTTATTGCCCATTTTCATTCTTACTGAGTGTTTGATTTGTAATTATTGACATAGGGTGATACGAATATCTCTAATGGCATACATAAGGTTAGAACACCATTATATTACACATAATTGCAAACTGACTTACTTATAAAAGAAAATGTGTGATGGTCGCATTTAAGTCAAATTTTAGATATTTGAACCAAGGCCCAAATCTTCATTCAACAATTGTTATTTGTCTACCACATCATATATAATTATCAACAATTGCGACAATAACACAAAGGACATATTCCATACTTCAAAGTTATGACATAGGAACTCCTAACTAGTTGAAGGGATGAGTGCTATAATACACATGTTTTTCCCCATGTGAAAAATCTACGTTACTGAACATTTATCGTAGAATTGTTTTCAATAATGTTTAAAGTGATGTTTTTCCATCAGAAATCCCGCAAATAAACTAATTTACTCAAAGTAAAATTAAATGAGATATGGCACAATACCAATAAACCTGAAACTTAGCACGCCTAAAACAGCAAAAAATGTATATATCTCCTGCAAAATACAAATATCTCACCACTGTTTATGTATCTTTCACTATATATTGTTACGACTCTATGGTCTAAGAAAAATGTAACAGAAAGAAAGTGAAACCAACAAATCAAGTAAAAATCAACAAGCAAAAATATTACTAGATAATTAAAATGAAAAAAAAATCAAAAAGTCACTTACAGTAATGTGTTTTGAAATCCTAATAATCCAATAAGAATGATTGTTCTAATCACAAGTCCTAAATATAGAATGTTCCGAATTCACGGCTGTGTCCTTGAATGTTATTATGTGCCAATGGTCTCCAAAGTCCTGATGTACTAGTAATCTTTATGTGCTGATGTCAAAATGAAGTATTCCAAAATCTTTGAATAAGTTCAGTTAAATTCCAAAATCATTAATTAAAAATCCAAAATCCAAATTTTTATGAGCACTGTTATAATCCAATGAATATTTAAAATAATTCCTCTCTTAGAATTTGGAATGAATTTTCACAACTGTAATAGCTCTTTACAAGACTGATGGTAATGTCAAAACTGAAAAAATGTCTACCAAACATGGTATATATAAAGACTGGTCACATGACAGAATGTTCTAGAATGTGTGTCATCTTAATGGAATTTTACTTGTAAACAAAAATTCAACCTTGACCTTCAAATTGAGAAAACATATTGATCAAAACAACCTAATTCAAGGACACTAGTTAAACATGTTTTTCCTGATAAACATTAAGATTTAAGCAAATATTAAAGTGAAGAAACATTTATAATTTCCTAAAATATTTATAATATTATATAAACATCATACATAACAATATATATATATATATATATATATATATATATATATATATATATGTATATATATCCACTTTAAAATACAAAAATAAAAATATTTCTCGTAATTTATCCATCGTTCGTGACCGTACTTAGGTGTGAGACAAAATACGGGTGTAAATCAAGCAGTTTATATAGAAATCTTTGATCGATAGAGGTGATATGTCGGAGCTTTGTTGGATTGAACGGATTGTATGAACATCATTATCTCTGCAAAACGTTACATGCCTGTACATTTTATTTAAGTAGGCTAAACCCTTTGTACATTTCTTTACACGAGTTAAAACTTTGCATATATAAAGTGGAACAGATAATAGTTTTTTAAGAGCGTCGGAAAAAGATATGGGGGGACAAATTTCAATATCACTGCAATATCAATGTGTTCGTGTTGTAGGTAATTATTTGCAATCTTTATTCAAACCGAGCCTTTATACGTTTTTGTATGTATGTATGTATGTATGTATGTATGTATGTATGTATGTATGTATGTATGTATGTATGTATGTATGTATGTATGTATGTATGTATGTATGTATGTATGTATGTGTGTATGTAGGTGTATGAAATTAATACGTAGAGTTAAGTATAAATACTTGGCGATTTCTGCCAATCCCTTAAATTTGGCATCACACCTTGCTATAATCCACATCAAGTTTATCAAGACTTTTTTCCTTTGTTATTCCAGTCATCGGGAAAACCATGATGCTTCTAGTACCCTCTGTACTGATCTTACCTTAATACTTTCTGACAATAACACAAAAAATACAATGAACGCAAAAGAGAGGCTGCTTAAGAAAAAATGGATATTTTTTCAAGACCCAATGTACATGTTGTTTTCCAAATAGAAGAACCATTTTCATAATGTAACTACGCACGAGTCCTCATACATGTATCTATCATTATTCTTAGACTCAATCCCAGTTATTTATTAATGAAAATTATTCTTTGTTCATTTGAAGACTGACGGTGATTTTCTCAATATTTTCTTCACAATTCCCTTGATTCTAACGATAAATACAATCCTTCAAAGTTATCCTGTTTTATTATCAAGACATTTGGATCATACAATGTATGGCTGCATTTTATTTCCAATATTTTATTAGCCTTGATTCAAATTATTCGGAATTTACTGCAGCTAAGAATATAACGTAATACTAAGGGTGAAGACGGAGTTAACATAATCTTCTTACCCACCGAAAACGGGGCTGAAACCCGTATGCAAAAGTTATGGATATCACACCTGCCCTAATTTCTCCTCTCAAAGCAAGAAGCATATGGAATTAACTTCGTTAGCTTCAGCAGCGACGGCGTGTTACTGGGTTATGTTCGGCGTCATCCTAACAGGAGATTTTTATTTCTCCCCTCAGGATGCCTATGGTTTTACTTTCAAAGGCGAGACACCATGTGTTTGGGAGCACTAACAAGTGCTATTTGCAGCTTTTGGACTACAAGTCAAGGAACAGTTATCGAATTAATGTAATGTATTATAATCCATTTGTACACACACACACATATATAGAAATTTATCAGACTTACCTAATATCAGTATTTGCCGTCTCCGTTTCATTTCAGCGTTTTGAGAATTGGTTATTAGAGATATCAATAATGCGAAATCTTTCCAGTCGAACCAATCACAAATTGTGTGTTTTTCTTAATGTGAGATGGGGGACACTATATTGTAGTACTACAACACCATATTCGACGTAGATTTGAATGATACAAATACATTTATCTTGATAATCACTGCTAATCCAAGCATGCAACTAACTGGCTCTAATACATACCGTTTAATCTTAAAGCTGCGAAACTAAAACAGAGCATACATTACAAATACCTAGCCTAGCCAAAACGTTAGGAGTGGTTGTTTTACTATCAGAGTATATGTATATTGAAAATCAAACCCATATTTTTCTGGCAGTGACGACCTATTGTAAATGTCCCAGCTAAGAAAGGTAAATAATAATCTGAGCAGGATAAAACATTAAATCGTTAAGTTTATAGTCGATATTAAAATATCATCCAATCTCTCATGGCAAAACCATATTGACAGAACAGTGAAAAAGGCTAATATAATGTTGGGATTTTTGCAAAGGTGTTATGATAGAATCCTCAAGAAATTTTTATAATTCAAATTTTATAATTCTTTAATCGATGAATTTTTAAGGAATTTTTATAAAGAGTAAGTTTTCTTTTATAATTCAAATGTTTATAATTTTTAATAAAACAGAATTTTTAGCGCTTGAGTTCTCTAAAACATTATAGTACAAAAGTGTACAGCATTGATATTTTACGGTAGGAGTGAGATTTTTCTGACAATACACAGGTGGGATATTGTAAAGGCAAAATGCTGATGGTAGCAAAACTTCTTTCACGTCTACGTAATTCAACACCTTCACCTGAACAGCTCTGCAACCTTCGTGTAAAGAGCGTAGTTCAGCTAACCTGTAACCATTTTTGGAAAGGGGAATGCGTTGTATGAGAGTCTCGTGAAAATCTCGTGGCTGGAGACCTCGCTTTAGCCTGTGTCGCCTAAACTCATGACCTTATATAGATTGAGATGCGCATTCCTTGACCAAGAACTGGATATAAGGCGCTGCGCGCCTTGAGAAAATAGTTGCTACGTCTCTTTCTACATTTGAAGAGTTGTTTGTGCTTGCAGCCTCCTTTGTAGTTCGAACCCGGTACCCCTCTCGCACCCCAGCGATGTAACCAACAACACATCGCAATGAGTGACACCTCCGCAAGGGGGGCCGCAAAGACATCTTGCTGGACGACCAAAATCATTTCCTAATAAGTAGTGAAGTGGTGACAATGCAAAAATTCTTCATAATAAGTGGTGGAGAACAATGAAGTAAGGTGTCACTCCTCATAACTTCGAGCTACGAAACAGACTCGCACCAAAACTTTTGCGACCAGCAGATTTCACTTCGCCCAGCCAAGCCACGTCAACGTCAACTCCAGTAGCAACGCCATTGCCACGACCAGCAACAGCACCACAGAATCTACAAGATCTACCATCGATTCCAGCCACTTCACTTTTGCTAGACTATCCGGCAACTATATATGCATCGCCCGTGACACTTCTGCCACCAACATCCAGCTGTACCACAATTCCAACGACCGCAACACACACAGTGCCAACGCCCTTTTCAGCTCCGGTGACCCAGACCCTATTTGACCATGATCTGACCCCGCCGCTGACCACTCCGAGAAGTTCGAGCCACGACCAGTCATTCTCAGCGACTTCTTCTCCAGAGACAGTGTTTCCTAATTACATTGATAGTACTCTTTTTTCGGCGAACCCGATAAACATTACTCACACTTTGCCGGCTGCGTCGGTGCAAAGAACATTTAGGGTTCAGCCGTCTAATTTAGTGTCTTTTTCACGGAGTGAAAATTCTTCAGGAAACGTTCGATTCTCGCATACAGGTATGTCTTCTGCTCTTAAATTAGATGTTTTTAATGGTGATCAGTCTCAAAATCCTGTTACATGGTTGGATCATTTTGTACAATGGGCTAGATTTTATAACTTGTCTGATACAAAGGTTTTAAATGCTTTTCCTTTTCATCTTCAAGGTCATGCTAAAATATGGTATGATACACTATCTGACATTGTCAAGAATGATTGGTCCAATCTTGTCTCAGCCTTTAAATCAAGGTTTCAGCAGAATGATGTCATTTTAGATCTGTCAATGTTGCAAGCACAGCAAGGGTCATCTGAAACAGTTTTGAAATTTACGGATTACCAACCCATAGACCAAGGCCTCTGCTTATTTCAACGTCGTCTGTAACACTTTGGAGTACTGTGCCACTTTTTGGAATCCATACACTAATCAGGATAAGTACAAAGTTGAGACGTTACAGCGTCGTGAATCAAGATACACTAAAAACAGAGACCGCAATTCAAGCAGTGTTAGTGAGATGATTGAGTCTTTGGAAACAAGGAAACCCAAACAACAGCTGAAAGGGGTTTAGAAAATAATTAACAACTTTATAGACATCCCAGCATATAAATTCTTCACACCCGCATCGTCCAGAACAAGATCAAATCGTTATCTACAATTTAGGCAGCATACAGATGACTTTAAGTGCATCTATTTCCCAAGGTCAGTTCTACTTTGGAACTCTTTACCAGCTGTTGTAGCTGAGGCATCCGACTTGGTATCTTTCAAGCGGGAGCTCTCAACTCTTAAGATTTAAGAATAACTTAGGGCAAAATTGTATATTATATCTAATGAAGTCTAGAGCTTGCTGGGTTGAAACATGTTGGTAGATAGAATATTTTTACCCAGTTTGCAAAGCTCTTGTGTGTAGAATATTGGTAGAAGTGACAAGAAGAAATAAATATTTCAAAAGCTGCCTGTGAGAGATGCAAGAAATTTCTAGCAATAATTTAGTCGATTGTAAAATTTTGAGGCACGCGATTCAGATGATGATGATCATCATCATCATCATGATCATGATTATCATCATCATCATCAACATAATCATCTGCATGATGATCATGACAACAACAAAGCTGAGGGCGGCCATGGTGATCATGGTGACGATATTATGAAAAGAAGAAGAAAAAGAAGATGATGATAACGACGATTATGACGTCGACGACAAGGATAACAATAACGATAACGACGACGACGACGACGATGATATGATAAGAAGATAAGTTAAGAATGATGAAAGAAAAATAAGACGAAAAAGATGATGATGTCGACGACAAGGGCGAATAAGACAACGACGACATCAACGACGAGGATGATATAAGAAGAAGAAGAAGAAGAATATGATGATGATGATGATGATGACTTGCGCAGTCACCTGACTGCTCGTCCTGTTGTCATATTTGCTTCCGTCACTTTTCTTGTTTCCCATAAGTATTTCTCTTTGTTTGTATGCTTATTTGTTGGTTATTCTTCATTTCTTCCAAACTACAATTATACCAGATTCCACAAGACGTATGAAATGAATAACATATGTATGACTCAAATTCATTTTTAGTTGTAGAAAAAGAAGAGCATAACCATCCAATCAATCAATCAGCAAATCAATAAATAAAAAAATCAATCGATCAACAATGGATGTTCCAACAGATCACTGATGTCCACTATTAACATCATCAAGTTAGGAAATGTAAGTAACCTAGAAAATTAGTAATTTTTTGTTAGTCCAGTGCAACTTGTCATATTGATAGAATTAATGGTATACCGTAGGACCTAATTATAATAATGTACGTAGAATTATAAATAAAGCACCTTGTAGTATAATTTCAAAATTTGATATGCAACTGTATTTGGATATTGTATTCATGGACAATATAAATACAATAATACCGCGTACAACTAATATTGGAAATTACGAAGCATGTGGCAAAGTCCTTTCCCTTTTCTTGGTCTCATCGTTATATTAGCACTGCACAAACATTGATTCTTCGCTGTCGAGATAGATCTCGTGCTATTGATTTTGTGTGTGTGTGTGGGGGGGGGGTGTTGGGGTTACGGCATAGCAACACAAGTAGGTTCTTTAGTGCTGGTTCGTACGGTAGGAATCGAACCCGCATCCTTTAGGTCGCAAGTCCGGCACGTTAACGACTGATCCACCTCGGCTCACAAGATATTATCATTGTTGTAGTAGTTTAACCAATACTGACTTTTCAAAGATTCGTCGAATGCCTCTAATATTTCACACTCATAATTAGTTATATACATGACTTGTAATATAATGAATAGTACAAATCCCAAATTTCTACCTCCCCTGGGGACTCGTATAATTGACACGCGTGGATCTTTTGTTTCTAACAGAAAATCAAACCGTTGAAGAATATAGGAGGTAAAATACACCTCTGCCGCCCCAGTTCTAGATACATGTACCTGCTGGCATTGTTGAACAGAACGGTAGATTAATCAAGAGATAAATAATAACTTTACAACCATTATATACTATATACTGTTGGTTTTGTGTAATTGTTGATTTAAATAGCCGTTTTGTTCGAGAGCTCAGATGTATAACATTGGCTAATTTAGCACCGGTATATCTTACAGACAATCCTGAATTTGGGACAATCATTTAGATCATACTTAAGGTTTAATCTTGTGTACTCCATCTATTTGTCTTTAATGCTCTGATGCAATCGGTCCATTGAGATATGTGCCAAGTGTTGCGTGAGGGAGATTACCCCTACATAAGATGAAGGAAGTTGCGTTCGCCTAGATCTGGTCTCCGTAGTCTATTCACGTCAGGTATAGCAAAAAACATTTATTTTTCCAAATAAATACAATCAATCACTCAATCAATCAATCATTTCGAAATGCCAATTTCTTAATGAATATGACGCAGTTGCATAACAAGCCTTCGTTTTACTTTCGTTTCTTTTTTCTCTCTCTTCTGTTTGTATGTCCACCGTTCTTTCCTTCACAAAATACCAGCTCTACACTATGTAGCGAAGACTGTTCGAGTTATCGCCCTTATTCTAAAGTTTGCGGATTGCTATCCATCATTGACAATTTCTAAAATCTTAACCTGTCTAACTGTATGCCTCAGATATCCACTCACCAACCCATCTATCTATCTATCTATCTCTGGGTGCCGTAACCCGCGGATCCGGGTTCGAATCTCCATAGAGTACGAATTAAAATTCTCTAACCTGTCTGATGCTATTATTTATTCGGATATATATATATATATATATATATATATATATATATATATATATATATATATATATATATATATATATATATATATATATATATATATATATATATATCATGACCAGATTGCAGATGGCGATGGTGCTGATTTGAAGAGAGAATGACAACGCAGTTGACCATGTTTTCTACAATTAATCTGCTAGACACCCCAACTTCGATATACTTCACACCAATATCCACACGCATACAGTCCAGACACACTAGCTTCGATATATTTCACACCAGTATCCACACGCATACAGTCCAGACAACCCAACTTCCATATAATTCACACCAATATCAACACACATACAGTCCAGACACCCCAACTTCCATATACTTCACCCCAATGAATATCCACACGCATACAGTCCAGACACCCAATTTCCATATGCTTCAGATCAATATCCATATTTATTAAGTCCAGACACCCCAACTTCCATATATTTCACACCAGTATCCACACGCATACAGTCCAGACACACCAACTTCCTTATACTTCACACCAGTATCGACACACACACAATCCAGACACACCAACTTTGATTATACTTCACACCAATATCCACATGCATACAGTCCAGACACCCCAACTTCAATATATTTCAGAACAGTATCCACACGCATGCAGTCCAGACACACCAACTTTGATTATACTTCACACGTATATCCGCATGCATACAGTCCAGACACACCAACTTCAATATATTTCAGAACAGTATCCACACGCATGCAGTCCAGACACACCAACTTCCATATTCTTCACAACAATATCAACATGCCTACAGTCAAGACACCCCACTTTCCATGTACTTCACACCAATGAATATCCACACGCATATAGTCCAGACACCCAAACAACTATGTACTTCACACCAATATCCACATGCATATAGTCTAACTAATCAAAGATACTATAGGTAAATTAGGCACAAACACTTGAATATACAGCTACTTCACTCTCACTCTGGAATTCCTTGCCAGAATCTGTGTCCCGAATTGGTATTTTTAAAGGCATGATTATTCCATCCTTTACAAAAATGTAAATGAACTTCAATAATTAAAATCATAAACAGAGCTTTTAAGATAACCTCGCTTATGTGGAATAAACCAGTGTTTTTATGCAATGGTGTGTAAATCCTGCAAAATATCACACTGATCCCGTTTTAGAGCGCAAGACGCATTCATCCCAATATGTGTTAACATTCAATATTTGTTAGTAATACACTTAGCTGAAGAACAAATGTATCGGAATTAGACCTGATACACGATTGTTAACTAAATTTAATAAACCCAGGAAAGTAGATCATAGAGACTTAGCGAGATATCTTCAATCCAAGGTGCACTTAAACCCCAGACTCTGTCTCAAACGTTTTATTGAACCAAGATCTTCAACCCAAACAGGGGAAGGAAGGATGGAAGCTAGGCCAGACGGACGGAGTGAATTCGATATACCGCGTTCTTTTCAAAGCTGGAGAATAAGCTTAAAAATCAATTCGCACAGTAAATAGTCAAAACGATTCCTAGAGTTATATCTGTCTGGTCAAAACCAAAGACCCACTACCGTAGGTTGAATCATCCAAACACATCGTATGAACCGGAAATATAGTATGACACAACTCATCAGTAGAATTGTGTTTTACTGACAATGTGCTCTACCTTTGTCATTCCTTCTGTTTTTACTTCGAAAGCGCAGTGCAAACAAAAGAATGTAGGAAAAATAAATAAATAAATAAAAAGAATCTCAGAAGAGTTGATAAGTTTGATTCTAAAGCTGTATTTACCTCTTTTTCTATCAACTTATCTACCTTCCAATATATCTATCTATCTATCTATCTATCTATCTATCTATCTATCTATCTATCTATCTATCTATCTATCTATCTATCTATAAATCCATCCATACATTCATCCATCTATCTATCTATCCATAAATCCATCCATACATTCATCCATCTATCTATCTATCGTAATGTCTGTCTCTAAAAGCTTCTGTATATGCTTCAATGCGGTTCTTCGCATGTTCGTGCAAAGAAAGGCAGGGTAAGCATCCATTACAATATATCCAAGCAAAGAAAGGCAGGGTAAGCATCCATTACAATATATCCAAGCAACACTCAAGCTCTACCCAACATGCGAGTGCCAAACATCCATTGATCAGTGTTTATAGTATTTGTCGGACACGGTACGTAAAGCTGTTCATGAATCTAAGCAAATAATGATTAAATAACGTCAGAGTATGTATGAATTTAGTCAGAACTCATATGATCATCTACTAAATAATGATTAACTGCTGGAACTCGTCAGACATTCGATATATTTTATCATTAATGTCTTTGCTCCTCATTGTTTTACGTGTGTTTATAACTTGAAATCTCACATAATTAACTATACCATAGTTTTGTACTTTGAAATACTTAAACATGAAAGAGTTTTAGCAATGAGAGTGCGAATTAACGGTCCAAGATAAATCTGATAAATAGGTCAAGAGGGTTCTTATGGCACGCTTTGGAATATCAATTTAAAGTGTCCTGCGTGAATTTCACTTGGCAACTATCCTGCATATGAACGTTATTAAACTATTTTAAGCTATATGTCTTGATATAGGTTATAGATCAAGTTGTACATCAGGGTCTATTGACTTTCCATATTGCAATAATACACAATACAAACCTATTGACACAGCTTGTTGGCTTCAGGGTTAAGCTATTTATATAGAAAATGAAAAACCTGGATTTCTAGATAACGATCAAAATATACAATCGCCGACCCTTCTGTGTAATGAATCTAGCACATAACATATATAACATATATACAGTCAAACATGCTCTATCAACCAACTGCATATAAAGACCACCTGCTAATAAAGAAACTTTCATATGGTTCCATTTAAAAATAAATCAGTGCTTTTTTCTTGTATTTATACAAGACCACCTGCTCATAAACGCCAATTTCACGTGGTTCCATTGATACATAAATCAGTGCATTTTACCTTATATAAATATCACCTCCTTGTAAAGACCACTTTCAGATGGATCCATTAAAACACAAATCAATGCATTTTTACCTCTCTATAAAGACCACCTGCTCATAAAAGACACTTTCATATGGTCCCCTGAGTGCTTTTTATGCATAGTACTTATATTCTCATTTCCTTATTGTATTACCTTTCATTGCTAGTAGTCGATACCAAGTCGACACGTCGATGACTAAAACGATAAAGCTCGTAGTTTTCACTTGACAATGACTTGTTATAACGTCAAATAATCTGATGCCTTTTCTGGACGAAAACTTAGAATACTCCCAATAATCTGATGCCTTTTCTGGACGAAAACTTAGAATACTCCCAATAATATGATGCCTTTTCTGGACGAAAACTTAGAATACTCCCAATAATATGATGCCTTTTCTGGACGAAAACTTAGAATACTCCCAATAATCGGATGCCTTTACTGGACGAAAAGTTAGAATACTCCCAATAATCGGATGCCTTTTCTGGACGAAAACTTAGAATACTCCCAATAATATGATGCCTTTTCTGGACGAAAACTTTGAATACTCCCAATAATATGATGCCTTTTCTGGACGAAAACTTAGAATACTCCCAATAATCGGATGCCTTTTCTGGACGAAAACTTAGAATACTCCCAATAATCGGATGCCTTTTCTGGACGAAACTTAGAACACTCCTGGTCATGCTTTCATAGAACGTCTCATCTCTGAGTAAAAAGTCAGCTGAAACGATGCATGCTGATTATTTGTCAACTACGATAGGATAATTGCATGAAACTTTCATTTTGAAACAAGTTTGTTACTTTGGGATGTAACATTGAGATACTGAACTTAAATTTGACTTTATAACAAATCATACAGAGGTACAAAATTTTGAGTTGAAAACGTACTCAGGTTGAGAAGTTGTATGAAAGATGGGCAATTCATCATCAAATCAATGACATTACATACTCTTTTAAGGATGATCGCTTGTGAAACGTTGGAGTATTTAACTTTCTGAAAAATTTATATTTTTACCTTGTTAAGGGTCTAAGCGATCCAAAATCACTTAAAATTGTATAGACTGGTGCGCATCTTTTGCTCTAATCTTAGTTGAACATCTATCACCAAGTAAGGGTCATTACATAGAAAAGTATGGGAAAATGTACTCTGTCATTAATTGTCCGTAAAATAATAGCTGTATGAGTATTTAAAAACTTCAGCAAATTTGCATAGACTGAAGATCATAGAATCCTTTGAGGTCTCACGAGTGTCTGCAGTGTGAAGTAGTTCATAACTCTACAATACGCTCAGGTAACAAGTGACATCATGTCGATGACGTTATACTGTATGGATCACGCCATTTCAAGATGCACAGTAAGTGTTGATTTTACAAAAGTGACAAACATTTTGATTTTATCATGACACTTACAGGCTTCCGTATTATACGGCAGCTCAGTGACGCAACTCTGATGTTTACCATGTAGCTTCGACATCAGCAGGAGACTGCTCTGAGGTATTGTCCCTCCATTGCCATGGATATTCAAGATAATTCAAGACACTTGCGGTGTTCCAAAACTGGAGAGCCTTACGTTTGGGGTCTGCTTAAATCTCACAAGTGCCTCCTCTTCCTCTGACAGGCACTTGCTAAAAAAAAAAAAAAAAAAAATAAATAAATTTTACTCGGCACTAACCGGCTTTCGTATCATAACGCCCCGTTGTTAAATAGCGTCATAGCTTATTATCTACGCGATTTGTTGTCATTTCACTTCTAATCGTGTGACAACCAATCTCAAATCAAACGGGAACAGGTGATTCATCTGAGACAAAGCTTCAACTAATTGTGTATATATTGAACATATTTGATGGATTTTACAGTTTCTCTTACATTTTCACTGGTCTTTCTTTGCTTTTATTATTTCGGTAAGTTTTCTTTGTTTTCCGATACATATAATTAATATAATGATTGTAACGATTAACAATGTCAAAAACACAATGTGTTCTATCGACCAGAGAAAAATAGTGTACGTTTCAAATCATCAATTTACCCAAGATTATAGATTTAAGTTTTAGACAATTTATTTTCCCGAAGTCTAAGAAGTCACGGAGTTAAATATGCCAGTTTCATGTGAAAGCACCTTTGTGTTAATAAGTCTCTACTACATCTGCTATTGCTACCACCACTATCATCACTATTACTAATCCTACCACGCCTACTACGACTACTACTAACACCATTGCTACAACAACTACTACTACTATTATTATTACTGCAACCACCATCACTACTACGACTAATACTACTGCTACTAACACCAGCACTACAATAACAACAACTACTACTACTACATTTAGAGTTACAATGATGAAATTAAATTTCGAAAACTACCATGAAAATTAAAACCAATTCAAAAACATACTCGATACCTCCTGCGATGTCTTCATATTTTGCATTGTGAAATCGCAGATTGTTCAAATTCCATCGCATGTTGTCTAATATTTTAAACAGATTGTCAAAAATACCCATAGCAAATAAAGTAAATAAGCTTTACAGAGTTAAACTATTTTGTTGTCTATAATTATGCACTATGATTTAGACTCCAAGCGTTCGCTATGCTTCTAATCCATCTTGAGAAATTCCAAAGACATATTTGTTTTTAATTTACGCACTCGAAAAACTTCAATTGGTTTATCAAAAGAAGACGACCTTTATTTAGTCCAATAGTCCATACGGACTGTGAGCATACATTCTCAATAGATGGCGGGAAGCACAGTGCATGACAAAAACGAAGGAATTCAATTTAATGAATTAAAAAAAAGTTTAAAAAATAAAAAAATAAAAATACTAATAGATTGCATAAAATGTAAATATGAAATTATTTATCCGACGTGAGAAAGAGTTGTCTATAACATTTATGTTCACATGTAGTTGGGAAGAAAACAATTAGACAACTTCACTCGTCAGAGTTTTGTTCCATTATGTTAGGAAGTGCAAATACAAATTAGTTATTTAAATAAATTACATTATGTCTACATTTAAACGCCTTGTTTAGATCAATGCCTAAATTACGTAAGATTCGAGCTTTCGCAGATTTAAATATCAGTTTTACAAATGTAAAAATATTGAGTTGTTTTAAATAGGATTTCTCTATTTATTTAATAATTGAGCTAGGATCCAATCGATTTCCTCACTTGGCATACTATTATATTTCAATCTGAATTTTACATAGTTATACATTAATTTAATAATATTCAAAATGGCATTCCTTAAAACAAATGCAATAAGCTTATGCGATACATTATCCCTATCTAAACAATAAATAAATACCTTTGTAAAATCAACAAAAGTGCAATATAATCTATTGCCATGATTAATAGCATGTGAAATAAGTCCATATAGAATGGACCGTACTTATAAGTCAAGGTTCCTTTAGATTTATTAATATATGGCAAAATGTGTTTTTAATAGTGTTATTAAACTTAGTGAGGTTTTAAACCTCTGTCACTCCAAACTCGACGCGAGAGCCCCTAACTTCAGCCTATATTTTTTGCTGATTTCGGTTTAGTCACCATATTTATAGACACTTTATATACACAAAATATCTATACACGTTTGTAAAAACATAACAAACGAAAAAAACAAAAAACAAAATATATTTTTAAAAAATCGTACATACTAGTTTACATTACTATTTACCATGTACTTTATTTTCGATAAAGTCATGATAAGAAAATATTTGTCTGTTTTTAACTTGTAACGCTTCAGAGGAAATCACACGTGCTTTAACATCGGACAATTATATTTTCAGTTGTCAAACCATTAAACAATTTAGGTTCATACCAGGATTAAAGCTTATGGATTATTTACTATTTCAACTTACGTTGCTGGTGGTGGTGGTGTGTGTTTTCTATGTGAAACATGTTACTGTGTTGGCGTTCTGTATCTGTTTTAAATATTTTACATGTATTACTTTTTCATTTATGGTACATACCTTTTACAGAATTTTAACATTTTTACTTTTATATTTTACCTTGTTGAACTTGATGCTTACGTTTATTTCGTATAGTTTATGTTCCTCAAGTTGTTATGCAATTCTTCATTTTTACATTTTTCGAACTTTTCTTTTAGTCGGCACTATGTAGCCACTATTGTGCTGAGGTGCCGTTAAACGCTAATACATATATACATACTTACATACATACGTTCTGTATTATTACCATTTTATTTTGATAAGTGCTCCCGAAAAACAGAACACGGTATTCTCTTTTATTTGCAATCACATATTTATCTCAGTCTTCTCATAATTCAGACCTGATCTATTCACTAAGTAGTATCAAGGCCTGATCTATTCACTAAGTAGTATCAAGGCCTAATCTATTCACTAAGTAGTATCAAGGCCTGATCTATTCACTAAGTAGTATCAAGGCCTGATCTATTCACTAAGTAGTATCAAGGCCTAATCTATTCACTAAGTAGTATCAAGGCCTGATCTATTCACTAAGTGGTATCAAGGCCTAATCTATTCACTAAGTAGTATCAAGGCCTGATTGAGTTCAATTCTTCTTATAGCCATATTTGTTATTTCTGATCAAATATAAAGTGACACAAGCCATTAGATTGCTTATATGCGATTTACCGACAAAACTTTTAAATCACTTTAAAACTTGAACTAAATGTATAGAGAAATATGAACTATGCCGACAAAATATATTTATTTCTATATAATGAGAACAATTGATCTGTCAAACTGAATTATGTAACTCGCGAATGTTGCTTTATCATCGGCTAGGTCAGCTATATTTGAAATATTTCTGCTTTTTTAATTAGGAATCGTCTACTTTGGAAACAACTGTATTGATAATCAATGACTTTTTAGATATAAATGTATACATGTCTTCAACAGGTGTCAGGTGTTTAATATATACATACAACAAGTAAATGTATGCTGTAAGGCGCACATAAATTAAGAATGATAAAAACTTAACCTATTTTGATTAACAATTTTATTGCAAAATCAGCACAAATAATCGGTGCTTCCTTTAGTCATCAACTCGTTATTCACAGTTAAAGTTTCATATATCACTAAATAAAGAATATAATTAGCCTAAATGTTTATGCATTTTCATGATTACTGGACACTGGGGATATACGTTGGTACCTTAAAATGAAAGTTAAGCAAATGAAGTTTTTAAATTCAACAGATCATCCTGTATTAAAAAGCAAGTCGCATTTTGGTTCATACTACCATTAGCCTCTTGGAATTATCAGCACCCAGCGCTTGTTCTACCCTATGTTTGGGTGTCGTGTCCAACTCAGGTGAAAATGCCAGCCTTATTATCTTAAATACTCATTTGGGCAGAGGTATCACAGAAAGAAAGTTATGTACATGCTATGAAAATGACATCGACTGGTCAGTCTTTGACCTGTAATTTGCTGCTCTGAGCGTGTTACAAGAGTCATATCACTAGAACGTGCCGATATGTTACTCACCAAAATCTGAGGTTAAAATCTATGTCAAAATAATGCAGAAATGTTGAACAAGAAACACACTTGTACATGTACATAAGATAGAGTAATATACAAAGAAGCAAAATTAATACCTAAGTAAAGATTCAATCCATGCAATCCACAGGTTAACTAACAAATAACACGACTTCATTGCACAACTTTGTGACAACCGATTTATATAAAAAAATACCGTTGATATTACAATGCTAAATCGATGCATATATTTGTCCTCTTTTCGGATGAAATGAATGGCTAAATATATCTAAACGTGTATCCATCTCAGGCGAAATTCCCATTTTATCCATGCGTGATAATCTATAATAATCCTTCTGCATAACTTGTATTGACCAATGTTATTTTGACAGTCGATGTGTGTTTTGTAACCTTTTCAGTAATTGATACGTTACTATTGTTTCAACTCTTTTTTGAAATTTTAAAGGAAAAATATTCAAATCAACAAATATTTACTGATAAAAGTTAGAAAATATAGTGATGATTATGCGAAACGCCACGTGCGGACACGCGCATTATTAATTACAAGGTTAGAGATGTAGATGCATACCAGGAATCTAAATTTTATAAAAATGGTATTTTTATGAATAATGTTGAAAAATTCGTGAGTTAAACCTTATTTAATTGTAATGTTCCCCACCCTATACAGAATATGAATCTTTATGAAAGAGAAGCTGATTTAGCCGCTTTATAATACATCAAACTAAGGCAATCCAATTTGACTATAATGGAGTGAATATTGTTGTATGCAGCAAAATTGCACTCATCCTTTTTTTTCTTTTCTTTCGTAGCTTAAATATTGGCATGATTATTCCATGGGTTATTTTATAAATACTCATAATTTACAGCTTGTAAATGTAATATTGCATATTTTGTTTTAAATTTAGGTATGAATTTTCTGATCATGCAAGATATAAAAGACCCCGCACTTCACGGTTTTGTTGTGTCCCTTGACATGAAAATCTGTTTTATTCAAATTTATGTTTAGATGATTAGTGGCGTTATGTTGCCTTTAATTCATATGGCATCCACTTTGGCAATTCCTTACGGCACTAAAAAAAGTGTATATCAATGAGGATTTTAATGTTAAAATTCCGAGTCTTAAAGGAAATTAATTACGATCCACAAAGTACATTATACACATACATTAAAAATCACAGTGAGTTACTCCACCACACATTCAATAGTGTTGGATTCCACCACACATACATTAGAATTCCATTCCAACACACATACATCAGTGTTCCATTACAACACACGTACATCAATGTTCCATTACACCATACATACATCAGTGTTCCAATACATCACACATACATCCGTATTCTATTACACTACACATACATCGTTGTTCCATCACACCAAACATTCACCAGTTTCCATTATACTAACGATACAGCAGTATTCCATTACACTACACATACATCAGTGTTCCATCACGCTACATACACATTAGTGTTCTATTACACCACGCATACACCAGTATTTCATTTCATTACATTACAATTACATCAGTGTTCCATTTCACCACACATACACCAGTGTTCATTTACACTACACATACATCTGTGTTCCATTACATCACACATATATGAATGTTCCTTTACAATCCATATAGATCAGTGTTCCATTACAAAACACATCCATCAGTGTTCCATTTGCACTACATCTACATCAGTGTTCCATTACACCACATGTACACCAGTATCCCATTAAAACTGGTCGTCTCAACGTAAAAGTTTAGAATCTTAAGGTTAGAGATTAATACGCCTGGGAAAGGAAATGTCCATCAATTAAACTATTACCAAATACATTTTTCAGCAGAGAACTTTTTCACTATATTTAACATACACCTTGCATGAGTCTTTAGATACTGTTAGAGTATGATAGAAATATTGTATCCCACTTGGTAGAAGATATGGAACAATTATTTTTCATGGAAGATTGATTTCATGTAGAACCTGAAAGAAATAGATTATATGACAATTTCAACAGTTCTCATTTGCTCAGTATTATAGCGTCAGTCCACTTGGGTCCCTTGTGACTAGTAATTATCATAGCCATTTAAAAGGGTAAAGTACGGTTTAAAAATTCGAATCGGGAAGCCAGGCTTGACTGATCCACCTTTGCCCAACGTGATACGGAAACAAAAATGCATTCTTGACTCATGTGCTTGTCTACAAAACACTGTAAAAATTACATTTTGGCACATGTTTTTCGGCAAAAAGTTTACATTCTGTTAAGATGGCACATTTCTGAGAGGTTGTCGGTAGTCGTCCTGAACACACTTTGCCAGTGACACTGTTCTATCAGATTACAAATAATAAATACACGTTATGGCCAAAAAAGGTTCAAAAACGTATTTGGACAGAGCATAGGTGTTTTGGTTAAACATTTAACTTATTTTCCAGTGGAAGCAGAGCGAGCTCCCAGCACGAGGAATGTCCTTTCGGAACTCGATGTAAGTAATAGCCAGCTTCATGACAATAGATATAGATTCTAGGATCATGAATGTTGCGGGATCTTTTGCATCTTTAACTTTCTCATTTTGAATTATATTTTCCCTTCAGCCGAGAGGGAGAACAACAGTACATTCGGTGAGATACTTTCTTTAAGTTTTTTTCCCTATAACCTGCATCCATGTAAAGTTCGATAATGATTTTTGAGCATAAATATGTTCACTGTATATATAAATTGGTAAAAAGCGTCCCTAATCAATATGATAGATGAATTCCGCTAAATAAGAATCACCCTTTTTACTCAAACGTCAGAATTTCATCGTAAAAAATCAACGCCCATTAATAATTATTCATTTTGTTTCCGTCATGCACAAAAGATTTGGATATGATAATTAGTAATGATTGACTAACATTCAGTAAGCTAAAAAAAGTCATATGCACCAGTTGCTGGTAAAACTGTGAAGTAAAATAAAAGAGATAGAAAGATGCAAAACAAAAAACAAAACAATCACACATAAAAATGTTGTATAAATCATTCTATCAGCCTAATATTTTAATCAATCGTATTATATCCATTATTGAAAACTAATTTCATAGCAAAATCTGGTATTCGCTGATTAGAAATTTGGGTAATGGTCCCAGTTTTGCATTTCTTTTCGTTTTCTTCTAAATAAATGAATCTCAAGAAAATAACTTATTTAGCCACTTTAAATGATAACACTTTTCTGTAATGGCTCATTTTCCAGAACGATATGAAAGCAGTCATCACAACTTGTGAAGTGGATCGAAGTATTCCAAGTGAATATCGACAAATGTATGCGGATCTAAGGACGAGAACGGCTGTGCGTAATTATTGCTATTATATGATTCCGCTAAAAATTCTGAACTATCGGTAAATGTAGTGCCGATCCAAAAGACCAACTGAAAAATGCACAGAATTGCTTACTATCGATTTCGAAAACAAAAACTCTCTATAAATTTGGACGAATCGTTGGTAGATAATTTCATGGACATGTAGATCCCATGCAGTATCGAAATAGCGTTTGAAGGCCTGCATGGGGTTAAACATATTTGTAAGTCCAGAGAGGAAATCACATGTAACAAGTTTGTATATTATCATTAACAGAGGAAATCACATGTAACAAGTTTGTATATTATCATTAACAGAGAATGTGTGTTTGATACTCTTTCTAATTATTCATACATCTCTATACCATTAACTGAATTTCGAACATGCTGAATTGAAAAATTGTGTTAGTTCGTAGTAATAAATCCTAAGAATGTCATAGTTAGATGAGATAAGACATATTTTTTTCTGCGGACTTGTTCTAAAAACCGTACCAGCTTAGGTTTTGGACGATGGTTGTATAAAGAAGTTCGCTATTTAGCTGAATGATTTGACTGTTATCAATTATGTACATAGAAACTGTAATGTTTTGCTTAGGAAATGACGAAGACCATAAAAACATTTAACCCCTCCATCCAGTTTACATCAATATAATATTTATTACATCAAAGCAAACTTAATGAACATATCTTCTCTCTCTCTCTCTCTCTCTCTCTCTCTCTCTCTCTCTCTCTCTCTCTCTCTCTCTCTCTCTCTCTCATAGGAGATTGAATCCCATTTTGTTTTACATTGATACATGATCAATGACAACGTGGTCTGGAAGTTACTATCCATATCTCTTTTGAAAAAAAAGGTTGGCTTCACTATAATCCTCGCTAGAATAAATCTTAACAATATTATATTTCTCTTTGAAGAGAGTAAAGCGTTCATCAGTAGAGAGGAGACTCATAGAAACATATGTGGTCATAGATAACACATTGGTGAGTTTGACATTTGAATTTACTTCATTATTTTATGAGCTGAATATACAAGTAATGTCACATACGCCAGGTTGTTTTGTTCCTATGTGAATTGTGTGTCACATACGCCAGGTGATGTTGTTTTGTTCCTATTTGAATTGTGTGTCACATAGGCCAGGTTGTTTTGTTCCTATGTGAATTGTGTGTCACACAGGCCAGGTTGTTTTGTTCCTATGTGAATTGTGTGTCACATACGCCAGGTTGTTTTGTTCCTATGTGAATTGTGTGTCACATACGCCAGGTTGTTTTGTTCCTATGTGAATTGTGTGTCACATACGCCAGGTGATGTTGTTTTGTTCCTATGTGAATTGTGTGTCACATAGGCCAGGTGATGTTGTTTTGTTCCTATGTGAATTGTGTGTCACATACGCCAGGTTGTTTTGTTCCTACGTGAATTGTGTGTCACATACGCCAGGTTGTTTTGTTCCTATGTGAATTGTGTGTCACGTACGCCAGGTGTTTTGTTCCTATGTGAATTGTGTGTCACATACGCCAGGTTATGTTGTTTTGTTCCTATGTGAATTGTGTGTCACGTACGCCAGGTTTTGTTGTTTTGTTCCTATGTGACTTGTGTGTCACATACGCCATGTTATGTTGTTTTGTTCCTATGTGAATTGTGTGTCACATACGCCAGGTGATGTTGTTTTGTTCCTATGTGAATTGTGTGTCACATACGCCAGGTTATGATGTTTTGGTCCTATGTGAATTGTGGAAGTTATTGTAGAGGAATCATAAGCAATGACAGCAATAGCAAACGAATAAATCAAAACTGTAGTATTGTTTGTCTTCGGGTCTTAAATGCTTCCAGATACGTCCATAAATTCACAAGTATTGTATTGCCATAATTATGTATTTTTTCCTCAGGTACTCAGGTGTTTTTGCATTAACACTGTAAGATGTATACGGTATGAGGTTATTGAAAACACTTTCTTGCTAGAGTGGGGACACTGTTCAATAAAATGAAACTTATTGCGTTTGAATAGTAGACAAAATTATTTTACGATCTATACAGATTTCATACAGCTTATTGAAGGGTATCGTGAGAGTGAGGAGGGAGCAAACCAAATAAGAATGTTATGACTTTGCAAAATGCACAATAATATCGATACGAGACATTGTAGGATCAGCTTCTTTTTATTTTTCTTCTTCTTCTCTTTCTTTGAGATGTGTTTAAGATTTATCGGGATAAAACTGTTGTATAGGCACAAGAGGTGATACTTCTTTGTATAATATTAGGTAACAAACATGATTGTTATGGATTAGAAGGTTGACAGTTTCAAACATCGAAATTGTTTATCATTGAACAAGAATTACTTTGTAAGTTTTCAGGTGCCTACATCAAAGGAAATAGATCAAGAGCACTGAACTACGCTGAAGAAGTGGTGGATACAGTTGATAAGGTAAGGTTTTAATGACTTGAATGGCATATAAATTCTGTCCCCACTGTTCACGATATCATCACATGGATAAGTAGGTCACATTGATCTCAGTCGCATAAATGCTTTATCGATTACACCAGGATAAGTCCTTTCCTGGTATGAAATCAGTTATCAACATAAAGGAACGAGTAAAGTATATTTTACTTGCATGTTGCATTATGTGTGGTATACATCTGTGTGGGATACATGCTAAATATTTAGCTGAAACTGCGTTTTATTTGTATAATATGTGTTGCCTTAAAGCATAAAAACAGGTTAACAAAAATCCTTTTTTTTCCCCTCTTTCTAAAAATAGCAAATATCTAATACATGTACTTTTCATCAATATCTCTAATTGTGTAATGGCCTGTGAAGATAAGTCGATGCTTGCGGAGCTATTGCCAGTCAATTTATGCATATTTTGACATTTAATCTACAACAAATATCTCCTTGAACCATTTTACAGCCAACAAGCTTAACATTGGATAAACAATAAAACAAAAACAAAAAACAAAAACAAAAATAAATAAATAAATAAATAATCAAAATAATTTAATAAAATTGATATACTGTATTGATTATTTCAAATTCGTCAGAACGTCGTATCTGCGCGCAGGGAAATCCTCGCATATAAAATGTGTTGCATTATATTTGTCAGTTAAGTAATTAAACAAGTCTGTGTTTCAGTGGTTCACTGATGAACTTAATACACGAGTAACCATGATTGGTCTTGAATTATGGGAAAAAGAGGACAAAATCAACGGTTCAGCCGATCCAAAGACTCTCTTAGAGAGTTTTCTCCAGTATTCCGTGTCAGGTATCAAATCAGTTCGGCTCGACTTGGTCGTACTTGTAAGGTAAGATAGATTATGTACACGCTTCAATTAAAATTAGTAAAGTTAGTAAAGCTTATTTAAGTGCAGCACATTTATTTTCCTTGCCAGCGTTTGAAGAGGCACCTTTTGCATTGAATACTAAAGTTTCCATGGCTCGCGATTGTTTATCTTGATATAGCCCCAGGAACAATTAAAAGCATATATCTTAGAATGAAAATATTGTGGTCAACATCATTTGTTTTTTAATCTCTTCTTGGTTATATAAATATTTAAATTTCCAAGAACATCATTTAGGTTTTAAGTTGTTTCAAGAATTTTTTTAAAAAATAAAAGTAATATTAAATGGATTAATAATATAACCTAAAAGTTTGATAATTTGCAAAATGTTTCTACAACTAGTTAAGCAGGTAAGTAGATTACCCCAAGTTATCAAGGGTTTCTTGTGCTGATATTGATTATGAATTGTAAGGAAAAAAAGACGAAAATACCCTAACATGAAAATAAGATCTTCACTGACTGTTTCAAAATCTTAATCTTCATTACTAAGCGGAATAGACTTCACTGGTACGCTGGCAGGTATGGCATATATCGGAGTCTTCTGTGGTCCCTTGTCAGGCACCGTGATACAACACTTCTCAACTAGTCTGCATCCGGAACTAAAGACGGCAGTTACTCTGGCACACGAAATAGGGCATCTGCTTGGACTGGTTCACGACACCCCCAGTTGCGCATGTGCAGATCCAAGTGGAAAATGCATCATGGACCCAGATATTACGTAAGAATCATTGCCTAATTTGGCAATGCCACCATATAATGACGAATATTCTTATTGAAAGTAAATCTGCAACATAAATTAGATATCGAAATGCCTTTTACGAACTTGGTAAGAAAAATACTGCTGGCGTGAGGAAAAATGAAAATAATATGAAATGTATGTAAGGAAAACTTAGAAAGCAAGAGTAGTTTGATGTAACCATGCTTAACAACTCAGTCCAAGTATTGTGTATCGAATACGAATTCCTTTGTTGTCCACTGGGATTTGTTTTTGCTTAGCGCAGGGGTGCGATGTACAGCAACTGGAGTGTTTGTGATATTGTGAGTGAATGACCGAGAGATGTTAGTGACATTTAGGTACAAATGTCCACATTCAATCTGTAACAAAATTAACCAATATAAATTGTTTTACGACAGCGGACCACGCATCCCGTAGCCTCTGGATCCAAATGATGTTCCGGCCTTATATATCTCCTGAAAACAGAGCGCAATGATTTTTAGATACAAATTACACTTTGCATTTGGAGTTTATTTATTTTTTGGCTGGATACAAATGAAAATTTTGGTCGTTTAATTAATCTCTAATCCTTTTTCTGAGCAACATCAGTTTGCGAAAGATTCAATACCTACCTTTGAGTCCTACGTTATTTATTGTAGAAATTACACGAATTTACATCAGTCTCTCTTCTAAAGGAAACACGAATCTACATCAGTCTCTCTTCTAAAGGAAACACGAATTTACATCAGTCTCTCTTCTACAGGAAACACGAATTTACATCAGTCTCTCTTCTAAAGGAAACACGAATTTACATAATTCTCTCTTCTAAAGGAAACACGAATTTACATAATTCTCTCTTCTAAAGGAAACACGAATTTAAATAATTCTCTCTTCTAAAGGAAACACGAATTTACATAATTCTCTCTTCTAAAGGAAATACGAATTTACATAATTCTCTCTTCTAAAGGAAACACGAATTTACATAATTCTCTCTTCTAAAGGAAACACGAATCTAAATAATTCTCTCTTCTAAAGGAAACACGAATTTACATAATTCTCTCTTCTAAAGGAAACACGAATCTACATCAGTTACTCTTCTAAAGGAAACACGAATTTACATAATTCTCTCTTCTAAAGGAAACACGAATTTACATCAGTCTCTCTTCTAATGGAAACACGAATTTACATCAGCCTCTCTTCTAAAGGAAACACAAATTTACACCATTTTTCTTCCAAAGGAAACACGAATTTACACCATTCTCTCTTCCAGAGGAAACATTATTTTACGGCTATAGCTATTGTGTTTTTTTCACTCTAACAGAACGAACCCAACGATATTCTCGAGCTGCAGCAAAAGCGATCTGCAGAGGTTGTTACACGGGGGTGTGGGCCATTGTCTACACGATCTCCCAGCAACTGTTTATGGCGGGCCAGTCTGTGGTAACGGCATCAGGGAGATGGGTGAAGTCTGCGATTGTGGTGATGTGGTGGTACTCTCTCGTGCAATTCTTTTATGTTAACTAATTAGCTGTTTTATCTTTTTATTTTTTTTATTTTTTAAATTTCGTTTTAAGAAAACACTTAAAATTTACCAAGTAATGGAATTGAAACTCATGTGTCAGAATCAACGATGTATCTTAATTTACGTATTTTAATAAGAGTAGGTTGTTAAACAGGATTTTCTTTAAAGAACCTTCAGACCTTACATAGAAATATTTAGGTATTCCCAAATCGAGGAACCTTTTTAACTAAACTTTATTTCAAATTGAGAACTTCAGTAAACTTTTAGTATTATTTTATCAAAAGTACATTTAACGATTTAAAAAACTTTTCCTCTTTCATACGTTGTCGTAGCCTCTATGGACGCCGTTGTCGTGGGTACGCGAACCAACAACTTGTCGGGAGAAATTCACTTTGGTGATTATAGAGCAGAAATGGATTTGTGAATATTTCTTGACGTTAAATTATACTATGTACTGGTTGACTCTAACAGTCTGATCTTTTTGCGGTGATTTACCTTCGCGATTTGCCTTGACTCGCAAGACAAGCAAAACTAATAATACGTAAAGGTTCCTATATTTGCACATTATTCTTTACTGTGATAAAATGACATTTTCGTATTTTCGATTCGCTTATTCGGTATTGATATCTAAATAGGGACTTTACAAAGTGACATTATGTGAAGAAGTAGAGGGATACTGGGTAGTTGAGACCGTTTGACCAGTTCCGGTTTACAGGCCCGTAAACCGTTTTAGTTCACCTTAATTTTGTCTCACTGTGGATCTTTTGCAACTGCGTGCATCTGTCATTGTAACCCGCGTGTGGACGGCAAAAGCCATCTCGCGCTAGCACCCATGGACCGTAAGGATCCGCGCGATGAAGTTTTCCCCAACGCGATACACCTTTGCGTGAGACACGTTCGTGTCCAGCCCCAGCTTTTTGTTTGTGAGCTTGCAATCAGATACGTACACGATGATATACGCTGGCAACTTTTTGCTCGATTTTTATTTTCTGTAAATCAGTTACCTGTTTTTGGGTCGCTAGCGCATCGGTTCCGTATCTGTGCACGGAGTCGTCGGTAGTTTTCTTTTTCGGTCAGCACCGTTTCGAACTATGTCATGGTAATCGTTTTTTCGTCGATGGCCACTGAGTACATCTTTGCAGTTGTGCTGAGACTACTTTGGGCGCCCCGAAAATTTCTGGGTAGATACGTATTCGTGAATTTAACCGTAATGAAATTATTTTTCCGGTACCACCGGGCACACCGGGAACTATTGATATGGCTCCGAGAACAATTCCGATTGGCGTGCCTATGATAGTCGCCGTAATCGCAATTCCAGCAACACCAATGCCAACCGTTTTTTGCGCGGCGAGTCCGCAAATAGCATCCACGGCAAGACACATACGTTTGTATTTCGCGAGTAAAACAGTTTTCTTAGCGATTTCATCGCGCAGCTGTTGTTCCGCTTCGATTTTTTTCTCGTGTCGGTAGCTTTGAGGGTCCATAACAGTTCTTCTATTAATAAATTCGAGTTTTTATTGACACACCAGTGCGGTTCCAACGGTCGATTTCTGTTTGGTCTTTGGCAAGATTATAGTTGAGTGTATATGAGGGTCTGGTAACGCCGTTTTCACACAGTTATTGGTCGTCAAGCGGCACAAAATTGCCATCGATGTTTTATCCCTTGTCAGCCGATCAAACACTTTATCTGTAAATTCCGCATATGTAATGATAAATCTTAAACTCAAAGACACCAAAGATGGTTAAGTGCGCCTCCGGTTAGACGCTGAGTCCTTCAAACTGAATTTCATCTCCGGGGACTAATGGTAACGATGTTGCATATGTGAACGATTTTGAAACCTTGCCGCTTCGATCCACTATCACGCTGGGAACATTGACCAATAGTGTCATTGTAGCCCACCAGCCTCTAAATCAGGTTAAGATGAATAAATACGATCCGGACTCGCCCATCTTTAAGATGTGAGGTTTAGGTCTATCAAAACCATCCCCGACAGCAGTGAAAACAAGTCGGCAATTTACTAAGCCATCAGTATGTGTTACAGCTAGGGGTAATGTAACAAAAGAAAGAATTACTCAAACAAGCTTTCACGATTTACAAACAAATTTAATTTCTTAAAATATTAAATATTTCAAACAAAGTGAAAGAATTAAAAATAACTTACAGTTTAGAAATTCCAAAATAATCCTAAATTGTTCTATTGTTCACTGATCCGGAAGTTATCCAAAATATTCCGAATGAAGAACGTTCCGAACGAAAACACCACTGTGCTGATTTACTAACAAGAATCAGTTATATCCAAATGTTATTAATTCCAAATAAATCATGTTGAATGTAGAATGTAAGCATCTTCTTATTACGATCTTACAATCTAACTTCTGATCAACAAATGAATCATTCTTTGAATTGCGAAATCCAGGTCAGAACAAAAGTACAAACTCACGCGCTGAATCACGTGACATGACTCATGCTTCAACCGACAATATTATTGATTTTCCCAGAACCAATGTACTTAGATTATAATACAAAGGTCATAAACCAAATAAAACTATATTATAATTTAAAATGACGATACATAATTCCGTAACAGTATGTTCCTCTCTTTCTCTGATTAATATTCTTTGAATTAGACTCCATGAAGTTACTACGCGTATTAGTGAGGGCACTTCGGCGACCTTTGCATCCACTTAATGTTCTGTTGCTGCATCGGAAACATCAATGCAGTTTTTTATATATTTTTTTATAAATTCCACCGACACGCCAGCGTCTCTGATTCCCTCTTTCTCAGTGATTATGGCCAGGTTTTGCACGATTGCGCCTCGCAGCATCAAAACCACATCGTTGATGTCCACGTTGGACGTTTGCAGTTTTCCAGTTTTGATCTTGGAAAATCATAAGTTCGCCCGGGTCAACACGAACAACAAACCAGTTGCTTAACTCGATCAAATTGGCTTTGGTGGCAAACCTGGTCAAATCCACATCAGCGCCGCGTCGGGTTGCTGCGCTTGCGTGCCCGTAAATGTCAACAGGCATTACGTATATGTTCCAAGTGTAGCTCCCAAGTAACAAAGTAAAATCAACAAGCGCTTGTGGCGTCGGGATTCACGTGGCGTTGCAAGCCCATACGAAATAAAATACAAAAGATGTTGAGGCGTTACCACGTATACAACCCAATGATTTCCAGGTCCTGTTGTCGAATCCAGGTTAACAATGCCAGTTTCCTACGTGCGGGGATCATCAATGCAAGTTCAACCCGCATAAAGACACATCGGAAATGCTTAACTGATTTTGTTATCGCCAGTAAATCAAAATTAGTCAATGGAAGCGCTTTCATAGCTGTCAATGGCGGGGCCACAACCGAAGACTTTTGCCTGAGGGTATTTTGCGAGTCGTCCCGAGTAGTCGAATACTTTTTCGTGAGGGTATTTTGCGAGTCATCCAGGATAGTCGAAACTTTTTCCTTTCTTATGCGTCTACGAGACACTGCGACCTCGAGAAAAATCGTAGATTTTTTCACCGACCGCCTTTTTCAGAGTCATCTCGGATGCGGTTCCGACGGTCCCTAACGCAGCCGCTTTTGCAACCGCGGGATCTGCAGCCACCATCAGCGCTGGAATTACCGCGAGAAATGGAAATAATGCAACACTCTTTTGCATTGAAACCACCCCCGGCTTCGATAACTTTAATGTTACTGAGGTATTATATTGTTTGGCCTCCTGAACATGGTTAAGTTGTGTTTGAGTTAGCCACATGGAGTCATTTCCGGTTAACTTTGTCGGAGAAAGCTTCATTGTGAGCCGGCAAATCGTTTCTTATTGCGCTCTTTATTTTCGCACGCTGGTTTTCACTAAGACCAACTTTAACTTTGTTATATGACATTATTTTTAATCGTACTTATCAATTATGATAAATCTTTACTAGTTTTCCATTGGCGCTTCAATGACCCTCATTCGGCCACCTGTGTCCTCCAACAATAGCATCTTATCAGAGAGAATCACAGCAATACATCTGTAATTGAGAACGGGGTGCTGAGTTACACGTACATGAAAGTGCATGTCGACCACGAACTGCTTAACCGTATCCAGGTGTTCCAACGAAAAGTAATAAATCGGGTACAGCATTCTGGGAAATCAGCAGACCTGTATCAACGTTTTTATGCTTGTCCATGTGCGACCACAGCTTGTGATATGCACGTGCAACATGATTATTTGTTAAGTAAAGCAAAGTTTCTTCTGAGGGTTCCTGATGACCGTTGAATCGCAAAGAAACTTCAGACACTCCTAACCGGTCAAATATCATTGCACTAGTGAACTGTCCGCCGTATACCAGGGGCCGATTTCGCGAAACAACGTAAGTTTGCGCACTGAATTTTCGTAAGTTTTAAGCGTAAGAAAATCTTACGTTATTTCGTAAGTGTGTTTCACAAAGATATCCGTAGGAAAATTTCGTACGTCTAAGAAAACTTTTGCGTAAGTCACTCTTTTATATGGGAGGTAGGTAATTACTCGGTAAAATGTAATAGGAATATCCACTTGATTAAAAGTTGGAGATTAAGTAGTTAGCTTAGCCAATGCAACAAGGTGCTGTTAGACTCCAGGAGAATAGCGTCCATATGATACTTACAAGACGACGACGACGACAACAACAACAATAACAACAACACAATGACCCCACAAATATCGGGCCGAAAAATGCCTGTACCTATTGGCCATACTGATTAAAATCTAGTTGTTTCTTTCCTATCAAATCTAGGGTGCTTGTGTGTGCGTGTGCGTATGTTTGAGTGTTTGAGAGAGAGAGAGAGAGAGAGAGAGAGAGAGAGAGAGAGAGAGAGAGAGAGAGAGAGAGAGAGAGAGAGAGAGAGATTGCCGAGCTACAAGTTGATGAATATACAGAATTTAACTTGTCGAAGGAAACGGCTAAGCCATACTTCTTTATTTATCTACATAAAAATTGTAATCACTTCGATGTTTTATAGACTTATATTTCATTCGAAAACATGAACATACTGGAGGTCCTCATGCTGTGGTTAACAAGGACAAACCATCAGAGTCCACTATTATACATGGGACGGTAAATACTACGTTAATGTAATCCTTGGCGTCATCTACAACCTTCCCAGCTTATATCGTATTCATTGCAATACTAATAACAAAGTCTTAATTAGCTTTTAATTTCACCTTTTCATAAATTTTTCTATTGTAAGACCAAAATCTGGAAAAAACACGATTCATTCGCGTGTTGTATAGCCCCTCCTTGGGATTATCGGCTCGTCAAACGGTGGAACAAAGCTACATTGTAGACAGTGGGACGTGATGTTAAATTTTTTTATCTTTACTTAATACATTAGTCTCTTAAAAATTATATGCATTATATTTGGTGAAAAAAATTTATCTAGAGGTAAAAGAAAGAAATATCCCAGCTTGAAATAAAATTCTATTCCCCCCCCCCCCAAAAAAAATAAATAAATAAATAAAAAAAAAAAAATCTCTAATGCAAAGAAATAAAATTATATAAACTATTAGGTTCATGTCTCCAACTGTTAGGATCAGTTCCATTTAAATAAATAATGAGTCATTTTATCGTCATATTTATTGTATCCACTATGCTCTACAAAATCTGAAAAGTTTACAACATGACTTAAACTTTAGCAACTATATTTGTGTTTGTAAAACACGTATGCCATCCACTAATGAAAGTTATCAAAACACCTAAATGACATTGCAGTCTGATCGAATTAGGTACATATACATATAATCAAGTCAACCGAATGTCACTTGCCTACGTCAATTAGTATGAGCATCGTGATTTGGTCCAGCCAATATGTACTTCCATATTTCTGTAAGTCTGTATATCTCGAGAAGATTCTTAGCAACATTGTTCAAGAACCGTTCAACATATACAAATGAATTCTTTGCTAGCATTTTTGTAAGCATTCTTACCTAACCTGGTTATATTTTCAGGCCATAACAGCAATCTCTTATTTTGTACACATTGTAAAACTGTTTTGAACTGGAGATTTATTTAAAAATTAAAACAGTATTAGCAGATTAAGCAAAAACCGCATGAGGTAGAAAAATTTAATATAATAGTCATATTTCTATTCTTATGTAGATGGCCTGATTCAATTTTTAGAAAAGTACATTAATTAATTTTTTTTTTTTTCTTTTTTATTTTTTTACATATTTGTTAACTTTTTTGACTTCTACTTTTTGTAGAAAAATCTTGTTAGAACGATTAAGCAAAAACTACTTAAGGTCGACAAATGAAAGTATGTATCTATGTATGGATGGATGACCTATTGGATGATTGTATTCATATGTAGATGAACATATTTAATTTTTAGACATACAATCTGCAAAATAGGGGGCACCACTAAAGAACATTTCCCCCGGGCGTCTCGGTAGGGGGGCGCCATTAAAGAACATTGCCCCCGCGCGCCTCAAACCCTCCCGCCGCCTCTGCCTAAATATATAAACAAGAGTTCAATGGAACACTATATCTCGCCTTATTCATCTTCAACCTATCGCCTTTTTGTTGACTACTTATATTTCCCTTTTCATGCAACACAAGGGTTTGCTATATGAACGTATTCCCCAACCCTTCACCAGTATGGTGGGGTTTACTTTAATACAGAAAGGGCGATTCCTACTCTCTATATATTAAATGTAGCAAGTTTGATCAAATTTCTACCGGCAGTTTTAGAGCTATGGAATTTCACCACGAAATTCACATTTATTTGACACCGAAACCGCCCACGACATCAGTATAACAATGTCTTGCATGTTCGCATATTTCTCTGAACAAAGTTGAGACAATAGATAAATAAATAAATAAATAAATAAATAAATAAATAAATAAATAAATAAATAAATAAATAAATAAAAGTAACACATATACTCTTCCCGCATCACCGATCTCAAGGCACAGAAGTTCCGTTGAAAAGAAAATCATTTCAATTTTCTATTTTGAACAGCATTTAAACACTCTAAAGTGTGCAAATTGTTTTCCGTTGATGGAATATTAGTATGTTCGCTTGCATATCACACAAGATGCATTTTTCTTTTTCTTCTTTTTTTTTAAATTTTTTTTTTAGCATTATCTTTGTAAACCAGCGCACTTGAGAAAAAAATCAAATGCCACAGTAACGCTCTTTGAAATAAAGAAAGAGTCGAGAGCTACTGTTTCGACATGTCTGAATGCCCTGATTGAAAAAATGTACAGTTAATTATAAAAAGAGAAAATATATAGACTTGAACAAAAATATTTCAAATCTATTCAGTAAATATGTTAAAGCAAATGATAAATATTTAGGAAAAGGAAAGAACACGATTTTTCTGCAGATAGCTACAAACTTGAAATAGAAGGTTGAAGACAACGTAATTTAAGCTGTAAATATAATTAGAGTTTTTAATGTTTTTTTTTTTTAAAACATCTTATTCCTTCGCTTGATTGCAAAGTTCCGTTGCTATTCGATTGATTGCCTTGGTGTTTGATAGTGAGTATTAGAAGAATTATGTGTACTCGAGTGAACAGCCATCTGTGTAAATTTGGACACTGTTATTTAAATGTTCGGTGTAAGTTATTTCAGTCGAATTTTGGTACCACGCACTATGCGCCTTAACGTCAAGTTTTACCTTATGTATACTGAGATAGCTTATAATTGCTACAATAGTAGTTTGCTCATGTTTACATAGATTTACATAGATGCAACAATGTAATATACAGTTTCTTAATCACACTATTTGTAGCTTGGAGGAATTATTGTAGAAATATGCAGTTTGAATGGAAACAGGAACATAAACCAGTGGGAATAGTTTATTAGTCTCTCTAACTTATCATTGTGTCAAAATGAAATTGTGTGCAATATCCAATTGGAACTAAATCCACTACATATGTTGTGGATAATACCAGTCAAGAATCTTTTTAAAAACTATCCTTTTTAAATGTTCTTCAATAACACAGATGTCTCTTTTATATTACTTTCTTGTTTTAGCATACACGTATTTTTTATATAAGGACCACATAGTCTGTATGAATTAATTCTCATTATTAGCGATTATAAAACATTTATGAATTCCAGTTTTTTGAGGATACGACTATCTGATGATGATGGTGATAATAATTATTATGATGATGATGGTGATAATGATTATGATGATGATGATGGTGATAATGATTATGATGATGATGGTGATAATGATTATGATGATGATGATGATCGTTTACAGCAAGAACTGTTTTGACATTTTTTCGTTATATTTATTAAAGACATTTTCCATTACCATAAGGAGTGGAAATGTTGACAACGTCACAAGTAAACACGCAGAAAAAAAAATGTTTTATGTAATGAATAGTAGGTATGGAAAAGAACTTACAGTGTACTGTGTTTGAATTTTCCGCATCTTAATTTTAGACCCGGTATGGTCCGTCAATATGTTCACGATCTCAGACCGAATCGACATTCCGCGGCAACCAACCCGCTACCATTTGGCGCCATTGGACGAACAAGCGGTAAAGTCACCGAGTAGAGGAATTACAAGTCGTTCCCGCAAGCACACAATTACCGCCAAGATTTATTTTGTGATCTGCGCGTACCCGTACGCGTAAGTAGTGATTCCCTTTGGGGAAAATCCATCGCTTGGTATCTAGCGGGGACAAACTTACCTTGATGCAACAGTATACGCCGATGCGATGTTTATTTGATCGAATAAGATGTGCTTGAGATCTTTTGCGACCACGACCCGGGGAACTCCTTTTGCCCTCTTAATATTCTTACCAGTTCCTACCACAATCGAGTACAGTTTAGATCTCAGTCCCACGTATTCCTCGATGGGCTTGCCCGCGCTTTCGTCCTTGAATTTCCACACGACTTTTTTGTTGGCGTTGCTAAACAGTGGATCGTCCTTCGGGTACTCGCTGGTGTCAAATTCGTTCACAAACCCATGTCCGCGTAAACGTCATGGCCACTGATGTGCATCAGCAACGAGTCGGTATCTGTGTACAGCATCTTAATGTTGTCACCGTACCGCGGCTTGATCAAGTCATACATGACCAGTTTTGACAGATCCAACACGGACGCGCCAACGTAAATGGGATTTGTCAACTTTATTTTGGATTTCTTGCTGAGTACGGCAATGAGTCCGCCATCGAATATCTTACGTTGCTCAAATGATGGGTCGGCAAACCACCTGTAAAGTTTCGTTGTTCACTGTCCCGGAATATGTCGACGCGGATTCGTTTTCGCATATTTTCCATGGTTTTCCCGAATACGGCATGATTCCTCATCTTGAAGAAGTCCTTTTCAAATTCATTCGTGGCGGCAGTTTGCAGATTCGCATTCATCTGAATGTAACTGGCCATCCACGCGCGTTGGTTAAATCACAACACCCGATGGATTCGCGACACGCGCATTCCCAATCGCAGGTTTAGTACGTGAACTACATAGTTGAGGTTCGGGTGCAGATTCGGAACCAGCTAGGTACATTCACTAAACTTACCCCCGTGGAATCTTTACTTCTCATCCACGATCGCACGCTCGGGTGACAACAACTCGCGAGAAACAGACAGCGCTTTAGGGGCCAGTGGATAATCGTTATGGGTGTGGTGAAGCTCGTCCGGGTATTCCAAGTCGACTTCAAAGAAGTATACATAACCACTGTTGCTGTTGTACTCGCGTATGTGTTTATGTAGTCTACATCTGCGGTATTGATCCACGTAAACTCGTCTACATGCATCAGTTGCATCATTGCCATCCATACAGGTTGTACAGGTGAAGATAAATGATGTAACTGTTCGGAAGGGCAGGGTCGTGTCCGTCCAGGCTTGGATTGTTCGCGCGAGCAAAACATTGACTTACTATGGAGGTCCCACCGCTAATACCACGCTCGATAAACAAATGTTAATCGATATCAGTGAACAGTTCCAACTCGATCTTGGTTTTCGATAGCATTGTATCCCAGGCCATTTCTGGCGATAAGCGTTAGAAACATCCCCGAAAGCAGCACGTCGGTACACAGATACAAGTCGTGGTAATCACCGAGGTTTCAACAACCAAACGCGGACCTAACGTTATTCGCGTGCGCGTAGTCATCGGCGGAAATGCCTTTGCGGGACAGCGACCAATAGAAGGCCTCTATCGGTGATGATCATCAGCGCCGCCTTATTAACGAGTAATCGTAAAGCGATCGTGGTTTCCCGCCGCAAGGTTGTTGACAAGTTTGTCCAGGCTGGAATTAAGAAAATGCAGCGAGTCAATGAACTGATGCTGGCCTAGCCGAATGTCATGTATTTTTCTATGTTGTTGGGAATAACACTTATTATTGCAGCATGAAAAGTCGTACTGCAAATCCAACTCGTGTTCAGACGCGTAATGACCGAGCGGGAATCGCTTGAACTTGTTCCCGATAGGGGGCAAATAAGTTTACGTTTGTGAGAAGCTTCGGTTCCATGCCTTCCGGGTTTAAAAAAACTTGGCGGTGATATCACTGCTGCGTTAAAAAATCTATCCGCAGTACCGCGGAGTAAATATCCTAGTGAAAATCATATTTGGATCTCTCCGAGGCCCAGATACAATTATTGCGGGCCTGGAACATGGTTGGATATACGACTGGACTCTAATAACCGACCGAAGCCCGGAGAAGAACATGTAAACCGCGTTGATGCTGTATGTTACCGACATGATCCTGTGTATAAAACATCAAGCCATATCCGTGTGTGTCAAAAATCTGACGTGGATCTCATTCATGACTTAAACGTGATTAGTCCTACACTTGGAGAAAGAATCGCCAGATAGATTGTTAAAGGAGACAAGAAAAGGCCAAGATTGCAATTGGAGGTAAAGCATATTGATATAATAAACATGAACGAGAAACTGGCCACTGAGCGGACTTTGTCGTCACATACTACAGTCCCCGCTGTTATTGGAAGGCCGAAACAGCCGTTGAAAAGTTAGAGAGCGCGGCAAAAGTTACCCATGTGGGTGTAATTAAATCGGCTGAAGGCGTTTGTTCCAAACAAACACACGAACGACGGTATCAGGGTTAAGTCGTTCAAACTTTTTGATGTCGTAACCTGTACAAGGAATTCTACGTTACCAAACTCGAGTTCGCCTAGGCGCTGTTTATATTTTTGAGTCTGGTCTGTATGATCGCTCGCAGGTTGCAACGATGATAAGATCGCCCATTCAAAACACCGGTTATCATTATGTTTCA
This sequence comes from Margaritifera margaritifera, assembly GCA_029931535.1. NCBI lineage: Eukaryota > Metazoa > Mollusca > Bivalvia > Unionida > Margaritiferidae > Margaritifera > Margaritifera margaritifera. The sequence goes on along the minus strand of JAQPZY010001196.1, from coordinate 1,466,454 downwards.
CATTTATTTCTATCCGCGGTGGAGTACATGCTGATGTTGGAATGTAACTCGACCCACAGAAAGGCTTGTACGGGGAAATATGAAGATGAACTTCCAAGCATCTGCAAAGCATCCATCCTGAACTTCCTCTGGAGTACTTTTCAAACTTCTCGAGGATCTTTGCATAACCGTTGTTGATTTTATCATTGATGGCCTCTGTGTCTCTGTAGTTTAAGATTACACAGGAACCACTCTGAAACCACGGCGGTGAGGTTATAGATGGTACAGAGTCTCCTTTGGTTAAATGACCAGGCATGGTACATTCCACATGGAGAACAATGTCCACCTTAAATCCGGACAGCGCCGTTTCACCCACGTCCTGTAATGTTGATATAATGTCCGAACGCATATTTGAGAGAAGCTTCACAGCGTCTCTGTTTGGCTTGTGTACGCTTGGAATGATCGCCCGCTAATCTTGAAGGTCACGAGAGCGCTTGTGTAACTTTAATTCTGGAACTTTGATTATTTGAGGACCATATACAACAGCATTGTCGGCAATAGTACAGGTTTCCCCATCAGCGACCACACGTGCGATTTCAGCCCGCCTGACCCGTGGATGAATCTTAATATGTAACTGTGCTGCTGTTCCACGAAGCTGTCTCACGGTTAGAACGCGGCTCCTTTGGAGGAAGTCCTAATAGCGCAAGTATACTTGCCTTGCGGTACCTCTCGGTATCCTTATTCCACGTTCTCGCGCGGATTACTTAAGTTGATTTACAATTGGCGCTGCCGTTGCAACCAGACGTGGTTCATCTAGTGTGTGTGTGTGTGGGGGGGGGGGAGTTGTCTACAGTAGAGGGATAATAGAAAAACATTGGCTAATTGCTTATTTACCAATAAACGTTATTATAAACAGCAATCGCTTTGATCCTTGACAACATCGTCGGGTTTTCCCTTGACGACATCATTGGGTTTTTTACTGTGTCGCGCGCGTTGGCAAGTCTTCGCCGCCGCTCACGATAATACTCGGCAACAGATCCACATGGTCGGCAAAGCTGATTACGCGACTTGACTCCGATACCACATTTAAGACATGGTCGAGCACCCGGATCAACACATAACGCGAGCAAGTGGGATTTACAGTATTTGCAATAACATGGTCTATTGCAAAGTTCCCGTTTTCCAAGGCATACACCTTTGCATCATTTGCTTGCCAATACCATTGAAGTTTCTATATATACACGAAAATTGTATTCTTTAATATGAAATGTTGTTCATCTATCCTCTTGATTCATGGTGTATTTAACCTAAAACGGTGCTTTGTCAGATTATACTGCATTGGATGGTATCCGATTATACTACCACCAACCGTAAAATACGCTGGGCTCATGACGGCAATGTTAAAAGGCAAGGTAGCGTCTCGTAAGCAAACTATTTGTTAGCCGGCAGCCTCCAGAGCTTGGTATCAAATCGCTCTTCCTGTTCAAATACATTTTTCTTCAAGCGGGTATTTGGTAAAATCACTGCACACTTGCCGTTGCGATAATGCATCGCACCAACTCGAAATTGGCCATCCATTGTACATTCACATCCAAGAATTTCAAACGTGTTGGCGAACGTGTCACTTTTTAACATGAAATTCCCTACAAACACCGTGCCGTCCCCGAGTATTGACTTTATGGGTTCTGTGTCTATGCACTGGAATTTTTTTTCACAGAAATGACACCATTTCCCAGAGGTGCGTATCATTTCAGAATATTCTTTGCCACTGCAAATGAATGTATTGTCATGCATACGTATAAGTGCCGCTTGTGTTTCCATATATTATACGCCAAAGACATCTCTCTAATTGATTTACCCCTGACGGTGATCGCGAAGATCTTAGCTGTCTTCACTGTATTTGTCGTCTTCACTGTCTTCGCTGTCTTTGTTGATCATTTCATTGCCTTCGCTGGGTGTTTCACCATCTTCAAGGACGTCAGCTGTTGAACTCACTCGCACCGGCGACCCGGTTAACGTCAGAGACTTAAAGTTTTCTTGTACAAATATCATATCATGACTTTTCTGGCGTTTTCTTATATTCTTCGTGAAGTTTTCGCCGCGCTCGGTCCAACTCAATCCCTAATCCGGTTAATTTATCATGATGCTCCGGATACGTCTATAAAGATTATAAGGTAACGCTTTGGCCTCTTTGAGAAATCGATATGCTGCATTCAAGCTAAATAGCGATTTAGTCTTTTCTTTCTGGAAATTTAATTCCCACAATAATCACAGATGCGAATTATTTCACAATATTATATGTATCAAACTGTGGTTTCTAATGGCATTATATAATAGCCCACTGCCATTCTCTAAAAGTGAATCATTTATATTTCGTCAGCATATATCAATCTATTGGTATCTTTCTGTAAGCTCACAATAAAAAAGCTGGGGCTGGACACGAAAGCGTCTCGCGTGGAAGAAACCTTCATCGCGCTTATCCTTACCGTCCATGGGCGCTAGCGCGAGACGGATTTTTCCGTCCACACGCGGGTTACAATCACAGATGCACACGTGTGCAAAAAATCCACATAGAGAAAAACTCATGGCGAACTAGAAGGGGTTACGGACCTGTAAACCGGAACCTGGTCAGACGGTCATAAATACCCATTATCCTTCTACTGAAGACAGCGAAAATTCCCATCTTGGTCGCCTTGTTAAATTCATTTTCTAAAATTTTAAAAACTCTGTGATACTTAGAACATCGTTAACTTATAAGAACAAAACTAGCAGGAATGCAAAATAATGATAACATGGGTCTTCTGATTTTAATTATTCAAGTTTAAACTTAACCTAATCCTTACAGGGTTGTACTCGTGACCCGTGCTGTATGTACCCGTGTAAACTGAGATTGAAAGCACTGTGTAGTAGCGGGGGATGCTGCTCCGGATGTCAGGTATAACTAATCACAAGCTACACTATATTCTCTTTCATTCGCCAAAGTTTAAGTAACTTACAATTATTCCATATTGACCTGTTTAAGTAACTTACAACTATTCCCTATTGACCTGTTTAAGTAACTTACAACTATTCCCTATTGACCTGTTTAAGTAACTTACAACTATTCCCTATTGACCTGTTTAAGTAACTTACAACTATTCCCTATTGACCTGTTTAAGTAACTTACAACTATTCCCTATTGACCTGTTTAAGTAACTTACAACTATTCCCTATTGACCTGTTTAAGTAACTTACAACTATTCCCTATTGACCTGTTTGCTCAATTTGAAGATATAAGTTGCCGATTTCTAATGAGGTCTTCAAAGTCGATACGCACCTATCACAGTCAGGGGATGCCTCATTTTATAATCCACCAACCAGAAATAGTTTCGAGCAAGATATGGAGTGTTCCATTTAATTGAACTGATAATATATACCTGAGTTGATTCGTCGATGATTACTTAATTGGACGATCTAATTAACACAGATTGTGATTCGCGAGGATGACTCTTGTAGTCAGCTACGAAGTGAAGTTCCATGGGGACTGGAGGACTGATATATCAATGGGTGTAATGACATTATCTCGAGTTTACTCGGTGAGTACCTAGGGATTCCACCCAATACATATTTGTGTCACAAAATTGTCTCAATATCATTGCTTACTCTCCGTTCTTGAGAGTTGAAGTTATTAATGTGAGCTCTGAGGTAATTATATAATATTGTATATCGACTGATCTCGAAACAAACTATTCCCTTTTCTGAAACGGAACGAAAATATTACTGAGTATCAAAATAGGAGAAAAACGTTGATGCTAAAGATGCAGCAAAATCCTAACCAACTAAGGTCGTAGTAACTAAGATTATCCGACTAATCAATCATGCAGAATGTTAAACAGTCCTTTTGTGTTTCGATGAAAGCAAACGACAGTTGCGTTCTTGTGAATTAGAAAAATTAGAGACGACGATTAATGAGTCCATGACCTTCCGAGTGAAGATTATTTTCTTAACCGTTTCCGTTTTGTTTTTAATCGTGTCATTTTAATTCGCAGTTTTGTTTTTCTTCCTATTTCTAACTACACACCACTCTTACCATCTATCTATATATTATGGACTTGTTTCGTCTTCTTAAACAAAGCCCGAAGAAAAAGTGGTATTTATCTGGAAAAATAGATACCGCATTTGGAGTCCCTCACGTGTTACCTGAAGTAACGCTCTGCATGACATAACATCCCGACGTCATCATATGAGTGCGCAGGCAATGGTCGATCGAGACGCTCGCTTGCTGTAGTAATAGGTCAACAGAGATAGGCGTAAACAATTTTTTATATTTTTCACATTAAAATCGAAATAATAACATAAAAAGATGTCTTAATTTAAAAAAAAACAAACACCGTTTTCAATGTTGAAACTGCTTGCTTTTTTTTAAAAAAATAATCGCTTAATCTAAGGGTCGCGGGTTTGATACCCAAACAAGCCAGCCCGGGTTGGCTGCCTCGGCGTGTAATTTGGAAACGTACTTAGCTCCATTTCCTCGGCATGATATGGCCAATAATGTGCTAAAGGTACCGTTTAAAACTAACCAATTCACAATGACGCGCTCGTGGATTACTTAAATTGCAACATTGCAAAAAAGGTATTTATCGATTGAAAATTTAGACCTTTCATGAAAGTCATTATTTCTTATTTCATTTTCATGCCTTTGTTGGGCTTTCTTCAATTCTCTAATATTGTCTTAGTATTTTGAGTACGTGCAATGTTATATATGTATGTATATATATATATATATATATATATATATATATATATATATATATATATATATATATATATAGATGGCAAAAATATCAATCTTTCAGATTCTACAGAGAGGTACTGTATGTAGAGGATTTCGGAATGACTGCGACCTGGAAGAAGTTTGTGACGGTCAACAATCAGAGGTAGCCTTGTATATTGACATTAGTGAAACAGTCATAATCAAAGAACGTTTCAAATCGAAACACTTCGGGGTTTGTCTATAGAATATCCACCTGGAAATTCGCTGAAAACTGCGTCACACTTCCGGTGCTCGTGAGACCACAGAGAACTAGCATACTCCATCTTCGTCAAAGTACTTAATCTCTGTACTTTTTCCATGATGCACGGCGCCCATTAGTCTGGTTCCCTGCTTCGTATGCTCTATGCTACGTACACCTTTGCTTGACTAACCGGGAGACCCATATTTTACTAGTTAATGGCCTATGATATTGGCTTGCCAATTTAGGCCGGGCACCAGCAAATATCTGAAACATGTTCCTCTCAGTGGGTTATCTCCCCTTGGTACAATAACACAACTGCCACAGTGCTTAACTTTGATAGTAAAATGTCACCTAGAGATAACTTTACTCTTTGATAACGTTACGATACTTAGTTTAGATTGCATTTACTGTGGCTTTTACAGTTGCGTGTCTTTGGTGCAGAATATGAAGATTTTTTTAACACATGGCAGAGCAAAAACTCCTAGGATTCTTTACTTTCAGTGCTGGAAGACAAGGTCGATGCCGTTATAGGGGAGCACGTGAGCCGTACTCCTCACAGCTGGTTACGTCCCTATACAGCTTAGATAACGCGATAGCCACCACAAGTTGAAATCTGCTAGAAACTTGCAGAAAGGAGTTTTCGTGATTTAACCTAGCTTTCGAAATAATTTGCAAAAGTAAGGGATAAAATGGAAGGGTTAAAGCTTCAACTCGCAGATCTGGGGCTGTCAACGTAAAATTTATCGATCTTTTTGTCAAAACATTCATCGCTACAAAAGCATAAATAACGTTTCAAAACGAGGCTGATCCCGGGGTCAAACTGTTTGTGCTGGAAGTGGCGTTGTTTTTGTACGTCACCTTGGGAACAGTTTGCATGTGAGCAGACATCGTAATGTACCAACGGAGTCACAATGTAAAGCATCTGAGCCGCCATATTTAGTCTGGTTCCTTTAACCTCGTTCTTGATGTGATTTCAATGCATGCGTAGGAAGCAATGGTCGGCACCAATTAAGCTTCTTGTGTGTACTAATCCGCGGAGGCAATGAACATAGCCTTAGATGACCTCGGGGTCTAACCTTAGTTATGGCAGCGATATATTCTGAAAGTATGATCTGGGAGGAGAGTGCCTTGGAAATACTTCGATGCAGTGATACAGCGTACGAAGGGGACATAGCCCGAAAATGGCGGAGAACTCAGTCAGTGATGAAGTACGCAAGGTTAAACGGTCCCCTATCCAAAAGAATCATGATAACTTTTGGAATTAATATTGCAGTTTAAGCAAATGAAATCATTATAATATGCCCAGATTTGTAAAGAAAGAAAGTTATTAATATTTCGTCCAAGGGGAAATTGCTTCAATCGATGCGCGATGAATTCTTTCAACGATTCTTGACTTCACATGAAGTCTTTTTGCAAACAATCTAAGCGTGTATGCAACGGCGGTTTCTGTAATATTTCCGAGGTGTATTTTCGATGATAGGCGGAAAGGCCCGAGCGTGTCACGATTGAGAACGTTTTACCCATAAGTTAAAATTCAGCACAGCATTCAATTCAATTCAATTGTATTCACTTTTAAATATCATTAACACGCGTCACTTAATTGTGCATATATACATGGATATCATACTTTTCTTCACAAATAAAATTACCAAAAAAATAAGTAATTTTAAACCTTGCTAGATATGTTATCAGGAGATTTTTAAAAAAATGTAAAATAACCTCTTACGAAACAAATAAATAAAAAATTGCATGAAAAACAGAAAGGAAATAAGAGAATACAAAAAGATTTACTACAAAAGAATTTTGCCCTATGAAAGCTTCCTAAACATTTTATCAAAATTGTATGCATTACTATTGTGTTTTCAGACGACTGATAATCAGGTTTATTGCTTATATATATTTCCATGAAATTAAAGCATGCGTGACAATGTTCCAAACAGTTATTTTCGTTTTCAAGCAGAGATTTAGAAGCTAGTTTTCTTGGGGTTTTTTTTTCTTCAAGTCGTCTATTCATTTAAGCATACACATCATAGGTCTATTTTGAGTTAAAAGTTGAAATGTTATCTGAGTCCGCCTTATTTTCTTGCGGTCACCTATGTTTAGTGTCCAACTGACCATTACAAGCGGGACATGCTAGTGTGCGGTTCTGCCAATCAACCGGGTTACTGCTACGGAGGAAAATGCAGGTCCAACCATATCCAGTGTCTGAATATGTGGGGAAATGGTAAAAATACATGTTTAATAACAAAAGTTGTTTTTTTTTAAAAAATGTTTACAAAAAATGAAAAATTTAAGTAAAGTACTGAACTATACCTATTAACAATGATCTATCGATTTGGAAGATGAGGCCAGCATTTGCTAACTATTGATGAACCAATAAAATCCCAGGATCAAACATAAATTTGTTCAACTGCAGCATAAAGATGAAGAAATCGCAAGATGCATTTAGAATCAGTAGTATAATTTTTAATCTAAACCATACGTGTTGTTTCGTTTCTGTTTTTAATCGTTTATATGAAATAATAGTATAGCTTTGTACTTAAATACATCTCAGTGTTGTTCTCTTTTATCACTATCTCTTTGACTATTAAAAAATCCAAAGAGAAGATTGTTTTAAAATACAATATTAATAATGATGATGACTGTATCAAAATATTTTGTGGTTGAATCAATATTTATATACGTACAACTTACACCATTTAATACGAACACGGGTGATATGATATGAATAATGAACATCCCTGACCGAAGGTCTGTATAAATAAACGAAACTAACTCTGCTTGATACGTGCATGGTAGGGTTAACTATACATACATACATACATACATACATATATATATATATATATATATATATATATATATATATATATATATATATATTATTTGCAGGATCTAGATTGGGCGATATATTGTGTTACGGTGATAACACAAAGGGTGACAAGGCAGGAAATTGTGGGTCTATAGACACATCGCAAAAGAAACCTTGCCAGCTTAGGTATTTATTTATGTTCCTAATTTCTACCATTAAATCTTCATTGTTTGGGTTATAATGAAAATCTCCATGCAAATGCACACTCAAATTTTAATATAACAAGTCAATAATAATCCCGGTTAGTCAGCATAAAAAGAAAGTGTGAGAAGGAAAAAAAAAATCAGTTGTTTTGCAAAATATAAACATTCTCTGCCTTCAGCTCAAATATTGTTCAGTATTTATACTGGTGTTCTATAATCCTGTGATTTATCTTTCTTATATTAGTTTTAGATGCAGAAAGCTAAGAGACATTTTCCACATTTTGTGAAACTAAGGATGCTCATTGGTGATATGTTAGAGTATTTAACGTTATAAATGTGTACATTTAGAGTAGTTTGAGGATACAGACAATCCAAACCACGAACACATTTACAGATTTCCGTGCATTTTCTTGCGTTACATTTAGCTAAATATATATTCCCGTGTAATAGTCATTACGTTGAAAAGATTAGCAACCAGTGACATGTCACCAGCTGTCACTAAAATAATAGCCGAATGAGTATTTAAAAGTTAATTAAATTGCACAGGTTGAAAATCGTAGAGTCTTCTTATCAGATACACCGAGAAAAGTGTATGTTAGTTAGTGAATATTTTCTTATTGGCACAATTACTGAGTTCACTTTTGAATTTCGACAGAGAAAACCCGCGATACCGATTTACGGCAGGTCGTAAATCATTAATAATTGAAGGTGTCATATACTTGTCGTTAAAACTATTATTTGGGGACTCTTAAAATTCCATAAAGATTTTAACTTCTTTTTTGTTCAATAAGAGACATAAGTCGCAGTCATGTCACCTTACGTAGAATCACTCTCAGAATTCATCTCGCTATAGAATCTGAAGTGACAAGTGACGTGATATGAATAGTCTGCATCGAATAATTGGCGGACCCAATACATCCGTTACGTATCTATGTAACCGTTTCTCTGATTGGATGCATGCAAAAACGTTTTCATTTGTGACGTCATAATGTTTACCAACACGTCACACACTGAGCTTTAAATAGATAGGAAAAAATCCTAGTAACAGACATTAACATTGCAACAGTGGTCGACATTAAATTTAATTTCACAGGAAATAATTAAATCACTACTTTCAGAGTTCAATGAGAAAAAATTGTTTTACAGCAATAAAACAAATTCTAACAGCAGTCTTCTTTTAATAAGAAAAAAGTTATTTCTCTTTTATAAGAAGAGTACCCACAGGGAGTAAATCTTATTAGAATAAATTTAGGGCGGAAGTTGCATAATAGTCTCGTTCTGTCTCCTAAAACCACATATAGATAGATATCATATGAATGACGTAATAATGTAATGACCGTGTCACTTCGTCTTGCGCAGCAAACGTTGATTTAACAAAAGTGGACATTCTTAAGCCTTCAGCTTGTACAACACAAGTTTCAATGATATTATATACTGAAGTATTGTATAAAAAAAGGTTAACAGAGAGTTTATTAAAAAAAACTCGGTTATCAAATTTCGTTTATGCATATATTCTTACTCAGGCTCATGCACTTTTTATTGTCATATTACACAGTGACATAATGTGCGGCACCCTGCAATGTGAAACTACAGCAAAATTCCCCTCGTTTGGAGGAAGCCAGATTATCAACTTGAAGACGAAATCCTTTCCAAATGGAACATCAATCTCATGCAAGTACGACTGATACTTTTCAAAATATATCGTAAACATTTTGCAGCGATATAAAGAGACAAATGAACAAGAATTCCATTTGAGCCAACAGCAAAAGCTTCGATCACTGAATGCGTCGAATAATGTTATATATGGTAGTACTCTTTTTGATAATATTGTAAAAAACTATGGACTAAGAATTGACGATTACTATTTGGTGAAGGGCAAACAAAGACACACTTGGAATTGTAAAATAAAATTTAAAAAGTGGAGTTTTAAGTAATACCATCAGCACGACATGCAAGAATATCTTTGCTTCGCACAGAGTAACAGAAACAACATTGTACAGACTTCGAGTGACTACATCTTTAACCATGTTGTGTTTTACGTAATTTAACACAATCAAACTTTGGTTTTCAGATTTTTAAAATTGAAACTGAATTTACTTTGTTTTTGGGAAGAAAACGTTATGACGTTGGTACCAAGATGAAGTCGCTGGCCGAAATGGCATAAAACGAGCGTCTTGCACCGTTTCCATAAAACCTCTCAAGTTAAGTACGTAACCAACTCAAAATAACATCACTCCGTAACTTTTGTAAGTTCAAATTAACAGAAATCTGTCGTTGTAATGACCAATGATTACTAGTCTATTCTGAAATACAGGCTAATTTAGATGATTGAAATGTAATTTCCATATAATAAGATACGAAAAAGCTTGGTACGTAATCAAAGTTGATACGTTTTATAAGAGCAGGGTCAGGTCATACCTTACGCTAGCGACTATGATTATGCATGGAGAATGTCAATCATTATGCCTCATTTGCCTTCCTCTATTGGCCAAGGCGTACTGATTTCAACAGGCTTTGTAACTGCGTCAATTTCGCTGTAACATGCTAACATTTGATGTCCCTTTTCAAGAGCAGCTAATATCGACCTTGGTCCAGACATTCCCGACCCAGGCCTCGTAGAAGACGGTTCCCCGTGCCACGACCTTGATAAGGGTACAGACGGAGTTTGTTTGGCTCAGGAATGCATTGACATGAAGACGTTCTCCGTTAAGCATTGTCCACAAGGGCTTATCGGAATAGAATGTTCTGGAAACGGAGTATGTGACTGTTACTTAAATTTAGTGAAATTTAATTAAAATATTCTGTATATGTCATTTGACATTACCAATAAAGCAAATATTTCCGCATCTGGAGAGATAATAACGTATTTTTTTTAAAGAAAAACATCATACAAAGATTTAGATGAACATACATTTCCGCAACAAAATTTGCAAATATAAATGTAAATTGGCATATTTGGTCATAAAGCGTGTGGTAAGTCGGTCTTTGTTTATTCTTTTATGTGTTTTGCTGTTAGAGTTAATATTTTTCTCTGTCATTTACAAATTCCATTTCCTTTTTCCAATAAAACTGAATAGAACCCTGCGATCAATAATTTTTTATTTTATTTTGTATTTTGCAATAATTCTGTTCAAGATGACTAATTTTTAATTCAAAGATAGTATGAATTCGCATTTGTTTCTTTAGTTCAGCAAAATAAAAACCAAATTGCATTCAGGAGAAAATGTAGTGTCTTGGCAATTTTAGTTGAATCGCAACCATTTAAGAAATGAATTTGCAATTGACTTATATACGTTAGACATATACACGATTGATGGGCTGCAGAAAAAGAAGTTGACCGGGCTTTTCCATTACTAAGATTTCTCGTATTTGGCAGCTGATGTTTTCGATCTATTATTTCAGATTTGTAATGAGGAAGGTCAGTGTGTGTGTTCTCATGGTTACGATGGAACCGATTGTAGTCACCGTAAGTGTTAAGGCACGTCTCCCTTTCTCTGTAGATTAATTACGTTTTCACCTATAAACTGACAAGCTAGATTCCAAACAACTGTGCATTTTTGTTTGTATAATAATCAGGAAGTAGAGAATAACTTAATGTAAATCCAGTTTGGTGTAAAACTGAAGTGCCGCTGCCATCTAGTAAATTCTTGTTTCCAACTAAATTTGTCCAGGAAAAGACATAGATCTGGAAATATTAGCTTAGTTCAAGTTAGCAATCATTGGTGATCCCCTTTATCAAAATCGTTCAGCAAAGGATGTTCCCAAATTTGTAAAGAAAACATATACATATCAATTAGAATAGTACAAGGATAAGTAATTTACTCGACACTTGACGACTTGAATATGCGGACCCGTTTGGGGTATGCAGTTTCGTCAGGATTCTTGACTAAGATATGGGTATGATTTGGTTGCAATAAAGAAGGTACAGTTTGCCATAATTAAAGTGATACATTGAAAAGAAATTAACACGTTATTTTTAACATATACAGAAACTGAATAACAATGTATAAAGAATGAGGACAAAAAATTAAAGATGAATTCCAATATGGACTATAGTCATATACATAACCTTGCTTTAAGTCAATAGTCGAATCATCATTACTTTACAAACTGCAACTTATCTAGAGAAAAGTCACGAACTAAACGATCTTACTTTAAGTCAGGGGTGACACGACTTGAGTGACATGGGATCTACTTTTTACCGAGTCATACCAACACGGTCTACCAGCATGCCTTCACGAGACCTTGAAACATGTTGCAAAATATTGAATTTCTTTTAATAATCAAATAATGTGGCTATGGATATATCAAACACTCTTGCATGCTTTTTTTTACAAAGTCTATTATTAAATGTACATATGTCAGGAGTGGCCAGACTTTAGTAACATGGGATCTACTTTTTACCGAGTCATACCAACAGGGTACGGTCTACCAGAAACTACTTTGTGATCGACCTGTCGACCGCGATCGACTTATTGCCCACCCCTGCTTTAAGTGATCCTTAGTTTTCAAATGAACTTTAAAAGAGTGATATTAATATCATGTATTATACACCAGAAATGTACGAGCTGATATTGATTAAACAATTAAGATCATAAGATAAACGCGAATGAATTTGTTAAATTCTTGCATTGCAAATCTTATCTTCCTATAATAGACAGCAGTTTCAAGCTATTATATGCATTGTGTAAGTAGTTAGTAACAAATCAATTATTTCAGGACAGATTCAATGCAACGTGTCTAATGCCCCCGAGCATGTAGTGAAAGTGACCGTGTGGGATCTATTTAATGCAAGTGACGTATTGATCTATATATGTGAGCAAGGCTTTACATTGGTTAGCGGGAACCTGTCTAGAACATGTCTACCAACCGGAAATCTTTCAGGAAGTGAACCAAAATGTGAACGTGATGGTACTCTCTCTCTCTCTCTCTCTCTCTCTCTCTCTCTCTCTCTCTCTCTCTCTCTCTCTCTCTCATATTTGTAAAACATATTAGTGCACTTATTTAATTAGAGTTTGGATTTTTTTATTTTGAATGTATGCTCCTTATACATACAATTTTATATTGTTGGCCAATCTAAAGGATTTTTTAAAAAAAATAAAAAAACAAATAAATATTTTTATAAAAAAAACCCCACTAAAAACCAGAGATTTTAAATCTGTAATATAAATTTGAAAACTGCTCATTTTAGTAAGAACTAGTGTGATCATTCATCCTCAGGTTTTTTTTTCTGTCTTACTGATACTTGTATAATATAATTAACCATTAGGTATTGAACCCAAGGAAGAGACAGAATTTCCGTTGTGGGCGATAATTGTTGCCGGAGTGTGCGGGCCCGTGACATTAACCTGTGTAGTCGTTATATTTTGCCTTGCTTGCAGATACAAGAAGAAAAACAGGTATGATACAGTAAAGAAATTGAATTGCTGTAATGTAATTTTGAATCAACGCTTTTGAAACTGATATATCGGGGATCACCATTTCCGTTGAGCGTTTTTAATTTCAAATTGCATACACTCTTTTTAAGTCAACATACGCATTCTTTAACCAGAAAGTTTATCACATAGTCAAAAATCAGGATGTAGGAGTCTTTTATATTTTCTCTTGTCATTTTTTTCCCCTCTACTTTGATTTTTCATATTTGGTGTTATCATATAATATTAATTCATACTTTGTGTTATCACATGATATTAATTCTTCTTTGGTCTTATCACGTGACATTAATTTATATTTTGTCTTATCACATTATATTAATTCATATTGTGTCTTATCACATGATATTAATTCATATTTGGTCTTATAACCTGATATTAATTCATATTTTGTCCTGCCACAAGATATTAATGCATATACCAAGATTTTGTTCACCTTTCCAAACCGTTTGTGGCATCAAGTTTAACTAATGGCAAAGACTATAATCGCTATATGCCAACGAATCGTTTTAAAAATAAATTCTTTCTTCATGACTTAAAGTCACATAAGAGATGTTACATAACAATTCATCGACCTTCGTGAATCGTTTGGTTTAAATGTTTCACATTATTATGTTTCGCAAAATTCTAAAATTTGCGAGTAGCAACAATTAAAATATGTAGATTCAGGGAACCTTCGTGCCAGTCCTTTGGTTTCAACAGCCCCAAAAAGTCGATCTTTCTTGCAATCTGATTTAAATCGAGATCTACCTATCAATAAGTAGCTCTGACACCCACTGAGGCCATATTCCATTGGCTTTTGTTTCACCAATAAAATTACAACTTTCATACTTTTTAAATGTCCTTCGGAACATATGGTTGTTTAACAATAATCTTCCTTTATGACGAAAGGAGACGCTTTATCTGATAGGCTACTCAACATAGATGGACATGGAGTTCCAAAGGCCAGCAGAACATGAACTTTTATCGATGTCTGTCAGATCTCCGTTATGGCAGAGATCTTGATTTTGAACAGATTCAACCAGCTTGCATATATTTTTTTGAATCGATGTATATATATATATATATATATATATATATATATATCTATATATATGTATATATATATATATATATATATATATATATAAGTTAGTCACTTTTGATATAACATGTCTTAAACTGAGATGTTTCGTTTGCCTAACTTGACACTGACAGCAGGTAAAACACTGACTGGATATGTGGCTATTTATGTATCGACAGCAACAGATGATAACACTGGCACTAGATTCATCAATATTTGTTTGTTTCAAATTGGGAGACGCGGTAGATCAGTTGGTAGAGAGTCCGGCTTATAATCCAAAGATCGCGTGATCAAAACCCGCCCAGACCTGTCCGGGACGACTGCCTGGATGTATAGATGTATTGATATAGCCAAATAAAGTTCTGAAAGTAACAACAACCAAAAAATAAAAAAATAAAATAAAAACAAATCCCCCAAACCACCAACCATACCAACTATTTCAAAATTATCTCCGGAAGTTTTTTCTGAAAGCTATTCGAGAGATTTAAGTATTAAGGTGCAAAATCCCTACCTCCTTCTAAATGCACCTCATCCTTTCCCAGTTACTTTGACATTGTTACATAATCGAACCATTCCAGATGGTTTCACGCATGCCATTCCATAAATGCCGATTGAGCACGTTTTCTTTAGTACGAAAACATTTTTGTTTGTAATTACTACGTATTTATTTCACATTGCAAAAATTACGGCTATATCAGCCTTACTAAATTCGAACTTTTACCGGAACACTCCGGAACGCAGTTTAATCCGTCTAGCTTTGATTTAGGATCCCGACTTTTCCCTCGTGTTTCCGCAAACGTTTGAAGTTAGACATCTTGTTTGATCCTTATATTTTGAAGGAACTGATCATATCCTTTTTATATAGGACTAAAGATTTCCCAAGGCAGACTCATGTGGTACCGACCAGGCCAGAGAGTGCGAAAGCTGTGAAAAATACAGCCGGAAACCGGCGTGGTCCAGGGCCTTTAAAGCCTTCCAATCGCGTCTGGAACCTATCCGTGAAACAGTCTCCATAAAGGACATTAGGGTGTGGAATGTGTTGATCTACTGCAGGATAATATACACCTGTTCATCAGACTCCGTGCGAGAAAATATGAAGAAAAACTATGAGACGGTCATGATCCAACTTCTAGTTGGGGAGTTCAACAATACATTAAATTACTCTGGGAGAAAATGAAACGAGCATAAATTATAATACAATAAGTACAAAAGAACTTGTTTGGAAACTATTTTATTATATAAAAGTACAGTACCTTTCAGTTGATTTATTTATTTCATTATGCGATACAAAGCACTGTCTCATTAAGTAAAGGTGATATTGAACAGAAATTACACGGATTTCACGTGTCTCTGATATTTAACTCAATTCAGTTACAGTTACATCTTTTGGAGAAGCACCATCCGTCGGGTGATGTCCTGTTTTAAACAGTCACATTTTAATGTCCTTAAAACCAATTTGCAGAAAAAATGAACAAGTATAAAAAATAAATATTTTGTATATAAGCTCCATGTTTGCTACATGAAAGCAAAAGTAAAACAGGAAATAGAAAATATACCAAGATAAGTCGAAGACAGTCATGGTTATGTACATGTAGATCGTTTAAATGGCTCAAATCATCTGTCAGTAATTACATCCCCCCCCCCCCTCTCTTTCTGTCTCTCTGTCTCCCTCTCTCTCTCTCAGAATGTTTCTGCGTTGTACTTAGTGAATTATTTCCTGAATTCCCCAGTCAGCCCCAAAACCAAAGATGACAACGAAACTTATGTGATCATTTGCTTTGGTTATTTAATCAAGAGATTTTGCTTCTAATGAAATCGCAAATGATGGAGTGAGGTCTCTACGCTATATATTAGAGCATTACGCACGCACATCAGATTCACACCGGGCTCGGGTTTATTTGAAAGCTAAGTAATATTAATGAATTTTATATGTTTTTACTGGATTTAACAGCCACGAAAATGTTTGAAGCAGATGTCTCGTCTGTATAAAAATTATTGTTCTGACTTTCTATATTTAGAACAGAAAGACAGCAAGTATATCAAATACAAGTAGAACTATCAAGGGCATTGCGTACATAACCAACATACTATAGTCTGTTTTTAGGATGCTTTCCTTGGTTCTTTATCAACATCCATTTTAGAGGACTTCTTCTCTTTCATATCATAAACATGTGAAATACAAAATGATGTCATTTTAAGCCATAGGTAATTACGTGACAATTTATCTATTTAATGTCACATGGATTCATAAAGGCCCATGCTTTATGGCGTATTCATTCTCCTCCCCTGGACTGCATCACTTCTCATTAATCGCTTCAAGCCTTTAATTATTAATCTAGATTAATCTGGAGTTTAAATGTATTTTCTCACCTCACTATTAATAGTTTAGTATGACGAGCAACCTTTTATATGTGTCTATTTTATTATTGTTGTCCTCCGTACGATTTAAATACCGTTTGACTTAGTTTAAAACAATTTGCAATCCAGTTCTAGATAGTATTTGTAAAAATGAAATTAATTGATATTAAAGAAACTTTTATATTGATCGACATTGTAGACAATAAATATTTGACCTAAGAACTCCGGTTTGACCTCCAGCTTCTTGTTTGTATCTTTACTAATGTTACTCTTGTTTTTGAGAAAAGTTTAATTAACCTCATATATAAAGTGTACATTGAGATGCCCTGGCATCACTTTGCGACCGAGTATGATTTGGGAAGTCGCCCGTCTTCATGCGTGTCCAGGTCTGGAAATCATATAACTCTAGAGCCTGGGCTTGAGTTTGCGATGTTGTTTCGACTAATCAGAAACGACGTTACGTTTGAATGCTTGTTTCTGATTGGTTTATAGTGGAAACTCTATTTCAGACTCAAGCTCGGAGTTTTATGATCTCCGTGTCTGACCTCGAAAGCGACTTCCCAGAAGACTTGCATAGCAATCCACACTATAAACACGATCGTGCCAAACTTCTTTTGGGTGCTGTGAACAATATGGACTGAAATGCCACTATCGTGTCAGTCACTGCAATCAATCAATCATTGATTTATTTAGTTGACTGTCTGATTGATTAATTGACCAATCAAATTGAACATTTTGATGTAGCAAAATAGCAAAAGGACATGCATCAGAGAAAACCTTGTGATACGACGGACAATTGCTTGTGTCATCAAGCTATTTAATTCTAAATAACAAGGGATTTCCTTAAAAAAAAGGCCTTGCCATCTTCAGTTGTAGGGGGTAATGATTTCATCATGAAAAAGGAAGGAATATGTAGTGATCATGCAGAACGTGTGCAACAATTCCATTTCTTTTCCACTAAATCCGCTTCGTCTAGCTTTGATTTAGGATCCCGACTTTTCCCTCGTGTTTCCGCAAACGTTTGAAGTTAGACATCTTGTTTGATCCTTATATTTTGAAGGAACTGATCATATCCTTTTTATATAGGACTAAAGATTTCCCAAGGCAGACTCATGTGGTACCGACCAGGCCAGAGAGTGCGAAAGCTGTGAAAAATACAGCCGGAAACCGGCGTGGTCCAGGGCCTTTAAAGCCTTCCAATCGCGTCTGGAACCTATCCGTGAAACAGTCTCCATAAAGGACATTAGGGTGTGGAATGTGTTGATCTACTGCAGGATAATATACACCTGTTCATCAGACTCCGTGCGAGAAAATATGAAGAAAAACTATGAGACGGTCATGATCCAACTTCTAGTTGGGGAGTTCAACAATACATTAAATTACTCTGGGAGAAAATGAAACGAGCATAAGTTATAATACAATAAGTTTCACGCGGCTTTTTATGCTAGTCATACATGGGACCAGCTCCTTTCCAGAAACTTTCTGGCTGATATGGGTTGCTTTTTTGTACATATGGTGACTCATTTGGCCATTGGTTTATTTACCACTGTGTCACAAGACTTCCATTGCATGTACTTTGTGTAGTGTTCTTTATCATGTGGTCATCTTTAGGTATCGAGGCGAGCTTAAATATTTTAGGATCAACATTTCCTTTTATACTGTTATTGCCCCGGTTAGTTACAAAATGGTATGTGGTTATTTACAGTTAATATTTTTTTAATCGTGAAATCCCTTTATGAGATTTTTTTAAAGAAAGGAGAGGCAATTAAATACTTTTATTTTTTATTTTTAATTTCTTATTCTTTTATTCAATTTCTTATTCGTTTGGTTTACTTTGTTTTAAACAATTGAGGAATAAAACCAAACAAAAGCTATGGTAGCTACGTTTAGTTTGACAGAACTATTAGATCATGAACAGACCAACCCCGGATGAAGAAAAGATTAGATACCGCGAATGTTGTCATAGAACAATACCAATGAAAATAACAAACATAGGTGAAATGGATGATGTATATTTATTCCACATTTTGAATACCACTTTTGGCCAGTAAATAGTCGAAAGCACGAGGTGGTTTTTGATATAATTAAATATTTAAATTGCACGTAGACAGGTTTTAGTCGATAATGGAAATAACAGATGTATTTTTCTATGTAGTTGAATCTATGCTAGCAGCAAAGCAACGTGTTACCTACGTAGATAAATACACCAAATGATTACTTCGATAGGCCATCTAAATACAATTTCAGTAGATACACTAATTGGTTTGACAGATGTCCTATAACATTAAATGCATAACAAAATTGAACTTTAATACGATATATCTGCAAGTGTGTATGAAATAGTTAAAGACAAACACATTAGGGCAGTTAAAGTGACAGAAAATGAAAAATATAATCATGTTGACATGTTGGTTCTATTTGATGGAATGGTAAAATGCTATTACGTTATCATGCAATATTTATCTCGATTGGTGTCATCACAAGAAAGCAAACACCATCGGTATAATTATGTGTGCAAAAAGTGTTAAATTTTTTTCAATGAACAAGAAATGTTATCCGTTAAGAAAAGTCAAATTAGACAACTCGATCGAGATAATGCCTGAAAAAAACTCAGTTGTCAAATTCAAAAGTATCATCATCGACTGAAAGTCCCATTTGTAGTTTATTGCAACTTGGAAGTGTACTGGTTAAAACAGATGACTCATATGTATCAACATCATCATAATCTTGGACAGTAAACACAGCTAGGCACATCCCATCAGGTTTCTGTATGTATGTCAATTTAATTTACAAATGTTACAGAACAATAGCTTACAGAGGTACTTGTTGCATTCAGGTGTTTTATAACTGGCTGGTTGGATAGCGAGACTAGTTTACACCGATCTGAAAAATGCAACACCTTATAGTTCATAGATGTAGATGAGAAACATTGTAACTCATCAAGTACTTGTCATATCTGCGAGAGAGAGAGAAAAATACATTCCACTCGGCACAGATTTCACAGTAGATAGGTTCACGAAGGCTAGTAAGGAAATACGAGTTAAATGTATGTTTAGCAAACTACAATTTTGACCCAGCACATTATTACAGTGTACAAGGTTTGGCTAATGATACCAGTTTAAAGACATTAGGTGTAGAAGTTGAACTTTAGACAGGTTATGACATGTTCATGATGACCGAGGGTGAAATTAGAGGTGTTTCTAGCATGATCCTACATAGGCATGTCAAAGCAAATTACAAATGTTTTGTTGATGATGGAAAAATAAAACATGATAATAACTATGAAAGGTCAAGGTCACAAGCTGAGTAAAAGGTGCGGTCAAGATCATATATCATGTACCTACAAACCAGGAATCTATATGATTGGACAATGAACCAATACTCTATAACCGTGCAGGTAATTTTGTTTTTAAATAATGCTCTCAAGTCATTCAATAGTTTTATAACTAAACTGGCAAAAATTTAAATTTTTCTGGTATGATACCCAACAATCATTCAGTAGTTCTATAACTCTGCTAGACCGGATACATATTGAGAGAAGTAACATCTAAATTTATTAGTGGATAATTTTTTTTCAAATTTGTGCGCAAAAAAGAGCTTAATAATTTAAATTTTAAAGTGTGCTAGGAGAGTCAATATCTATCTACTATTAGAGTTTTCAAGTGTGCTAGGAATGTCAACATCTATCTAGTATTAGAGTTTTCAAGTGTGCTAGGAGTGTCAATATATATCAACTATTAGAGTTTTCCCTTTGTATAAGTCTGCTAGGAGTGTCAATATCTATCTACTATTAGAGTTTTCAAGTGTGCTAGGAATGTCAATATCTATCTAGTATTATAGTTTTCAAGTGTGCTAGGAATGTCAATATCTATCTAGTATTAGAGTTTTCAAGTGTGCTAGGAGTGTCAATATCTATCTACAATTAGAGTTTTCAAGTGTGCTAGGAGTGTCAATATCTATCTACAATTAGAGTTTTCAAGTGTGCTAGGAGTGTCAATATCTATCTACAATTAGAGTTTTCAAGTGTGCTAGGAATGTCAATATCTATCTAGTATTAGAGTTTTCAAGTGTGCTAGGAGTGTCAATATATATCAACTATTAGAGCTTTCCCTTTGTATAAGTTTGCTAGGAGTGTCAATATCTATCTACTATTAGAGTTTTCAAGTGTGCTAGGAGTGTCAATATCTATCTACAATTAGAGTTTTCAAGTGTGCTAGGAGTGTCAATATCTATCTACAATTAGAGTTTTCAAGTGTGCTAGGAGTGTCAATATCTATCTACTATTAGAGTTTTCAAGTGTGCTAGGAGTGTCAATATCTATCTACAATTAGAGTTTTCAAGTGTGCTAGGAGTGTCAATATCTATCTACTATTAGAGTTTTCAAGTGTGCTAGGAATGTCAATATCTATCTAGTATTAGAGTTTTCAAGTGTGCTAGGAGTGTCAATATATATCAACTATTAGAGTTTTCCCTTTGCATAAGTTTGCTAGGAGCGTCAATATCTATCTACTATTAGAGTTTTGACGTGTGCTAGGAGTGTCAATATCTATCTACTATTAGAGTTTTCAAGTGTGCTAGGAGTGTCAATATCTATCTACAATTAGAGTTTTCAAGTGTGCTAGGAATGTCAATATCTATCTAGTATTAGAGTTTTCAAGTGTGCTAGGAGTGTCAATATATATCAACTATTAGAGCTTTCCCTTTGTATAAGTTTGCTAGGAGTGTCAGTATCTATCTACTATTAGAGTTTTGACGTGTGCTAGGAATGTCAATATCTATCTACTGTTAGAGTTTTAAAGTGTAATAGGAGTGTCAATATCTATCTACTATTAGAGTTTTTACTTTGTGTTTTCCTTATAGTTTCTAACAACAGCATATATCCTGATCTGCTGGAAAATTATGCCATGGCATTTCTTGATGTATCGTATTTTGTTGCATTGGGTACATCTCATAAATGAGTACATATATTTGTATCTATTAATTAAAATGTGAATGGAATCAATCTTCGTAATCGTAACCCTAACATTAAAGGGTGGATCTAAGTGTGTGGAATAAATATTTATAGTTGTCCTACACGTGTGATACCAGTTCTTATCAATAATTCAAACATTATTCCATTTTCCAAAATCAGCTTTCGGATTTTTGTCATTGGTCAAGATAGTTTTCCTATCTAAAGATATTGGCGCAAGAAAATCGTAAGATGGCCACGTTTTTTGTTGTTGTAACAATTCAATAGTAACGTCATTTTAAAACTGAATGACTTTCATGGACTCTTAAAAGCATGCTTTAAAGATAGCCTGGTTGTCCTTGTTTTACTTTTCATAAGTTTTATACTTTGCAGTGGCGGAAAAATCTGGCCTGGAATTAATACAACTTCCCGAGTACAAGAATGAGATTTTTTTTACTTGCAATGAAGTTTTTAGACATCATAGGTCGACTTCATCGAAAGCTGTAGAAAAGTTTGAATTAATCATTATTGGAAGCAAATTAGCCAAAATTAAAAATTATGTATCTATCATCAATAATTTTAGAGATTTTTGATCTTCCAGTTTCAACTAATTACTCAGTCTTAGTTTCAAAAGTTTTATAAATATGAAGTCTGGTTTCTGACAGACCGAGACAAGATATGGGGCCTGGTGTCTAACAGCCCGAGACAAGACATGAGGCATGGTGTCTAATAGCCCGAGACAAGACATGAGGTCTGGTGTCTGACAGCCCAAGACAAGATATGGAGCCCGGTGTCTAACAACCCGAGACAAGACATGAAGCCTGGTGTCTAACAGCCCGAGACAAGATATGGGGCCTGGTGTACAGCAGCTTGAGACGAGATATGGGGCCTGTTGTACAGTAGCTAGAGAGTAGATATGCAGCCTGGTGCCTTTCACCCCGAGACTAGATATGGGACCTGATGTCCAGCAGCCCGAGACTGGAGATGGGGTCTGGTGTTCAGCATCCGAAACTAGATATGGGGTCTGGTGTATAGCAGCCCGACGACACTAGAAATGGGACCTGGTGTCCAGCAGTCCGAGACTAGATATGGGGCCTGGTGTCCAGCACCCCGAGACAAGATATTGGGCCTGGTGTCCAGAAGCCCGAGACAAGATAAAGCTTTCTTGAGCAAGTAAAATATTTGGTATCTTGCCTAGGACATTTATATAAAACAAAAAAGAACTCTAAATGTGTTCATGGAACAAGGATGTCCCACCACAGTGTCTAAAATGACCTAAATGTCACTGTCATTGTCAGAATGAGTGACGATTATGTCTCACCTCTGCTAAAGCAGGCGAGACACAAAATAACTCATCTGTATTTGTTTTTGTTGTTGTTGTTGTTTTATTGTTTTTGTGTTGGTTTCTTTTTTCTTTCTTTGTTTTGCATAAGCGACACCACGGTCAAGAAGGCTTATATCTGTGAATCATGTTGGAAGGTCCTTTGAATGAACTGGAAAAGTGTTCTGATCTCTTGAACGATCGTTGCATTGCAGTTTTTGATTGTTTTTAGGTAAGAGCTTTTATTTCTTCCAGATCTTTCGCAACGCTGTATACATAATGTCTGAATGAAGGAAAACCGCATAATGAGCAAGTCAGAAGATATGATTTTAATCAGATTGGCATACTAGGAAGATATTATTGTATGATAATATCATAAATTCTGCTTCCTCTTATTCGAGGTTCACATCACTGCAACCATGTACAATTAAATAGTCCCATTTATTATTTTGATATAACAAAATTAAATAAATAAATACATAGAAAAATAAACAATAAATTAGCGGCATATTTTCGCCATGCTCTTTTCACACGAAGAAGCAAATAAGTTAGAAATCATTCCTGAAACAGAGGCATTTCTTAATTTTTCCTTTACACATTTCTGGTTACATTATACCAATAGTAATTACACATGACCACTGAAATTCTAAACCTCTTATATATGGACAGGACAATATAATCTCTATCAATACATGGTAGACAGGGTATATAATAAATATTTGGGATAGACTTTGATATATACTGGAAGACAAAGTATATCATAAATATTCGGGATAGACTTTGATATATACAAGATGTGTCGTTTTATGCTCTTGTCGTATCCTTTGTTGGCAGGAATAACGTAAAGTCTCTTCTTACAAATCAATATTGCATACCATCTTGCTAATCATATTTGAATGAAGTCGCTAATTGATTTGTGAAGAATATTTTGATTCAAGCATAGTTTATTCTGTGTAAACATTAAAAAAGCCAGTTTTTAGATTTGGTAATAAAAATAGTTTGAAATATTCATCATCAATATGTAGCTCTACATTTATGAAAAAATGTGATAACTTTTCGCATAATGTCTGTTATGCAAGCTTTTCTGAGTTGTTTTATTCTGAACGCGCTTTCACTTCATTTACAAGCAAAGACTGGTATACAACTGTTCTAAATAGTCACATTATCTCTTCAATGAGTTAACAAAGTGAAGAAATCTCATGGTCTGACTTTGTATCTTACTAAGAGACCGCCACCTTCTTAACTCAGAATGTCCCTTTCTGTGGCTTTTCTCTAAGGTGAATTGCATAATACTACATAGGTCCAATTACAAATAAATTTGCTTAGTTAACAAATGTATTTATATGCCTTTGTTCTAAATTTTAAAAAATTGCACATGTCGATGGAGGAAATGTAATTAGAGTTCATTTTGCTATTTCTACGGCATGTGCAAATGGTAACACTGTCTTGCCTTATTGAAATCTATCCTTGCTCAATACGCGTAGAATACAAAACTTTTCGCCAAGTGCGGAAAGTTTGTTTCATTATATCTTGGCTTCTCTCAGATTATGTCTTGAAGTAAGTTTTATAAAATTTATGTGAATCTGAGATAGGAGATTTATTTATGTCTATTTCGATGTAACATATTTTATCACTTGGCGATTAATCATTAGGCGGTACAGTCAAAACATGGGTTCCTCTTTTTATCTTTTGTGTTTCAATCTGATTAAAGGAAAAAAAGCAACCTTAACTTCATGACAATCTAATTAATTATTGTTACTGGTACTGGGTTTTTCTCTAGCCGAGACCACTTTTACAGAAATATTAATACAACAAAACAGAGCTTTGGTTTATTTCTACAATATCTATATATAAAGTAGGGCATTAATGTTGCTATGTTTCAGAGTTTTTGGTGTAATCATATTTTAGAGAGTTAGAGAGAATTTAATTTAAGCTACTGACAATACCGCACACCGGCGGAAAACAAGAACCAGATGGTGGGTAATAAGCAATGCGGACATTACGCCACTGACAATACCGCACACCGGCGGAAAATAAGAACCAGATGGCGGATAATAAGCAATGCGGACATTACGCCACTGACAATACCGCACACCGGCGGATAATGAGCACACAGTGTTGGCTAATATAGCGACGGTGGACAATAAGAATCGTCACAATGCTTCTAAAATAAACGTAAAATGAAATTGACATGTACACAATGTTTAAGAACCAGGTAAGCCACAGTGTCTCGTGCTCTCTGTCAACATTTTGTGTGTAATTCACTCTTGAAGTGAGTTTTATTAATATTTCATTTATCAGAATATATTTCGTGATTATAGGACACAATTAGATACCCAAGCATATGAGCCTGTCCCCTCCTACATTCGTCGTGCTTAATGTTTACGCTATTATTATACAATATGTGCACGTACGTTTATCAAGGTTATTGGAATATATTTATTAACTTCCAAAGAAAATAATAAGAGATTTCGTTTTCGAGCTATGAAATTCCGAATCCATAGAAAACATTTATCTCACGTCAATATTTCTTGTTTAAAACATGGGAATCAATCCAAGTTTCGCGATATTGTGTGTATTTCACACATCGAACAAGTTATCGACATTTATGCTAAGTTTAGTGAAGGGTAATTCAGACTAATGGGAAAATGTGCAAATTACCCATATATTTCGTGAAGTGAAGACAAAATTAGATTAATGAATCAACTTAAAAATATTTAAATTGTACATGGATTGAATCATTGTCAAAGAAATTGTTTTATTATAAACACGTAATTTGTTTCTGAATTTTTTATAGTCTTTTTCCTTGCATTATATTCAACTTGAAAGTTATTGTCCTTTTTATTATTATTTCGTTAATTTATACAAGGTAAATGTTGTGTTAGAATGTGTTCATGACATCTTCTGACGTATATTCACTATCCAATGTGATCGCTCCCCACTGTTTTTAATTCCTGATGTACTTTGGTAGATATTGTCTTCAAATTTAGAACATTTCGAAGATTTACTTCTGGTTTAGTTTAGTCGAGACTTTCCTGGTCATGTACCAAATATAAAGATCGATGTCATCCTACATGCTTACATCAAAGAGACAGACACATATGCAGGCAGAAAGATATATCATTTTTAAGGAATGCATTTATTATACAAACATACATACAGAAATATACATGCTGATAGATACATATATAATTGTTATAGTATGCATATATAATCATCATCATCATCATCATCATCATTACCATCACCACCACCACAACCATCATCGTTATCATCATTAGTCCTTCAAATATTGAAAATAGTCTCCTTTAAGTATAGACCTATTAAATAACAGGAAATACATGTTTGAACCTTACGTTCAGATGAACTCAGTTATCAAACTGACTGTGATTAAATTGATCAGAGTACAATCGATGCAAACACTGGAAGCAGACGACCAGAATGTGAGACACTTATATATGGTGGATTGTTATTATGAATATCCTGGGTAATTTTGTGGACTAGGTATGGAAAGGGAAAATATAAGGATTTCAAGTAGTAAGCGTATACAATTTACATTAAATTTTTCTAACAATCTACTCTCAACACGAAGTCTTCCGTTATCAAGGAACCGGAAGACATGTACAAGTGTTGAAAATCAAGTGAATACGGCTGCAATTAAAGCGGAAGCACACTATATCCAGATGCTTCCGATTACCGAGAATTGAGGCATTGCACGAAATATTGCAATATCTTCATCTGTCAATCCCATGCTGTCTCGCCTACTTTATCGTCTTGTTTTGTTTTAGTCTTAATAACTCTATATGGCATAGTAACCTCATACTTCACGGGTTCTATTCATACTATTTTTCACTGGTTATATTTATTAACTTATCTTGTACAAAATAGTTCCAATTTTGATAGTAAACTATATCACTTTGTATAACTAACCATTTTTTCTCCTTATCATATGTTCAATTATGATTAGAAGGAATGCTAAAATTGTCACAAACATTTTCGCCAGCTCATGGAATAATTTTTCGTATTTGCACGTAAACGTGAAACTTGTATTTTGCTTTTGCTAACCACGGTATATTCTGTCTGTTAAATGCCAATAAGATATTCCTGAGCTTGAGGTTGCAAGCCACACCGCCGACCTTAGTTCATTTTTGCCAAAATTTCATGTCCCACTATCCACCATATCTATTTACTGATTCTTCATTATTAATTTGTATGTGTAGTTATCCAAAATGTTTCATAGTTTGTATGCAAAATAATTGCTTTCGGTGATGTAATTTATTTTATCTCTGTAAATATTTGTGCAGTGTCTTTGTTAACTGAAGCGATAAACTGAGTTGCAGGACTAGGATGAGGTGATGCACTTGTACATTGTTTTACATCTAATTTTCATTAAATTATGATTGTATCCATTCGATTTAATATCATCTTCAGAATAAACAGGATCTTGGCAACATTTTCGCTTAGGAAGTTTATAATATTTTGTGGGGTGTTTGGAGTTAATAAAATGATTGTGAATGTTCGACGTAGGTCAAATGACTGCTATAATAATTTTTTATTTATACATGAGATGCAAAATATATTATGATATACAATAAGACAGGAAAGTATTTTAATCATTGTCTTTACAGAATCGGGAAGTAGAGAGCAACACATCATGTTAGGGTATAAAAATATTCATATTCATTTAAATATGCTAAATCAGTTGACAACACAAGATAGATTTCCCAGTAATCTATAAAGTCAATCATTCCTCTTATAAGCGTGATATATCCTCAGTTTCTTCGAAAGCTGTTGGTGTGGTTGTGATGTTGTTCTTGAACATTGCATAGTCTTTGACATACAAAAGTGAGTAAAGACCGCTTATTATCTATTCAAAATAATAAAAATGTAAGCGCGGATACATTTATTCTGTGTCTACGATTACTCTCCGAAAAACAACTCTTCGAATATAAAACTCGCGATGCGACATCTCGCCCAACGACAAAATCGCCGAATAACATATCCAACGACGGTTCAGAATCCCGTATACTGGCAATAGTAGTTATATGTGGCGCTCTGACAACAAAATGGCACTCTCGCGACAATGGGAATTCCATGTTAAAAAGTCCATAGGTTTAACATCAGTATAGCACTCTGGTGACAAGGGAAAACGTAATGTTAAAAACGTCCATAGGATTAACATGAGTATGGCGCTCTGGTGACAAGGGGAATGGTAATGTTTAAAACGTCCATAGGTTTAACATACACATTGACTGACCATCGTCCACACCTACGAACAAACACGCCGTTTGACTAACTAACACCCACACTTACTAACCAGCACAGGGTAGAATGTAAAAGAAGGGGAATACAATAGGAATTAAACTTCTTATAAACAAAACTAAATCCCCCCTACTACCCCTATCCCCTATAACTTCCTTACAAACATACTTATATACTATCGCATACAAGACATAATAGTGGGTTGTGGGTTTAAGTTTTTTATTTTGTAGAAGACAAAGACATGCACACATAAAAACATAGATGGTTGGCAATAATTGAGTAGTATCTCTGTGTCTGAGAGAACTGGATGGTCCTGAAAATGGCCGTTGGTGTTAGCCCTGAAAAGGGTTGTTTTGTTTGGCCACAATTGCCTTTAGTGGCCATATCTCCCATACCAGGCTCTGCTCTCCCTTTCGCTTAGCCTCTGCTGAACTTTAATCCAATTTTTGTCGAGGCTATGATGTTTCTGCACCTTCTTTATTCTTTCCTTCTCACTGTTATCCTCATCCCAAACCTTCTTTATCTTTATTTTATTCTCCTCCATCACCTCTCTAAATAAACTCTGTGCTGTTTTAATCATGTCCTTGTTGTCAACCCGGTCCAGGAGATACTTCCCATTCCGCAATAAGCTGATAGCATTGGCCAACTTGCCCACTTTCAAGTGCTCTGCCATCTTGAAGAATTGACAACCAATGCCACAAAGGGAAATGCGTCTCTATATATAGTCTGAAAGCGGATTGAAAGTGATTTGGAGGTTCCACCATCAAAACGGTTGTGACATATTTCAGTCTTGGTGTGTTTTATATTACCCAATCAGAATGTAGGAAGTGACGTCATTTTCAGATCAGAACGCTGGAGAACATGTTGCGTGACTTTCAGAGTCAAGGAGTGCTCTTACACGTTTTTCACACAAACCTGTCATCACTCACTCTGATAGACTATCACACAAGATAGAATAGTAGAGGGAAGATAGTTTAAGTTAAGCTGTTGCTGTAGCTCCATTTCAAGCTCCATAACCCAGTTTTATTGCTTTGTCATCTCCCGATGTTGGGATCATCGCTGCTGCTGCTTCTCTTCTTCCTTCTGCCTTTTCTCTTCCTCCCATTCCCTCTTCTCTCTTTCTTTTTCATCATTCATTACATTCTTGATCAGCTCTTTAGCTATTTTTAGTAGACCTGGGTTCTTTTTACCAGTCTCCTATTTGGAAAGAAAACATTTCATGAACCCGGTGCAGGAAGTGCTTGACCTTGTCTAAGTGGATGATGGCTTCGAGAAGTCGTCCATTAATATTTGAACACATGAACACATTTCTATTACAGTGTCATTTTGCCCTCAATGGACACTACGTTTATGAACTAAAGAAAACAGATATCCATAATGATCACAAAATAACATTTCTGTTAATTGATTGTTTCTGGAGAAATCAGTTCCAAAACAAGTCAGCAAATGGTCTAATGGGAAATCAAGACTGCATTGATTAAGAAAATACACACAATATTGTCTACACATTAAAGAATCCGACCCTAGTAATCTCACGTTATTGAACTGCGTGGATACAGCATTTCTTCACATAAAGTCTATGATATCGTCTTCGAGAGGAATGTCGTTGGGAATGGAGACGTCAACCCAATGGATTCCTGGGCGATGAAAATCGTCTATGTTGATGACATAAACTCGAACGTCTTGAAGTTTTCGATGAGTAAGTTCATCTTTGGCACACACCACTGGATTTCAAGGAGCTGTGTACGAACTGTGGATCAGACGGTAATGATGCTCCCAGGTATTCATTCTTAACAGGTAATGATAGGCAATAATTTCACACGACTTTTTCTTTAAAACGATCTGTCAAGTAAGTCGATGAACGGGCAGCCTATGTACTCTTTTGCAAGAGAGCTTCGATGCGTTTCGTCTCCAAAGAAGTAAATGGAGGTAAGGAATGGTGACTCTTATGTTTATACCACTCTTTCAATATATTCTTTTCTGGAATGAGTGTCCATACTTCTTCCAGATACTCTTCAAACGTTTCCTCTTGCCTCATCATCAAATATTGATCGTGTTGCACTTGACTGAAATGATTGATTTGACAACCATAATAATGTTCTCTGGGAAGGAGTGCGATTCTTTCAGCCAAGTAGGTGGCAAGTAAAACAGAAGACTAAGTGTTGTTCTGGTTCTGGCCATCGTAACAGCATGACCGTGTCTTTCTTTTCTTCTTTTCCACTTGGAGTTGGGGAATGTGACTGCTGTTCTGGATGGAAAACGTCATCCTCTTCGCCTAAGTTCAGTTCTTCGTGTTCCATGTTTTTGTTTTAATAATTTAGGATCACTTCTCTCAGACTGTTGATTTCCAGAGTCTTATCAAATTCTGCATACAAGATCACCTTCACTGTGTTCATAAGGGCTAGTGCAAACTGAAGTTCCATACTGAGTTGGTACGTTTTTATAGGGTGGAAATGTCCCTCGTCGCTGCCTTGGCCTAGAGTGAAATCAAATATCCACAAAGCATATCCACCTGGATAATTGTCGTGTGAAATGCCATGGGTACTGTCGGTACTTATCTCTTGATTCTCGAGGTAAGCTCGGTAATGGTAAATGTCCATGGTGCTGCTGACCAGTTTGTTTTTCAAGTACAAATCCACTTTGCTGAACAACGAATGCATGAAATTGTTGATGGAAGCCAATCTGACATCGGCACCAGGGCTGGTGTTGTCCAGTTTCAGAACTCAGGTACTGCTATTCAGATCGGTTTGTCCTTTGAGTTCAAACTCGATAGAAGCTTAGGTGGTCAAAAGACAACACGGGATGAAATTCTACCCACAGGGATTTTTGCATCGTCATCATCGTTGGTGGCATGGCAAAAAGATAGAGTTCTGTCTTGGAATATTCGCACGAATCTCAGTGGATCCTTTTTCTTTTCTTAGTAATTAAAAACTTCCAAATCTCTGATCGTTCTTCTGTTTCTAATCGTTTTCTAGTTGTATCTATGAAGTCTGACGGGTTTTCAACGTCTCTTTCTGCCTTGTCCTTTCTGTGACTTTGAGGAAAAATCAATGCATTCAACAGGAGTGTGAGGTGAATTTATAGAGGTGTCTTGGCGACCAAGGAGTTGTTTACTTGTTTGGATCAACAAATTTGTTCCAGGTTTCATTAACGCTTGTTTAGAATTTGTTGGTCGATGAGCACGTTTTGGAAAAAAAAATTTCCTTGCTTCAAGGCCGTGTCTTTTAAAGCAGGCAATCCTCGAGTCACCATAGGTTCCAAGATGGGTGTAACTGTTCGAAAGGCTGAGTTTAACATATCTTCCAAAACCATGTCCTCGTTGTCGAGGTACTTTTCGGTACACAGGATACATGAGTTAGAATTCAGTCGAGAATCGTTTTCGAAAATTTAGTTTCACGGTTACTTTTCCTTTGGAGAATAGAATAATTTGTCCTAGATCTCCTTTTATACTACTATTCACACTATCAAAATACGATTTATTGCCAGGAAGATAGTGAGGATCCACAAAGTCTACGTGTTACCTTCTTTATCGTAAGAAGCTATGGCAGAATCCACTTTGAAAGGAATGACTCTCAGCAAAGGAGCCGCTGAGCTTCCCACTATGTTGTCCTCGACAATATCAGAATACAAATACATCAAATTCAGTCCGTCGCTCAGTTCTATAGGGTAGAAAAACTACTTGAAGAATCTGTTGTTGTTGTTGTTGTCTTTTGACTGCGGTGATATGTTCATGATTCCAACCAGAATAGCAAAATTAAAAAAATAAAAACAACAACAACAACAACAACAACAACAACAAAAATAAATTAAAAAAAACTGAGAGCAAAGGTAAAGGCAAGCGTTGAACTGTCGCAAAAATACAATTTGAGACGATGAGCAAGTGGATGGTACTCGATCAGTACACGTCTGTTGGTTTTGTCGAGCACTTTGCCAAACAGATCGTTGAATATAGTCAAAATCGTTTCGACGAGATGTCAAGCATTAAAATAATATCCTGCAAGAATTCTCATGTCATAGATCTTCTATCGGGGATTAGCTAGTGCTGATGCTTTTGCTTCTTAATAGCTAGGATCATTTTTGTCGAGGTGTTCTTAGACTTGTTCTTTGAGGATTTCTACAACGAAAGTGGTTTGATCTGCGGCAATGTTCAAGACTTAAGTGAGATGAATGATTTCTGCCAAAGCCACTACCCAATGAGCATTCTGATCTATTTGTATGGATTGAGGTAATGTGGCCGTGAAATAATATAATGTGTTGTTCGGATACATATGCATGGGACAGTCACTAAGTAATGTCAAAAAAAAATTGATTAGTCTGTTACGACTCTAGGACTTAAAAATATGTAACAGAAAGAAAGTGAAACCGACAATGTAAGTAAATCAACAAGCTATTTATTTCCAGACAATTAAAGTGAAATTTCAAAAGACACTTACAATTTGTGAGTTAAATTCCAAATAGTCTAATCTCAAGTCCAAAATAATAGAACGTTCCAAATGAATTCAAATGGCCTTGAATGTCCTGATGTACCAAACAGATGTAATCCAGAATGTATTTGAATGAGTTCACATAAATCCCCAAATCATGTATTAATCCAAAATTGAGCGAGCACTTTAGTATTTCCAATGAACATTGTAAATAAATAATTCCTCTCAAATTATATCTGGTTTCAACAACACAACTAAAATACATTCCTTACAGACTGATCTTTAGATCCAAAATTCTAGAATAGGAATGAATTTGTTTACCAAAATCTGTATATAAATACACATGCCGACATGATCCATATCATAAAGTCTAATTGCATAAATGTCTATGAAAATACTGGCCTACCTGACATATGTCACAAAAGTCTAATTGAGAAATGCCTATGAAAATAATATGTAAACAACTGGACAAAAGTTAAGTATGTATTTTCAAATAACCATACAACATACAATCATAGACAAAAGTTAAGTATATAAAATTCATACATAACAATTCATAGTTCGATTGTTTTTGCCTCCCTGGAGTCACTCGATGTCAACGGAGAATGATTTTCGAAGGGTTTCAAAGGATTGCTGCTGCAATTGAAAGAGTTGCGACTGGCGTTGGCGAGGCTAACATTGTTTCTACCGATATATTTCAACGAGGGATTGAGAACAAGATAGACAATACAACTGCTGAGTAAAATAGTCCACTGTTGTTAATCTCCTTGTTGCAAACTCAAATTTCCAATCGCTTATCCAATGACACAATGCACTAAAAAGCTTTGGCAGAAAAAGACGATTTTATTCTTAGGTACACTTTCTCCACACGACACCCATTGTGGTTGTTATTTGTGTAGTTCTTGGAGAGATGAATTCGGAGTAGGGGATGCAGTATTAAAAGGTATATTCGCGCCTTCTACTTCTTTTTATAGTCAATGACTGGTGAAAACTGCAATCCAGTAATCGAAACTGGGTCGACATCAATTCCAACAGACTTCGACTTCTTGGATACGATGTTTTTCCCCTTGACGTGTTCTTTGATCAAGAATGCTTTCGATATCGTACATGTTGACGTCTTTCTTGGTCACTCGTTGTAACTCAGGCAAGTAAAATGTTCATTTTAACACTTCTTTTTTCCTATCCTCCAATTTATAGCCAACTGCGTCACGTTCACACACTTGTCCTGTGACACGAAACAATTCAGTCATCTAGTGGGGCAAATAGCCTTTGTCAAAAGTGCTGTTTGGTCTTTAAATGCGAACCGAATCTCCAGTGTTTGACATGTCTTTTATTTCTGGTCTTATACGTTTCAAACAATCGATCAAACACGGTGAATTCGTTTTGATGTGTCACTTTATGTCTGGAGCACATCTGATACTAGGATGGTTCTATTGATTGTAAATTTTGACCAGATGTGGTAACATGTCGATGTATTTAAGAGTATGCTGAGAGATTTTCAGTGGTGAGATAATGAATGTGTCGCTTTTGCAATTCTTTTTTTAAAGTTTCGTTAAGACATTTGGTGCCTTGTCTCTTTGCCATCGCAGATAGTGTCTACCACTTTGTTTCAAGACGATTGTTAAAGCTTGTACTAACTCTGAACTATTCAAGCCGATTTTGAAAACATATGAATGACACAAAACAAATATTTGTAACCTTGATTGTACAAAGCTAAATGAGAGACATAGGCCAAGTCAGCTTGCCATTGATGATCGATTCCTGTTACTTTAGTTTGACTTGTTTGAAATTTTCGTCGAATGGGTTTGTGTTAAGTGTACGTCTAATGTTCTTTTAACCATTGTCGTACATGTTGCAGACGTAGATTTTTGAATTTAGTTTTGGCTGCACGATACAATTTTTGAATTCCTATGTAGACAACTGCACGAGCAGGATATAGTAAATGCTGGCTAAAAGCGAATCCATGTTATTGCTGCTAAATAAGTCACCCACTGTTCGATACTCCTCTTAGGTTCGTGTACTATTTTGGATTGCGATGCTTGACGTGTCCGACGAGTAATAGGAGTAAGAGAGGACGTTTCCACAAAAGTCATCTGATCTTTCTTCACTTTTTTCTTGATTCTTTTTGTCAATTCTGTCTTGTCTTCTTTCTTTTGTTCTTCTGCTAAAGATGGTGTCGACATCATCTTTTTGACCCAAGCTTGCATTTCCTCTTGCCTCAGAGTAGGGGAAGGTGTCAGCAGGGTTGCCATACTAGGGTGAGGGGGACATATTGGGGGTGTAGGGTGGGGAAGGTGTTTGAGGGGCTTGAAGCACTTCTTTTATTTTTTACTCTTCTTCTTTTGTGGCTGTCATCGTCTTTGGAGCTGCTGCTTTTTGTTTTTCTTCGGTTTTAATGACATTCATGAAATCTCTCAGAGTATGTTTAACCGTCTTGTCTAAAGCTTTCTAGTTAACCAGTTGAAGAAAGTGCAATAATTGTCCGTACAGTTGCATTTTTTTTCTGCATTTTTTACAAATCTGTTCAATCCATCAATGATTGTACCTCTTGTTGTAAGTGTGACATCTCTTTGAGATTAGGAATAAGAGGTAAGTGCGGCATCCGTTGTTCGTGCCAACGATGGAATTCCGTCTACCATTTGTAAGAAACTAAAGCTAGTTTTCCTTTTTCGATAGATCCATGCGTACGAGTGTCATTTCCTTCCTGAACGGTTTGTCCTTTTGATGTTTTTCTCAATCCTCCTCTTAAAACAGGTCCAGCAATCGATCCTAACAAGGGAGCAGTGACTTTTAACAATGGACCTATCAGCATATGAAGAAATCCTCCTCGTTGAATAAACACTTTTTTCTGTCAACTGATAGGAATTTTCTTTTTCATTATTTGACGAAGAACTTGACAATATCGTCCTAATCGCTGTATCTGTATCTTGGTCAAAGGAACCGTTCCTTTCAAGACGTTTAAACAACATTCACACACCCTATCGATAATTTCTTTTGGTGCTTTTTAAATGATTTGTTTTCACATCCGAGCATTGGATTCGGTAAGAAC
The DNA here is from genome assembly GCA_029931535.1 of Margaritifera margaritifera. Classification (NCBI taxonomy): domain Eukaryota; kingdom Metazoa; phylum Mollusca; class Bivalvia; order Unionida; family Margaritiferidae; genus Margaritifera; species Margaritifera margaritifera. Next base: position 1,430,609 of record JAQPZY010001196.1, on the reverse strand, counting down.
TGACTAATACATGGTTAATTAATCATTTTTGGGAAAACTGACGAATAATTAACTTTTTTAATTAATCAATGATTAACTGCTTAAAATGAGTACAAATTAAATACACCAGAAAAGTGCAAGAAAGAGCTTTATTGCTTCTATTGCATGAGATAAGACCGAAGAAAACATAGCTTGTCAATAGTCTCATCATTCACAGACATTGGGGTATTTTTCTGTATGATTGTCGCTAACTAAATGTAAAGGGTGTGGTACATATGTTTAACCTGCAAACCTACCGTTAAAGTTAAGAAGACTTGTACCTCTCTGACAGTGTGTCAGCATTTACGCCAGGTATAGATACAGGGTTAGAGGAACCTTAAACTCTACAAATATCCGACAAAAGTTACAACAGTTTACTTCCAAATATGACCAATCTTGTCAAAAAAGCAGCACACAGAAAAATCCCTTGTAAGTTTTAACCCTACCTTTGCTATCTAAATCTTTTTGACCACAATCTTGGAGGACTGCTTGACCTTATCAGCTTTTAGGATGGACTTTGATACGTCCCCAGATTTTGGGATAGACTCAAGTTTAAGACAATAATACAGATACAAGTGCACAACGCCTTTAATTCTTCCCAAAATAATGTGAAAAAGAGCTAAAGACGCATTACATCGTGAATCTAAGCTCTTTCTTTTATTTTGTCTGGCTGATCCATATTTTGCACATCCATTTAGCTTGCTTTAGGTCAAGAAACCAGGCATGAGCAGATTAACTATTTTATACAATCAAAAAGTTTCCAAATTCAAATGCCACGTTACAAATTTATGGTACAATGATGCTGAACTTATGGGAAAATTAATCATTATTCATCATTTTTTTTAAAACAAAATTTTGATTAATTAATGACTACATTTAAAACAATGATTAACTGATTAACTGTATAATGAAAATCATGCCCCAGTACGGACAAGACATCCCAATCTTTATCTAAACGAGAAGGTATATCCTTTATTTCCTTTTCTGGAAAACATCTTGGCACGTCGATGATGGTGTGAACTTTGAGAGGAAGCGATCTTTGTTCAGAGGAAAACTGAAATGAATCTTGTCCAACACTTCTTCTTTTATACTGGAATTCGTCTCCACTGATTGTCAGGACATCTTACCAACTTTACTTTAGGCAGCACTGGACGATACGGTGTTTTCAATGGACTACATTGTGTCAGTTCTTGTTTGGACAAATTCAGTAAACTTTGTACCATACCTGTTCAGTCTTGTACTTTTTTCATAGGGTATGCCACCATTTTGGCTGCAGCAGCAGCAGCTAGAGCAGCAGAAGAAGAGGAGCACGGAGAAGAAGTAGAAGTCTCTTTATAGATGTGTTTCCATTTTTTCATCAGATGGGGAAAATCGGGTTTGGCTGATGTCATCAATAACAGAGGAGGAAGAGTAAGAAAAGAGGAAGGAGAGAGACGGTCACAGATGGAGGTTTTCGTGAGTACGCATTCTAGCTGCAGTACCTCTCTTTCTTGAAGGGGTCGTTTTATTTTTAGTTTTCTTTTTCTTATGAGAAGCTTGTGCAGCGTGTGAACTCACTCCCACTCTCTTCGTTTTTGTTTGTCTTTTGGATTTGGGGGTAGGTTTTTATTTTTTAGCTACGGCATTAGGATCCCATTGTAGAAGGGATTGAATAATGAGACCAACTAGAGATCCACTTTCATTTGGTTTCAAGATGATTTGATTTTCTGGTTTGAGTATCGATTCTTGGATCAGCCAGTTGTGTCAAAGCCACTTTGTTTGTTTGTTTTTTTTTTGTTTTTTTTAAAAAAAAGTTTTGTTTGATGAAGAATGAAGAATTCCTTGTATTAATTGACGTGCTGTCAAAATAAACCATCGTAAAACGTCTTTTAGACTGGCTTCTAACAAATGTGAACGCACTTGTGCATTTTTGTTTTCTACTGATGGCATACAGTGCAGAATTAATTTGGCAGGATGATGAGATTGAAAGGAAGTCATGTTGAATAATGTCAGAAGGGAAAAAGTGAATGGTGTTTGTACAAGTTTTGTCTTTTTATTCAGATGAAAACGAGGAAGGCAACAAGTAAATGACTGGACCTCCTTCTTGACACAAATTTTGAAATAAATCCGTACAAAATCTCAGACAATCTGGAGTGCTAGGTTTTAAATCAATCAGTAAATACGCATGTAGCAACTGAGTGGCATCGTCATATCGCATACTTTAGTCTAGGTGGTCCTAATTGTTTAACCAAGACCTGAACTTGAGATTTGTCTCTTTGACTTTTGTACAATACTACATAACGAGCACTGAGACGGATGGTGCGATGCGCTTTACTTTGATGAAATAAATTTTGAGTAATGTAAATAAAATACTGGCATTACGATGATGTCTTTTTCGTGTAAACCAAAATTTAGTTTCTTCTTCGTCTTCTCCTAACATGTCATCGAAGATGATGAGATGTGTTTGACTAGAGTCAGACACGATCCCATCGTCTTAGCGAGAAATCCGTTCTACAAACGAAATGGATTCTCCTTGACTTTCTTTGAGTAACGTGCAAGCGATTGCCACTCTTTGTAATACCACACGATACGTTGTGGTGGACGATCGAACAAAAGTAATTTGTGTTCTATCAAATGTTTGACAAATTCGGTTTTGCCTTAATTACTTGGTCCAGCTATTAACATGTTACAAGGATGGTGAAGATACAATGCCTCCCATCATTGACGACATGACCTTTCGTCAATCACTTTACGAACTAAGGATACAGTCATAACTTTCGAGTAGTTTGAAAAATTCTGAAGCAGTCGCCAAGAATACAAGACATTTTATGCATGTCTAATATTTCATGGTGCAACAAAAATATTTACATTTCAAAACAAAGTTCATGTTTTCTTTCTTTGATCAGTCACACACGACGTCCATGGCATAGTCAGCGACCACTTTTGTCCCACGTGTCGAATCCAAGACTTTTTCCCAGTCACGTACATCCTTCCAGTTGTAAATCTGTTGGTGTGTGCAACTAGCTACCCACACTTCTTGGTAAGTATAAAGAGTAAATGAAGTGCGACGAATCTCTTCTTCACACATGGATAGAGAAACCGTATTCATTACTAATCGCATAACTTTTAACACTGAGTTTTTGCATGAACTGATGATAAATTTGCCACAAAGAATCTGTCGGTAAACGAAATCTAAGAAATACAGTCACTAACACACGCGCGACACATGGTCCTAAATTCAAAAGGAATCGTATCGTCTTGTGGAATCATTTGTTTTAAAAGTAGTTCTTAATCTACTAAGTCTTTAATGGTGTCATTGACTTTCTCCCACGGAATTTAGTGCAACACTGATGACAGAAGTCGTGGCATAAGGGGGTGCTCTTCAGATAATACGTGCTTCTGAGAGAGTGACAGGTGTAAGATGAAGTTGTTTGCATTTGTAACATGCACAATGGAGGGAATGTTGGCATACCTCTATGCTACTTTCATGTACTGTGGCTGAAATTTCTTTGCATATTGTACTTGTGGAAATTGGACATGATCTAAGCACACAGCAAACAGAAATGGCCGCTCCAAAGTACTCGAAATATCAGCCTGAATTAGTCAAAAGTACACTATTTTCAGCAGTTATTAAAATAGGGAAACAAATTTTGCCAGAGTAGGCAATGCCAGCCTCTGAAAATACAATGAATGAATTACAAAATATATAAAAAGTTAAAAAAGTTATCGGCTCTTTTTTTAAATTTACCTTTGAAGTCCAGGAAGTGAAAATGACCAAGTGGAGCTAACAGTTTTTTTGAGAGGTGCACATCTTAAGTACGACCAAACTGTATACTCTATAACCCAAATTGCACCCATCAATCATACATCAAAATAAAGGGAATTAAAAGTTCTTTTAACAGTACCTAAGATATACAAGGTCTTTTTTAAATAGCCAGGACAACCAGTGAGGAAAACCTGTGTAATTCTTTTTCTTTAAAAATATAACCCTATGCAAAGTACGAAACTGGAGAGTGCCACCTAAACAGCTTTATAACGTGTTCGCAGAAGAGTCGTATCACGTATTGGCACAAAACATCTCTTTCCGACTATGCTACAGCCGTCTTCAATCTCAGTCTTTTTTAATAGTGTTCAGATTCCTTTCGTTTATATCTATGTCCCAAAGTAAAAAGTGGAATGGCTCTTTGCGTTTCACTTGAATCTGTACAAAGACACCGGAAACAAGAATTCGGTTTCTTTGTGGAATTCATTTTTCTCGGTGAAAGCCTCTGGTCACAATGGTCTTTCTGTTATGGAACTTTCTCCTTTTTATAGTGAAAGGCGGTACCCATACGTACCGTGTTGTTATCGGGAAGTCGCACTCGTTTTTCGAACATGAACTGATACACATTTTTAAGGGTCCACTGACAACTTGATGATCAATTGTGTGAGGGTCGACCGATTTGACACGAAAGTCTTGATCTTGATTTGACTTTAACGCTTCTTTCAACATGTTAAAGTACACTACTTAACTCGAATGATAGTTCAGTGTCAGCCCCTTCACATTACATTTGATATGAAGTTATTCTTTCTTGTCTCGGTACTGGTAACCGTAAATTTTGGGTCCACCAATAGCAAAACTCAAAATAGTGTTCGTCGATCCAAGCTCCTAAACGTTCGTCATCGATGTGTGGGTGAGATCGGAGTCAAACTGAGGGCTCTGTCTCTCAACGGTTCCAGCACGGAATACAATGTTAAACGGGCAATAGCTGTCACATAAGCAGCAATGATGACATTGCCAAAGTCGTCGAGTGGAACAAACTCCATGACTTCTTTAATGAGTTTTCCTTTATCGTCGATAAGCCGAAAGTATTGACTTGGATCTGCTAAGTATATGGTCTTTGGCAATATCGGACGTTGAGTCAGTTTTCCCCACAAATAATTCAGCATGATTTTAGCAAACGATTGTCGTTGTTTGAATTGATCTTTGTTCTCTGGAGTGTGACACTAGGAAGGGTAGACATTGACTTCTGTTTCAATTTCACAAACTAGATGACGTAGCCTGAAATAATCCCTTGACTCGCGTCATCGCCCTGTTGGTATTGTTCTGTGGTAGGAAAGTTCCAAAGTTGTATACGTTTAATTAGCGGTATCTTCGATCGAGAGCATGAAACAATTCGACACTCATAAACATTCTTGTCAAGGCGCGTTCTTGGTCATCGTGACGACATGGTTGGTGCTGATTTCACGTTTCAGCACACGTAGAACATAAAGGAAATATCAGTTTTCCGTGATAATCATGAGGCAACACGGGATGGTAAAAGCTCGTCGATGGAAGAACTTTATAGTTGATGAAACTTTAGTACTAGCGAATGTGTTCAACGTTGACATGTTATATCAAAATGTCAGGGTGTCCAGTACAAAATCGAGCATATTTACACACCCAAGAATATAACGAACACATATCGATATATTTGATTTGTTCTCCTTAAGATTCGTTGGCTTCGCACAGCAAGCGTGTAGCGTTGGTCCGTCCTCCAACTAAACTGTCACGAGGATTCAAAGGTTCGATGTTCACTACATCGTAGTCTTTGACGATTTGTCGAAATTCTGGATCTGTTTTGAAACGTTGATCGTAGCCGTGTTCCCACATTTCTACCACTTCGTATCATTGACTTTCCAAACACTTGTATCGTCGGTAAGTTTTGTCGTACAGCTCTTCCAAAAACAACTGTCGAAATTGTGCACACCAACGTCGTAAAATGTCCACATATTTCAAGATTTCTTTTTGAAAATCAAAAGGGTCTGAAATGTGGGTTTGGTACCAAGCGTAGAAAGCTTCTCATTGCTCTGTTCGCTTACCGGCGGGGTCGTAGTAATGGACTTCAGATGCGTTTGCCCACTGTGTCATCTTTTCTCAAGCCAATTCAATATGTGGACGAACTAGGAGTCATCGACCATTATTTCCGGTATGCTGTTCAATCCAGACTACTTTATGTATGTGAAGTTATCGTGGGCCATCACCAAGATCACAGACACGGCTATTTGGAAGAGAAGAGTGTACGTTAAAAGGCATGGGTGCCTCAAGAGAGTATTGGTCTATGGACCGGCAGTGCGGAGAAGCTTCTGAAGAAGAACGGTAAAGTGGTGTGGTATGTGTTAACCACTCTAAACGGCCCTTTTCAGGGCCACCCAGTTCTCTCAGAAACAGAGATACTACTAAATTATTGTCAAACATCTATGGTTTCATGTGTGTATGTCTTTGTCTTTCACAAAAAGTTAAACCCACACTCCACTCGTGTGTCTTGTGTGTGAAAGTATATAAGTATGTTTGTGTGTGTAGTGTGTGTATATTCGTACGTTTTTCTCTCCTTAAACTTGATATGTGGCAGTATATAACTATGTTTGTGTGTATAGTGTCCGTTTACACACACACACACACACACACACACACACACACACACACACATATATATATATATATATATATATATATATATATATATATATATATATATATATATGTTCCTATCCTTTGTATCTCCTTAAACTTCACTGCTAGGGTTATAAGGGTAGTAGTGGTTGGTAGTTTTGTTTATAAGGGATGATAGAGAAGTTATTGGGTGATAGGGGTATTACGGGGAATTTTAGTTTTGTTTATAAAGGGGTTTACTTCTATTTCACCTCCCCTTCCATTACATCCTACATTGTGTTGGTTAGTAAGTGTTGGTGTTGGCTAGTCAAACGGCGTGTAGGTTAGTACCTGTGGGTGATGGTCAGTAAATTTGTATGTTAAACGTATGGACATTTTTACATTATTATTGCCCTTGTCGCCGGAGCGCCCTACTCATGTTAATCCTATGGACGTTTTTAACATTATATTTTCCATTGTTGCCAGAGTGCCATAATAATGTCAAACCTATGGACTTTTTAACATGGAACTCCCATTGTCGCCAGAGAGCCATATGTCCAAGATAGAGGCCGTAATGTTAATTCGCATTGTCGCTAGGGTGCAATTTTATTGTCCCCAGGGTGCCACATATAACTACTGGCAATCATTACAGAAATGTCTGCTCATTTTGTTACCAATTGTACTGGTCAATATCCAATATGAAATTACCCCATAGATAAACACAAGTCGTAAGGGAAGAAGAATGCTCAAAATGTCACTAACTATTCCGTAAAGCAGTCTCTGTCTCTAAAAATAAAAAGCAGATATCACTCTCTGTGAGACTGTGCATCTCATGATCTGTCTCCCTATGCACGGCGTTATAAACTATGATTGATCTTGTAGTGCAATGCTTTGTTTTTGCTTTATTTTCGCGTCTTCGGTAGGTTCTTGTTGTTGTTTCCCAATCTAGATTGCACGCAAAACTTTTATAGGCCATATTTAAATTGCTTCTTAGACTGAGAAAACATTCAAGCAAGCTCTCGGTCATGTTCATGTGAACTAACTAGCTCTGTCCAATGTCATCTCTGCAATAATCTCGCCAAACAAGCTCGACGAACCTCGTATACAAGTGAGCTCTATTCAGGCTCAAAAATAGTTTTCGGCGAGATTGCTTTTCGACCAGATGTCCTTATCACTGAGCACAATTGGCGAATTGATATTCGGCGAGTTTATCGTTTGACAAAATGTGACAGAGGCCAGATTGTCGATCAGCGATGTATCGCATCGGCGAGTTGGCTGTTCGGTGGCTTGTTGTTTGGCAAGTTGTGCAACTGGATTTGAGAGATATCGTTTATTTCCCTATTTATACCATGCTAAAATACTGTATAGGTCTGTCGCCTAAAGTACTTCAGGTAAATGAGGTCCATCTCATGACTCAATCGAATTGATAGAAATTTGACTATTTTAAAATCTCAGCCAATCAAGAGGACGCTTACATAGGTCTTATATTAGATAATGTTAATGCAGGTATTAATAAATCTGACAGTGTTTCCACTTGAAAGGCGGCGATTACAAACTAAAGCAAGAAAATAATAAAACATTTAGTCTATAATTCATGGGAAATTGAAAGAAATTTAGATAATACAATTATAAAGATCCCCATCTAACTTTCGTTTCTTATCGTCTCATATGTAAAGGAAGATATACTAAAGGATGCAAATTTATTTTAGATTCAATGTTTTTCGAAAAAGAAGTACTTCATGACATTTGTTGAAGTACATAAAATATAATCCAAGATTAGAGGATACAGTGGCCGCTGGTTATGTTAACATATTTCTCTAGTTCTGTACTTTAATAAATCTTGTAATTCTTTAAAACTGCATTTTCTTTTTTAGCTGAACTGGCTTGCACCCAAGTGATGCTATCTAAGAACAAGCAATCCTTAACATCATGATATCTCTTGCGAACCAGAGTAAGGAATCGTGATTAAATAAAGAAATTTCAAGAGGAAAACTACTTTGAAAGTGCTGGGCGTGGTGAATGGGATTAAAACTAGCAAAGAGTGCACAAATCTACCTTAATGCCAATGCATCCTTGATTCAGGAAAATATTCATCCATTCTGTACACATTGCACCAGACAAACAGATCCAATAGTAGGGTCAGGCTTTTCACAAGTCAATGTTTTGAAGACCGTCAATAGAATGAACTTTCTTTCAGTACAAATCCAATAATTCTTACATCATCGTTACATGGCTTTAACCTAGAAATACAATTTCGTGTTTACAAGCATTTCTTATAGTAGCCATGTGGAGCACTTGGAACACTTTGGAGCAACGATTCGCATTCTTTTCTCAAAAGACTGCTGGTCACAACTTTATGACCCGGCTCCTAATTTCTGAACAAAATACTTTCATAAACAGGTGACATCCTGACGAGACTTTTCTTTTAAGTGATAGCTTCAAATTATTGCGCCGTTACCACTCATTCCCACCCCCGTCCCCTCCCCAACAAAAGAAAAAAACAACAACAACAACAAAATAACAAAAAAAAAAAAAAAAAAAAAAATCACAAGATAGTAGCTAAAACAGTAAATCCGCATTTCATTTCTCTCTGAAGTATAGCCTTAACTACAATCAGGTCATTTTACAGTCATGTCCACTAAACTTGGCATATTGCATTCATGAAGAAATCACAGAGAAAAAAATATTTTAAAGCGAATTATACTTTAAAGTTTCTTTTTTGAAACCAAAATGATTTGCCATAAATTTTCAAAGTCTTCGAGAGTTTAATATTACCTATTACCACACTAATTATCCTTATATCTATATTAAACGGTAAAGGTCACGCCTTTCTTAAAAAGACAACGTATGAAATACATAGCACAAGGAAGACGGTAATTTCGTCTATTTTATAGATGGTTCATTGTTCAGTTATTTATATTACATTATTTAGGTAATTTTTTTAATATTTAAACATTATACCCTTGAATTTAATAGCAACGAAATAGTTGTTTTTATTTTCAGATATCTTAACATTTCCAAATAATCAATGGATACGTAGTTCAAATGACAAAATGTTTCAAATTTCTAGCCAGACCTTTCATTCATAATTTCCATGTATATGTTTATTGTTAGTCCTCCTTATAAACCAATGCTTTGCAGATTAACAGCAGTAAGACCTCTACTGGACTTAATCCTTGAGAGAATTACGCTGCTAAACGTCCAATATAACACAGAACATAACTATAGGGCTCAAAGACATAACTATAATGCTCAAGGACATAACTATAGAGCTCAAGAACATGTACATCGTAAACATACTTAACACTATCTGTTTTGTAAGGTAAATATTCTCTTTCTATACTCAGTTATTTTCTCGTACGTCACTCTCAGAAATTGGATCATCCTCTTGCTTTCATTTTTACTTCCGAAAACAGGCAGTGCATGATGTTTCAACCTGAGAGGCTTGCATATTGTCTTAAGATACTAAAACCCCAAAAAATCAGAGTTAACACTTCTTGCGGGTTTGTCATCGTTTGTTTTTGTTTTTGTGATATAAATAAAGACCACGACGACAAGTTTTCAAAAGAATGCAGACGACAGTTAGCAAAGATACGAAAGTATGGAGTCTCTGTCAGTAGTACCAAATGGCCAAGACGCTGCCGCTCTAGTCACTCTGACTACTAGCAGGTGTATCGCAGCGTTAACACGCAGCCTCCGGCTCCTCCTCGTCTGTAATCAATGTCAAAGTTCTCCAAACCCGTCAGAGAGAGAACGGAGATTTTGGATATCATTCATATCCAGATATACAATGATGGAAATAATAAGTGCCAGAAACTTTATGGACTAGCGTCGATTCCAGCACGGCTGTATCTTCCCTTTAAAACAACCACACAAGATAAACATGACACACAGGTCAATATATTCGCTGAAAAAGACCGAGTGACAGAGATGCCCAGGACACCGGCTGGTGGCATGGACAACCGCTAGAATTATATAGCATTCCGAGTGACAGAGATGCCCAGGACACCGTCTTGTAGCATGGACAACCCCTAGAAGTGTGTAATATATTCATATAAAGACCTTTTGAACACTACTAAATCTTGCTTAAACATTCCAAGAGCATCAACATAAGAAATACTTATATTTTTACGATGGAGCTAAGAACCCAAACTATAACCTTTCTCTCTGATCCTGTACATATTTTTTTGGAGCCTCAGCTAACGTGATTCTTTTACTCTGTTTTAAAATTTAGACGTATGAATATGCCTGCCAGACGTTTTCTGATTTACTAACATGGATAGTAAAGAGTGAAGGTGCAAAATGTACATGAATTTTAAAGAGGAATATCAGTAATAGCAAACTGTAGCGTACAAACGGGAGGGGGGGGAGGGGCGCAGAAGGCGGTTGCCCCAGGCGCCAGAGCTTTTTTTGGCCTTCAGCCATCATCGTCGACCCAGGCGCCATTTACCCTTAGTACGCCACTGATAGCATATACATTTTTTTTGCCGAATATCTTAGACACTGCTGTTGCATTTCACAGAATTCATATATTTAAATATCGGAGTCAACCAGGAGCAAAGAATGGTTCGTTGGCTGACCGACTGTGAGATTAGATCATCCGTTTCGTCACTTCCGGCTTACCTTTCATATATAGATGTTACTAGATAGAAGGTATCACTATGTTTAGAGATAATACACGTTTTTGTTGAATCACTACTATGGCAATTATTTTTCCAGCTGCTCTTATGGAACCTACACCGAATACGAAGTAGACTCAGGCATGGACTGCAGAAGAAGACAATAAGTTTAAAACACCACAAAGGCTTGAACAAGCAACTGTATCTCTGACGTAAATAATTTCGTGTGTTCATGACATATTAATATGATTTAGATCAGCACATGCTGAAATTAAGTTGTTAGTTTTTTCAATGCATGTAAATGTGATTTGGCTAGAGGAAATACGTTTATGTGTAATAACTAGTTGGTAAATGGGCCAGCCCAATGTTTCACACGCTTTGACAGTTTAGAGGAAGTTGGTTGATAAAACTCCAGGCTTATGAATTATCTCATCACTTCCCTTCGTATCCCTTTAATTACGTTGGAAATCATAGGCTCTATTACACTTATCTGAGAGAGTTACATGATCATACACACAGATTCCCAAGTTAAGTACAATCTCCAATAGTAACAAGAGTATCATTAGCGTCCAATATCATTAGCGTCCAATATCATTAGCGTCCAATAGCTAACTCACAACTGTCACAATGACAGTTCCGATTTTCAATTTGCTTAATTTAATATTACACTGATCAACCTCCTGGAAGTTGTGCTTACAATTTTAGAGATTTTAATTTTCCCTTCAGAATTTAACTTCTCTAAAGCTAATGTTTGTATCAATCAATCCTATCGTAATTTAAACATTAATATTGTCAAGCACTTTCAGGCATTCAGGCTCTCATAGATAGGCGTCTTATATATATATATATATATATATATATATATATATATATATATATATATATATATATATATATATATATATATATATATATAAACAAGAAAAGTGAAAGCATAGATTCACGATTAAATCATGACAATTTATAATTGAATTCCTTAAACTGGTTCTTGAACGTAATGTATTTTACTTTAATGGAAATGACTACATACAGAAGACAGTCACGGCTATGGGCACCAAAATGGCACCAACTTACGTTACGTTTGTCTTGGGATACTTAAAGGAGACATTATTTTACAGAATGATGCAGAAACACGGAAACGATTTTGGGGATTATTTGAGAAAGAACAGAAAGGGATTGTTTGACGACTATATCCTAATATGAAATGAACATATTCTATTGAAAAATTCTTCCAGGAACTTAATAACTTACATTGAGTTATATAATTCACAAAAATGAGAGTGAAATAAGTATTCCTTTCATAGACATACTCATCAAATTATCTGCAACCCATATTTTCACTGATATTTATAGTTACCCCACTGATACACATAACGTTTATCTATTATAAGTCACAGCCGCATATATTTTCCTTTAGAGTTTCAGTACAATTATGTATTTATAATTGCACCGATAATTGTATTGGTTTTAGATAATTGCACTAATTTTGTTATAATTATAATGTTTAATTTTTAGACACCAGGCTAGCACAACAGTCAACAGTAAACAGTTGAGTGCACCAGAGAGAGAGAGAGAGAGAGAGAGAGAGAGAGAGAGAGAGGGGGGGGGGAGAGAGAGGGTAATAACAATGATACAGAAATCAACGGCAAAGATACATTTATGTTTGTACACTCATTTATTCCACCTAATATATAATAGTTTTATTACAAAGGATTGATCATGATGAAGCTGAATACAATAATTTCATTCCCGAAAGTAAAATGGAAATTAAAAATTACAATTTTATTTTAAAATATCTTACGAAAACAATGTATATGCACCATATAATGTTTTCATTCTATATTATCACGCACACATGGATAACACTTTAATCTGTATGGTGCATATTTGCACCTATCTATATTAATTTCTCTATGCCTTGATTTATGTCATAGGAATCCGGAGTGACTGTGTATCAGATGAGAGTTAATTGTTGGGTCGTCAATAATTGCTGGGTCGTCATGCAGGTGTGTCTGCTACGCACGAATGCTTATACCAGCGATTATGTTTCATCCTTTTTGGGGGGATGTATGCATGGTCGAGGGGGTGTAGGGATTGGTGCGTGCAGGCAATGCGATTGTTGCCGTTACCCGCGGACCTGAGTTCGAGTCTATGTAGGGAACGAATTAAAAAAATATTCTCTAACCTGTATTATAATATTCTTTCTCAATATATAATAATTTCACTCTATATTATCACGCATCCTCATGTAGGATCCATGGATAAAACTTTCCGTTCTGTCTGGTGTGTGTGTGTGTGTGTGTATATATATATATATATATATATATATATATATATATATATATATATATATATATATATATATATATATATATATATATATATATCGCTCCATTCGCCAAACCTCAGAAATAGTAATCATACAGATTGTGATTCTTTGCATGAAATCAATATCTCTCATGATCGGGTACCATTTTATACCCCACACGTGTGACACATACTGATACAATATTTTGCAAACCGCTAGAAAGCATTCAATTGTCCGCTTTTGTTACAACAAAGGCATAAAGGTTTACGGATATACCTAATTGTTAAAAAGCAAAATTTAGTTAACTTAGCTTTATGATTCCATTGAGCACATGTTAGAAATGTCCAACAATACCATAAATCTACCGTTTGTTAGTTTGCAGATAATCATGAAGGTTATTGTTGTCCTTTGTGCCGTGGTTACCGTGACAGTCGCCCAGAATATCATGAGTAGTTTCTTTGGAATTGGTGGATCATCAGATTCTGGGATCGACTTTCTCTCCTCCTCCGACAACGGCGGAAACCTGAATATGAACAGCAATAACAACGTAGGAGGAATGAGCGGTGGCAATAATATGATGACCAGTGATAATATGATGAACAGTGGCATGAACAACAAAAACACCATGAACAAAATGAATAACATGAACATTATAAATGAAGTGAACAATATGAATGGTATGAACATGGTGATGAACAATGGAATGAGTATGCCTTCAACTGTGCACGACAATAACAACGTGGGAGGAATGAGTAGTAGCAATAATGTGATGACTAGTAACAATATGATGAACAGTGGCATGAATAAGATGAACACCATGAACAACATGAATAACATGAACAGTATGAATAATGTGAATCATATGAATGGTATGAACATGGGGATGAACAACGGAATGAGCATGTCTTCAACTGTGAACAACAATAACAACGTGGGGGTATTGAGAAATAGCAATAATGGGATGACTGTGCACGACAATAACAATGCGGGAGGAATGAGCAGTGGCAATAATGTGATAACCAGTAACAATATGATGAACAGTGGCATGAACAATATGAACACCATGAACAACATGAATAACATGAATAGTATGAATAATGTGAACCATATGAATAATATGAACATGGGGATGAACAACGGAATGAGCATGTCTTCAAATGTGAACAACAATAACAACGTGGGAGTATTTAGCAGTAGCAATAATGGGATGACCAATAACAATATGATAAACAGTGGCATGAACAACATGAACACAATAAACAGTATGAACAACATGAATAACATGAACAACATGAACAGTATGAACAACATGAATAATATAAACAGAATGAATAGCATGAACAACATAAATAACATGAATAATATAAATGATATGAACACGGGGATGAACAACAGAATGAACATAAACAGTGAATTGGGTATGAACAATCCCATTCGAATGAACAGCGGAATTGGAATGAACGGTTGACTGGAAATGAATGGCGGAATGGGACTGAACGGCCAGCTCGAAGATCCGACACAAATGGGAATGTTGGGAGCCATTGGAAACGGCTTCAGAAACTCTGTCTTTGCTCCTAACCAAGGTAATCCTTTCATGAACAAACCGATGCAGGAACAGCGGCAGTTTGGACAGCAGTCAGTGGGTATGGATATGGAAATGGGACAGTTCCAGATGGGTATGAGAATGGGACAACCGCCAGTGGGAATCGGAATGAGACAACCGCCAATGGGTATGGGAATGGGACAACCGCCAATGGGTATGGGAATGGGACAACCGCCAGTGGGTATGGGAATGGGACAACCACCGGTGGATATGGGAATGGGACAACCACCAGTGGATATGGGAATGGGACAACCCCCAATGAGTATGGGAATGGGATCAGGCTTACAAAGAATGTTCTCCGACATGCCTTCTTTTAGTGACACACCTTTTTCAGAATTCCATCTAGACCATTCCTACAATCTACACGTGGTCTAATTCGTTTCCCGCCCATTCTTTCTTCAGCCAGCACTGTTTCCACCTATCGGTTAGTAGCTGCTTGTGACAATTTGACCTCTTTCCTTCGGTACAAGTCAAAGGAAAGTTTAAAGATTCATCTTTATTCATAAATCTGTCACGTGTTAAATTGAACGTTGAAATAATAAATGTATACATCTTTATTACGTAGGACATATCAAACTTTAAAAAATATTCTTGATTCCAACGACTAACTCCTGGTTATCGTTTGTTTCTATTTTTGTGTGCCTTCAGTTAAGTTCATATTGGTTTTCCTTTTGATATAAAGTGCAGATTTTCGTCCAAAGGTACTACAAAACAAAGGTTTAG
The DNA here is from genome assembly GCA_029931535.1 of Margaritifera margaritifera. Lineage (NCBI taxonomy): Eukaryota > Metazoa > Mollusca > Bivalvia > Unionida > Margaritiferidae > Margaritifera > Margaritifera margaritifera. The sequence continues at coordinate 1,414,968 of JAQPZY010001196.1, read as the reverse complement.
GGTTTATTGAGAAGCTGCATAGTCAGCTTCAGAAGCTACACTTCCGGTTATTTCTCGGCGTCTACCCATCTAATCAGGAAAGCTTACACTTGCAGATTGTTTGCTTACATCGCTTTCAGTTTTGAGAATATGTTCTTTTCTTTTCCAATCCCGTAATCACTCAGCCTTTTCAGAATTTTAAGGTCACATGTTTTTTATTCATATGAATTCGTTTAAACAGACATTAACACGCTGAATGCTTTTTCTTCATCATTGCATTATACTGAATAAAAGCACCTATTCTGCTACTTCCTTTAGAATCCAGTTAAAGAGGGAGTCTTTCTTGAAAGTCAAGGATTTATACTCCAAGAGCAATATTTACATGTTTTATTACTTTTTATTACTATCGCCAATTGTCAATACTTTCACCTCCACTTCACCTATTCATGCTTATTAATATACAATAAATGCTGGACCAACAAAACAAATAGAGAAAAATGGATGCCTCAATGCAATAAAAACAAATATTTTTGGAGAGCAAGCGAGTATAATCGCGTGCAAATATATCATCATATGATGACATACGTTTTCTTTTGCGTTAACATCTTTTATTTGCTCTATTACCAGCCAGTGAAGTTAGGCTACAAGTTCTCAAAACCATGTTGTAGGACCTCCCCTTACTCACTAGAATGCATCCATTTTGTCAACGGGATTAAAATACTTTAAAATCTCATATCTTAAACGAGATAGATAAGATGAAACTCTTATAAATTATGGTCCGAAAACAAACATAATATGCAGCTAATGAATGTGCCATAAGAGAAATTTACTCATACTAACACATATTGATACCACACGTACTAGCCTTGTTTTAGCTCAGTTGGGTGCATTAATCTAGCATAATATGTCTAGTAAGACTTAATTTAAAAGAGAATGAAATATCCCTAACGTATGCTATGTAATTTAAAAGATAATGAAATATCCCCAACGTATGCTATGTAACGTAACCTAGAATGAAGACGCTAGTGAGCAGATAGAGTTGGAATCAAGCCGAGTTGTACACGCACTAATCTAAATATAACGCACGTTATATATCCTATATTTTGGTTGCTGAAAAACAAAATCAGTGAGAGAATGAAACATCGACTGACTAATAAATAGTATATGCAGCAGTCTATATTATTTTCCATCAAGCATCGATTTTGTTTTATAACAATCAAATACACTGTCGTCTGCTTCATTAGATGTTTAAAAACTTTAATGAGAGGCATACAGCTTGTATGATCTCGATAGTCTTCGATACCAAAATGAATTTGTTAAACTCCATCTTGATTGCCGCATTTCATCCACCATTCTTGTCAATAAGGAGACTCTTTCTCCTGCTCTTCGTACCCGACTAGTTCTTTTCTAGATCTAGATTTCGGTCCTTGGACTTCCAGCAGCTGTCTATCCCCTTGATTACCATCGAAACCGTTGTTACTTGAACCATGTGCAAGATGCCACCATTATGCCCATGCCACTGATATCATCTATCATTGGGAGGGAATGATGGCAGGGGACATCATGTCCAACATTGGAGGTATGATGCTTTGCATGTGCAGCTCAAGGGGGTGGGTTTTAGAGGCGCTCTGGACTCCATGCGCTTCATCACTAGTATACTTACAGGCCGCTATACCTCTCGCGAATGCACAGTTCTGACTTGTAACCACATCCTACCAATACATCGTTTGTGCAGATGTTTTGTGGGTATACATTTTTCGCATAGGGATCATTGTGTTATCCAAAGGGCAAGGTAACGTTTGAATTGCTGCTTTATTTAAATTATTCAAGTTATGGACAAAAGAGCATCTTTGATAACATATTTTATTATATATTTCATAACGAGATATTGAAATGTATCAGTGGGTGAAAGTGATATCACCACAGTGAATATTACTTTTGGAATGATGTGACTACTTTTCTTTCCCATTAAAGAAACATATCTGCCCTTACGTATGTTATTCAAACTTATATTTTCATATTTAGGCCTATTTCATTAGGCTTCTTCTTCTTCCAGTTCTCTCTCTCTCTCTCTCTCTCTCTCTCTCTCTCTCTCTCTCTCTCTCTCTCTCTCTCTCTCTCTCTCTCTCTCTCATTATGAACACATAAAAAAAATTTAAGTCTGTACATGTCGCAGGGATACCTATATCTGGATACATACTAAGTGTATATTATTAACCTATGCTAATTTTTTTTTACCTCTTGACACGTGATTGCGTTTAAGCAATGATTAATGTTTTTGTCATGACTATCGCGCCCACGGATGTGCATCGCTCCTTTTCCCGTCCATGTCATAAGACTTTGTGCGCTTGGGATGGACGCATTTTCCACAATCTTCATGACTGTTTTGTTATGAAGATCCTACAGATCATCATATTTCTGATTTCAGGGATGTAGCTTTTGAGTTGGTTGTAATGCAATCTTATAATCTGAGAATGGTTTTAATGTAACCTTTAGGTATACTTATTTCAACATAACAATGACAGCTTCATTCGTTCTTCATTCATTCCTTATCGTGTATTGCATGTCCAATATAATATTGTACAATTGCTTCATGTGAAGGATTGTCTTCTATTTTGTTATGTAACTATTGTTTGGCTAGAATTTGTATATAAAAAATAGATGCTTTGCAAACGCCTATCTTCAATATGTACTTTTAAATGAGTGTATTCATTAGCTGTCCATGTTATTAATGAAAGTATGTTAACATTCATTGTTAAAGATAAGTCATTGTGTGCTTGGGATGGACGTATCGTCCACGTTCTTCAGGCCTATTTAATGATGAAGATCATACAGATCACCATATTATTTGTGTTCAGACTTGATTGTAGAGATAATACATTTTTATTCATATTGTCGCCTTGGTGTCATTTCTTGGTCTCCAGGACTGTTCTAACCTTTATAGGGAAACCCTGTGACATATATAAGTAATGATGTGGTGCCATCTAAACAATGCCTAAACGAACTCCAAACAACAATAAGTAGATTTCAAATATTAACTTATTTGAAGATAGATTTCCACATGAATTGTGAAAATTTTTAGTAGCTGAATTAACATGACCTTTTTCTTTTTAATATTTAGTGTCATCCATACAGTACCTGAACACTCTACAACAAACGGTACAAGATTTTTTGAGAAAAATTATTGATTAAATCAATAATAAGAAAATTGTTTAATTAGCGATTTTAACTCTCATCACACTCATAATCATGTCTGAAAACGACGGAGAAATTGGGAATAGATGAGTGTTGATTGCAAACCGGAATTAAGTGACAATCAAACTTTAAGTGCAGCGTCTGGTATCGAACTAGACTGCAAGCTTGCTAAGGCCACCCAATTCATGTTTGAAATCAGAAATAAACAAAAGTTAAGACCAAATTTTTTATAAGTAAACTCACGATCATTAAAATCTTTTGTTTAAAGACGTTACGCTCTGAAGTCTGAAGTCTGTCTGATACGACTAGCCAGTGATAATTCTATACTACTTCCACCCTAATAATATTCACTATATTGACACGCGCAAGAAATGTATTAATGAAGAAAACAAATCTTCATTTTCGTATGAAAACAGTCATTATTCAACAAAATACACAATATGAAGCATTATATGCAAGAGCTAAATTTGTAAAAAAATTCATTGTCCTAAATTAATGTAAAATTTCAGAACCTCTTTTTATCGATCTAGTAATGCAGCCATTAATCGAATGGAAACAAAAAAGGCCATGCCAATCGACAGCTTTTGCTTTTAACAAAAATATAATAAAAAGAAATGTATGTTTTTGGATTATATAGAAGAACATTTTTCACTTGTGGAGAGGAAACATTTTGTATTGTCACTCGTGGCTTTTATTTCTTTATAACACATACTAACGCAAATCGAATTTCGGTTGCGAGTTGTGAACAACTGTGAACGAGAAAGAAGTTCTATTAATTTCCGTTTTAAAAAAGTCTCGCAAATTGTTACGAGAACATACCATATCATCTTGTATGCACAATACGCATGCTCATAAGGCAAAAGGTCGTGCCACGACTGAACTGTCACCAATCTCGTGCAAATAAATTGTGATTCTGATACTTTACAACAACTTTCTTAGTCTTCCCTATCTCGTCGATACTAGACATGTATCCATGGACACTCACATATACGTGCTACACATCGCAGAGTCACATACCGAGACTTCCTAAATAATGTTCGCTGTAAATATAAATTACTGTAGATGCTAAGTACATTAAAGTCGTAATAGCTTGTTGATTTGAATATTATCATTATTTTACAAAATTTCGATGATAATCAGAATTTATTAAAATTTGCCATAGGTTTAAAAATCTTGATGTTTGATTGAGCAAATATTTAAACGTTGCAAACTCTCTAGGATTCGTATATTCTTGCATGTGACGTGATGGTCTTATATACTGCTGTTAAATGACTTTGGCATTAACGAACTGGACGGAGCGGGGTGGGGGTGGGGGTATTTTTGGCGCTGGAAACTAGAACTTTGTATCAACATAAATCACCTCATATACGTTTCTGTGAAATGGCTCAGCTGAATTCTAAACATTAATTCATTACTTTTAATCATACACAAGATCAGTAGACACCCAAAACAATTGTTTGGTCACAGCTCCAAAACATACCTCAGATCTGCGAATATGTACCAAGCGTAGTATCGTCCTACTACACGACATTAAGGTGCCAGGACATACTGGCCGCATTTCCATTTCTCATAAATACAGTGAAAATTTGATAAGTCACCGGTCAGTTACCCAGATTTATTTCATCTTGCGATTAATGTCTCCCTTAGTCCTAGATTTTTTCTTTATCACCTGTTCACCTATCTGCTCGACCATTTAAACAGTTGATATAAATATATCCTTTTTGGTTAGACTAATAGACATTTTAATAGATATACAGTGTGTAGACCGAATGTCTCCATGTCTTCCATATAAATGATTTGCGCTTGATATTCACATGGTATTTATGTAGCTTTTTTGCATATATAACTTTTAAGATTCTCGTACTTTATGAAATTTAAAAGTAAATGGTTTTAGTGTTTATTCTATACGTTCTGTTGTTATTCTGTGTAACCAATTCTAGACAGGTGGACGCCAAATCTTGTAGTACTGTTACTTTAAAGTCATTTCTTTTTCTTCACATCTCTGAACTTAATAGCTAAATATTTACTGCATTTTTATAGTTAAAATACGTTAAAATGAACAATTCAATACTTGATATGCAAATACCAAAATACACACAATTTTAACGGAATTATAATGAATTAACTTTGAGATTAATTCTGTAAATCTTTAAATGAGTAGATATCTTACGCTGGTAACAATCAAGATCAGATCATAAGTAGCAACATTATACAAGTTTGTTCTTTAAAAGATAACTTAGAGTCAACGAGCAGACGTATGAAGAGACCCTTTCAACAAGGTCAGCAAGTTTAGTAATGAAATGTTTACCACAGGACCATAATTATTTACATATATTAAATAGAAGTGAAATGGATAATATCCTAGAAGTTTATTTAACATTTTACATACCAGGTATGGAGAAGAAGCAAACGAAAGTGCAAAAAGTATATTTGACAGAATTGAATGTTTAACATTGCACATAGATATCAACTGCTGAAGGAAGCCCATATATAGATTTGCATGAATGGTTTAAGAATAAGAAAGGCTTGTATCAAAGCAAAAACACGGATAATAAATGTTGCTTGTATGCTGTGGAATCAATGCTAAATACACCCCAGAACGATCATCAGAGACTGTCAAAATACAATTTACATTGATAAAGTCATTGGCTTGATAGATGTCCGGTAAAAATAGAGGGCAGTGGGAAATATTAAAATTAATTTTATATATCTGTAAATGTTATAAGCTATTGATAATGAAGTCAGCAGAGTTGTGTTAGAGAAAACTGAGAGAATAACTGCAATAGAGAGAGAGAGAGAGATAGAGAGAGAGAGAGAGAGAGAGAGAGAGAGAGAGAGAGAGAGAGAGAGAGAGAGAGAAGAACGCATTGACATGTTAATTATATTTCAATGTGGTGGACCTAATCACTAAGAAGACGGAAGGTACCATCACGTTGGGATAAAATATTTTTCACAATCGGTGTCATCACATTTGTACAAAATGCTTGAAAAAGTTTGCTGCATAAGAAAAAAATCTCAGAACACAAAAGACTATGTTACAATGTAGATAGTTTGATGAACATAATGCCTGAAAACACAAAAGACTATGTTACAATGTAGATAGTTTGATGAACATAACGCCTGAAGATGGCTCTGCTGTAACATTTGAAAACTATAAGCATTATTTAAAAGTTATGTATGCTATTTATTGTAATTTTGAGAGTATCATGGTACCACTGATAAGACGCATGGACACAGAGTGTCTGACACAAACTTGAACTCATCAATCATTTCAGAGGCAGTGGGTACTAGAAGTACAAACTGACCTATCGTGAAAATAACAACAGCCAAAATACTACATCAGGGTTTTGTATTTACCTTAAATCAATCAACAAGAGATATAAATCAAGCATGACAGAGGAATAGATTGTATTGAAGACTTTCACGATGCGTTGAGTAAGATTGCAACATTAGTGTATGGAGAATTAAATGCAAAACCAATGGTATTCACAAAGGGGTGGACATTTGAATTAAAGAGACGCATGTTACGTCCGTAAAAAAAAATGAACACAAACTAAAAAGGTACTTGACAAAAATTGTTAGACAGGCAGGTATCGCGGTTCAGCACATTAGGAATGCAATATGAAAATTAGATATCAGAAATGCATACCTAACTTTTACAGTTTTGAAATCAAACTGTTCATCAAAATATTGGTTAAGAATGATCCAGATGAAGAGGTAAAATTCATACCGAACAGCGAAGAGAAATGCATATCATTTAACAAGGATTTCATAGTTGATGGGTCCATGAAAGAAGAAAAGAAAAAGAAACAAAAAACCGTGAAAAGGTCTGTTAGGTTTCTAGATAGTTTTAGATTCACGGGTCAATCAATAGATCATCTAGGAGCAACAAATAAATTGTCATGTAAAATTAACAGAAACACAAACAATCTAAACATTTGAAGACAAACATTTCCCCAAAGGAATACATGGGTAACTTAGAAAGGTTTAACAAAGCAGCTATAGACCAACATAAATACTTAACGATGTAAAAGTATCAAATGATGATTACCAATACGCTAAATGTGTCATGGAACATTTAACCTTTAAACATTTAGATATCTACATAAATATCATGTCATGAAATATACTTTAATATGTGATATTTTTGTGGAGTTTCTTAATAACTGTGCGAAAAAAAAAAAAACAACTAAAAACTGCAAAGTCTTTATAAAAAAAAAAATAATTAAAAAAATAGAACATTATCAATATTATAGCTCACCAGGAGTTGCTAATGATGTAATTTGAAAGATATCAGGTGTTGAACATGAACTTTTAACAGAAAAGCATGTGTTCTTGATAATTGAAAGTGGGATAAGAGGTGTAGTTAGCATTATAGAATGCCGAAGCATATCGTGAATACTACTAAGACAAAGATGGAGATGCAAAGTCTGATGACTAGTACAAAAAAGGTCATTCATTATGCATTTAGATACTAACAGCCTATGTGGGTGAGTCTTTGAGACAATACGTGTCAGTTTTAAAAAAATTGAAAGGGCAACTGATGAGCACATAAAATGGATAGATTAAAATTTGTAAGATGTATCAGATACTATGATACATATTGCATTATATTTCATTACACCTGCATGACTCTTTCAAGGACTACCCACTGGTTACAGAAAAGTGATTCCAGATAAAAATAATTTATCAGCGTTGCATCAGAAGTTTATAAGTGACGACGAATGTACAAAGTCCATCGCACCAAAACTGTTTCGTACATTGAAAAAGAAGGAGAAATATGTCATTCACTATAGAAAAATGTAAAGCTTTACTTACAATTAGGTTTAAAACTGAAAAAAGATACACAGATTTATCTCGTTTAATCTACAGCTATGGCTGAAACCCTACATGGAAATAAATACAAATTTGAGACAAAAAACAACAAATGATGTTTCTTTAAATTGATGGACAACGCTGTATTCCATAAACAAACGGAGGAATTGAGAAAGGAACAACAGTTAAAATACGTACAGGTTAAAGATAAAACCAAATTTGTCAATGACAGAAAGCACACACACACACACACACACACACACACACACACATATATATATATATATATATATATATATATATATATATATATATATATAATTTGCCAGAAGAACAAATACTGATTATGATTTGGTGTTAGGGTGTTAGGTTGAAAAACAAGAAAATCAAATTAACCAAACCAATAGGGGACTTTCTGATTCTTAACCTCCCTGCGTAGTTTGACGATGAATGAGCTATGTTCCAGCGAATCCAGTCAATAATACAAGTAAAGTGCATGAATACATGTATAAATAAGTGTTTCAGACGAAATAAAAATGTCTTTCAGTAGATAAACTTGGGTACAATGGTGTAAGCAGTTGGAGAAAAATTATAGTATAACATGTAAATTTGCGTCCGGCAATGATCGAAACGATTTTTGTTTTCCCTTTCCTTTTTTCAACAGATTGAGATAAATGAGTTTTCATCTCATGTCAGTGACATAAGAACGTTTGAAATAATGATCTGAGGAACTATATGACTTTTTGTAAAAAAAAGTTGCAACCAAATATTCTTTCGTTATTATCACTATTATTTCATTTGATAGGAACGTTTGACCGGATTGCCTTGCAAGGAGTTGAAAGAAATACATTATTAGTAAAGTGACCATAAATTGCAGTAAATAATAATCTTGACAGAGAACAATTCATTTTTATTAATCCTTAAAGCAAAATAAAATAAAGTATTCAAATATAGAATACGTTTGTCAAACCGTTGTATTGGCTTCTAAAATTTATTGACTACCTCCACAAAAGTGTATCATTTTTAGTGAGAAATAAATCTTTAGTTGTGGAAAGTGATTTTCATTTAGAGAAAAAATAAATGTTAAGAGAATTCTAGAATTCTATACATCGTTTTCCCAAGAATGAATTATATGACATGGCTGGCCGGGATACACATTGTTTATTATAGAGACAGTCAGCCAGAGAGAGAGAGAGAGAGAGACAGAGAGAGACAGAGAGAGAGAGAGACAGAGAGAGAGAGAATTGTATGCAAAATTGTTTAAAATCTAGTTAGATAGGGCCTATATCTGAGAACAAGACTTTTTCTACGAAAATAAAAATAAAATCAAACAAAAGGATTTGCCGTCACTTGAAGGACCCTGGGCATGCGCACATACAATGTGAAATTCCTCTATTTATGGCTGATTTACAGTACTTGAGTTATCAAAATGGTTGATGTACTAATTATATTGCATTAAGTTGAGATAGTGATAGAATGAGACTACTCAGGTAGTACATAAAGTCTGTTTGAAGAAATATGAAGTCCAAACTATGGGCTGTGTGTCTTTCAATCAGAACTTTATATACTACTCGAAATAATATAGTAGTAAATCTTTCTATTGAAAATTAACTGTTACAAAGTAAATGGAAGCTTTATGTGAGAGTTGTTATGCAGTAAACCAATCACAGAAAGGGAAGAAAAAGGTAAAGAATATCAACGATGTCGATAATGCGCATTTAGTAAGCAAATATATCAGATTTGTGTGTTTGTGTGGTAGCTCTATAAGTTACAAGTATTTTTGTCAGCACATAAAAACTAAAGTAGACAGAAATATGAGATTAATCAATTGGAGAGAAGAAACATAATACTATAATAAATACACGAATGAATACAAAATGCAAAGAAGAGTTAGAATTTTAAATGCATTGAAACATAATACAAAGTCAGGTGAAACGTTGAAAAAACTTGGTATTCCATCTATGGCCTTTGACATACATAGTTGAACTCTACTAGACCTTAAGGTGTGGATGAAAGATATCTCTATATTGGTCATGTTATTCTTTGTGTTTCCCTCGATCTTTGAGATGTATGTTTCATTCGCTATACTCATTTTTAATTCTTGTTGGCATTCTCCAACTTTTGAGGAAATAAAGCCACACGTTTTTCTTTTTTCTGTGTAACCCAGATCCTTTTCAAGCTGTATTTAATCCATTTACATAGCGTAAAAATGGCAGAATGTGGTGTAGACAATTTTGATTATATATGTAATAATCTTGTTTACGCTAACGATAGATATGACGAACCAATTACGGATGCAATAATTGAAGCTGATTGCACTAATACAATACCTAATGAGGAATTTCAAATTCCTCAACAAATTGTTGTATCTGTAGCTTTGTAGCTTTTTTGCATAAATACAAAAAAAAATTGTTTAAAAAAGGATTTTGACATAGATGATGCACAATAAATAAAGCCTCTTTAGGAAACATTCAGGGGACAATATTGTATTTTCAATAATCAGGCAAAGTAGAAACACAAAGTTTTAAAAAGATAACCCATATGAGATGTTAGCAATTAACACTACAGCGACTAAAGGTGGTAGTGACTTCTTTAAATATTTGGGCTGGACGAAAGAAGGAGATAATTATATCAACCTTTAGAACCTACTGTTGTATAAAGAGAGCCAATAAGAGATCCTGAAGAACTAGAAATGCAAGCAATTAACAGAAATGAAGCATTTGACCAGCAAGTAAGAGAATTGGCGACTATACTAGATGATTACCATGGAAAAACAACACGAAGAGCGAAAATGTTTTACTCAGCAAAGAGAGAGAGAGAGAGAGAGAGAGAACTTAGGGATTCTGTTGACGTTGTAACAGTTGATGAATAGGTGATAAAACATATGAAATCAGACTCTGAAGCGTATGCCAGACAGATAGAGAACATAAAGAAAGATATCGATATCAACCAAGAAAACAGAGAAACAATGCAAGAAAGTTAGGTCAAACGAATTGCTGGGAAGTGTTGAAAATAACAGAGCACAGGTAGTTGAATATTTAACAGATCTCGAGAGTAAATTCAGAGACAACATTTACAAAAAATGAATTCAAAAGTTACAGAAAGGTATAAGACCATTAGGTATAAGACTAACACTACTGTCTAAAGGGAACATGTGTCAATTGCCACGATTAGTTTTTATTGTAGCAACAGGTTTAACATAAGGTGGTGGCGGAATAAATGTTGTTGGTAGTGATAGCTGAAAAAGCAGAACAGAGTCGTTTGTGGACAAAGTCAATCAAGAAATGAAAAATATTGCCAACTATTCGTTGGAGCTTTCGCAAAAGGCACTAGCATAATTATCTGGCAACACTGGCAGAGTAATAAGATGGCTTTTAAAAACAGATGGACAGTTTGTTTCTTTATTGGCTGATCATGTCATTTCCCTTGTTGTAGCATTACTTGTTGTTTGCAATTATGATAAGGGTTGTAAATACAGCATCAAAACAGGACTCAACAGTAAAAGCCTTTATCAAAAGCAAACTAAACCAGCTCTTTCGGACGTCATCATGCTTGCAAATGAGTGTTTATTTGCTTCATGATTTTTGTATCTTAAATTATGTGCAGTTCCCATTACAAGATTGTCATCATTTGTCGTTCATGTCCATATACATCTTTCCCAAATTCTCTTCTCATATTCCGTTGTCTATATTTTAAGGCATTGTTTTGGACTTCTTATCAGCTGTTCGATTTTAAAAATTCTGGTACACGTGAGTCTGTTAAATGCCAATAAGATACTCCACATCAGGCTGTTGCCATCCATACTGCTAATTAACCTGATTCTACCAGAATTTCATATCACTCTGTGATTTGTATTTGTTAACAGAATCATTACTGTCAAATCTTAAAGTGTAGTTATAAAAAAGTTTAGAGGGGTGTATGTGAAATAATTTGTTTTAATGTACTAATCTTGTATCTAATTTAATCATTTGTGCAATGTATCAATTAACTTGAGTGCTTGACTGAGTTTCAGGACAAGGATAAGGTGAACTGTTTGTAATTTTTTTTTTTTTTTTTTCAAATCTGCAGGTCATTATTTAATTGTCATAAATGTTTTTCCTTCAACTGAATCATAAACTGTAACCCATTTACAATGTCTTGTTTCGTTAGCTTGCATGTTTGGTTGTTAGCTTGCATGTTTGGTTGTCTATTTCCCTCTTCTAAACGTTTCAGTAATTCCTCTTTAGCTTCTTTATCTCTATTTTGCACATATTTTTCCTTGGTGTTCTCAATTTCCTTTTGAATATTTTTCGAGTTGTTTTTTTTTTCTTCATATTTTTGATGGACTTTTATTTTCAAATATGAAGAAGAAATTCGTGTGAATTTCAATGTTTTCCCTCGTTTGCTTTTAAGGGTATCACTAAAGATGATTTCTGTAATGTGATATGCTGCCATAGACATTCATGATCAGATCTAAGTCTGTATGCGTCATCCTTTCACACAAAAATTTGTAACCGCGAAGGTACAAAACAATTTCTCAACATTTCGAGCTAAACAAGCTCTTCATCAATGGAAATCAACGGAAGAAACACACAAAAACTTACATCAATCAAACAAACACTAGGCACAAAGGCCCAAAGAAAACCATATATATATATATATATATATATATATATATATATATATATATATATTATAATAATGAGTGCCTAAACTTTTGGTCTATGACTGTACTTTAAAATTGTTTCAAATAGTAAGTCGCACTTTAAGTTTGATTAAAGATGTCAACAAGGTATTTACTGACCTTTGAGTTAAAGGTCAGAATTGTTACCATTTCTTGTTTTTTTTTTTTCTCCACTAAATTGACTCATTTAGTATTACATTCTGGGTCGTAATATAACATGTTTCCTCTTGTGAAATAGGCCATTTGCAAAGAGTATATAAGAATTTTATATACGCATTATAATCATTCCAATTTTAAATCCTGTGTTAAAAACACTACAGGTTTTTATGATCAGTCTTTGGAATCATAGTTGTGCTGTAATCTTGTAGTACCGTAATGCCGTAATGCTGTAATGCTGTATTGCTGTATACCTAAAGTAGTTACCTAAAGTGCTCATTAACCTTTGGATTTAAATATATGACTTTGGATACTTGTGGACATTTTCAAAGATGATCTGGATTACATTATTGGGGTACATCAGGACATTACAGACTACCCATTCATTCGGAACATTCATTCACTCAGAAGAATCGTTCATTCGGAACATTCACTCACTCGGAACATTCATTCATTCAGAACATTCTATATTTAGGACTTGTGATTAGGACACTTAGGATCATTGGATTATTTGGATTTTAATTCGCGTTACTGTAAGTGTCTTTGAAATTTTCACTTTAATTATTTAGAAATAAATTGTTTGTTGATTTTAATAACATTGTTGGTTTCACTTTCTTTCTGTTACATGTTTCTTAGACCATTGAGTAGTAACAATATATATATATATATATATATATATATATATATATATATATATATATATATATATATATATATTGAGAGAGAGAGAGAAAGAGAGACAGAGAGAGACAATTATGACGAAATAAAGAACAAGTACACACTGTTATTCTTAAAAGTGACGCAAACACACTTTATAAATAAGAATGCATTTCCTTACAGGAAATGTCGACCACTTAAACATTAGAGTACAACGCTAAGTCAATGATAAACAGTAGAAAAAGAAGATACCCTAATATAAAACCTTGGGGAAGACCACTTAGAACAAAACCCGACTCAAAAGTATTCATACCTGTACAAGCAACCTGTAATCTGTTAGCGAAACATGATTTGAACCAAGAAACTGAGTTTGAAGAAAACTTGTAGGCTGATCATTTTTTAATCAGCACCAAAGGGTCAACCAAATCGAATGCCTTTTAAATCAAGGAAGATTGGGTCAATCAGTTCTCCAGTTTCAATCGCTAGTAGCCACTGGTCTATAAGTCCGAAAGTGATACAACAGTTAATTACAACTTTCAGTGAATCGGAGTTTGACAAAGCCGAACTGTTTAGAATTCTGAGATGAATTCCATCTAGACCCACCGATTTGTTAGTATCTTTTTTAGTGATAATGTCAATAGTATCAGTTAATGTAATTAGGTGGATATTGAAACTAACATGAACATGATCAGGTACCTTTTCATTCACGAAGAAGGTAAGTTTATCAATGTTAGGCTCTGTAAAATTAGACTTATCAAACGTTTGGGAAATGTTAATTGGTTTGCAATATCGTGATCGTCGGAGTAACTAGTGCCACTATGGACTTTGAAGTTCTGTTTTCGTACAAGTTAATTTTGTTAGGTGATTACAGATGGATCTGTTATCAGAGTTTGAAGCAATTGTTTCTTTGAAAAAAAGAGCGCTTATGGGTTTAGATTTGGTTGATCAGGATAGCAGAATGTGTTGTTACTCATGTTTGAACGTTGATTACATGTGTAAGGTGGAACGATTGTATCATATAAAGTTATTTGAAGTTAAACTCGGAAATAAAATCAATATTAAAGCCTCAATTGATGATTACTTTCTGTTAAAAGCTGAATAATTATATGTAGTTTGTATTCCACGTATAAGACGGTATTTAAACTTGGTACGAGTTCATTGCGTATATTTGTATGCTTTACAGGTACGAGTTTATTGCGTATATTTGTATGCTTTACAGGTACGAGTTCATTGCGTATATTTGTATGCTTTACAGGTACGAGTTCATTGCGTATATTTGTATGCTTTACAGGTACGAGTTCATTGCGTATATTTGTATGCTTTACAGGTTCGAGTTCATTGCGTATATTTGTATGCTTTACAGGTACGAGTTCATTGCGTATATTTGTATGCTTTACAGGTACGAGTTCATTGCGTATATTTTTATGCTTTACATGTAAAGCAAATACAATAAAGTAAAGAAAAAGAAAATAGCGTTATGATACAAATGTTTGTAAATTTGACAACATAAACGTACTCTCAGAGATATACAAGATTAATTATATTCAATTTTAAAGCGGTATTAAAATTTGGAATGAATGTATTTTGTTTGGAAATTTAGGTTAAAACATTCTATATTCTTGAGCTTGTAATAAGGCCATTTAGGATTATTTAGAATTTGATTAACATTAGTGTAAGTATCTTTTGAATTTCATTTTGTATTATAGGTAAATAAATTGTTGATATTACTTACATGGTCGGTTTTACTTTCTTTCTGTTACATAATTTTAAGACCTAGAGTCGTAACAATATATATATATATATATATATATATATATATATATATATATATATATATATATATATATATATATATATATATATATATATATATATGTGTGTGTGTGTGTGTGTGTGTGTGTGTGTGTGTGTGTGTGTGTGTGTGTTGGGAAGACTTATTAAAGGGATGAAGTAGTTTGCATTCCAAGTTTAAGAGGGTACATATGCTTTGAAGAAATGCTTTTGATATGTGCTTTGTAAGTTCAAACGCCGATGCACACATATTTTAACTGAATATAAAATTTCTGGACATTTTATTACACACTATGGGCAAATTACATTACATAAATATGCGTTTAAAAGAGAGCAATTAGTTGTATTCCAAGTTTAAAAAGATAACCAGTTTACAGAATGTGATTAAAAAAAAAAAAAAGAAAAGGTATACGAGATGTTGAAGGAGTTAAAATATGCACGGCGTTCGAATTTGTAGCGTTCTCAAAACCAGAAGGAAAACGAAAATATGTACAAAAACATATTTGTTAAAACAAATTGGTACATACAATAAACGTGATAAGGTGGCTATAATATTGACAATGTCCTAGCTCGGTAATAAAATATATCACTGACAAAATGACTCGAGATGACACCGAAAATTATAAAATTGATTTTCAGTACATCTAAAAAATATGGAAAATAAATACAATGTAACAGAAGCCGTGCGAATAGTCGTTGTAAAATTTAGTACAAGGCCGCAGTACGAATAGATACTTTCCGCTGGAAAACCAGAGTACGAACAAGGGGAAGTTCGCTACCTAAACCGAAAACATTGGTGTATGAGCGCCCTTTATGCGTCAAAGTAGCTACCCGGTATTATCCAACTTATAATTAGTATTGTTATAGTTGTTGTTGTTGTCTCCAGTGGCTATTGTCCGGTAACGGTTCATAGTTGGATTTAAAAAAAATTATTATACCAAGTTGCAATCGATGAGTGCCGAAGTACATCAAATGAATCCAGATGAGTAACGTATTTTCGAGTAAAAGCGACAATGTACTGTAGGATTCCACCACCAGTAACAGAGTCAGAAGGTAATACCAAAGATGAAGATACAGATGGGTCAGGGGATGATTCATCGGAGAAAGCTGACTCTTCATCAGAACCGAAAAGACCTAGTTTTGTGTCACAAAAATTGTGGGAGGTAAAGAATCCTTCAACTCGGGGTTTAAAACTGTTGTTCACAAGCACTCATTAGAATAACCCCGCACCCCTCTCTAGGCACAGGGGTTCGTATCGTTGCTTACACTTTACCTGTACAAAATAATATATGTACTATATATGAAAACACATAGTACATATATTATTTATAGGTAAACTGTTAGTAACGATACGAGCCCCTGTGCCTCCAGGCTCCATCTCCCAGTTTCTTGGGAGGCGGAGACGTGTGTGTGTGTGTGTGATTCTATTTTGGGAGTTTACTAAAGTGAGTATTTGTATATGTATGATTGGCTTGATACTCCAAACCCTCTTGATATAGTGTTACTTGGAGTGCGCAGTCAGAAGCGTAGAGAGTGAATGTGTTGTTTTTAGAAAATAATTGATAGACCAAAAGAGAAAAATATAAGTCCCATTTAGAATTTGAACTGCGGCGGAAGTGACAGAAACCATGAAGTCGGGGTCGAGATAAAAGGGTACTTAAAAAGTATGGAAGAAGAAGAAGGATGAATTATATGAAAGCTGAATGATGGATGAAATAAGTGAATAATGAGTTTGTTGAGTATAGATTGGATGATTGCAGACCAACCTTGAAGGTGCAAGATGTGGTCTTATTACCAGCACAGGTGGTAGGTTGTTCCAGGTTCTAGGGAAGAGTGTTTGTCAAGGTCTGTTTTGGAGTGTGTAATACTATACCTATATCTTTGGTGAGATGGATGTAGGAGGGAAAATCTATTTTGACCATTTTGTTTCTAATTTTATAGAACATGCAAAGAAAACACACTTTGTAAGTTGGAAAGTTAAGTTGGTCTAGCATATATGTTCAGAGGTAAAAAAAATTGGATAGCCTGATGCCTGGGGCTCCTCTAAATATAGATTGGGTCACTCCTGTATTCTAAACGAGTTGCCTGTCATGCTTGTCAAAAGAAAAGGTTATCTAATTTGCTTGAAAGAAACCTTGAGTGCGCTGATGAAATGCAACATTTTCAGTTTGTTGTTCTTGAAAGACACTGGTAAATTATAAATATTCAGCTGGCACTCCATTTGTAGCTCCCTCCACCATATGAAGATTGTTTGATTGTATTGAAAGCTATAAACTTTGCATACAAAGTGAAGTACATGACCAATGAATGGGGAACAGTACTATTTCTGTCCTCCCTCTTTCATTGGTTACCTATAATTTAGCGCTCACTTGTCCTGCATGAATAATAATGTGCTGTCCTTTGCTCACCCTGACTTGGTAATGCATCGCAGGTTAAATATATAGGAACAATACCGATGTAATTGCTTGATAATCAGGCTAAGCTAGAGGATTAGAGATTATAAAAGCCTCCAATACAGTGTTTCTCACGCTAAAAGAACTGATATAATTACACTGCATTTTAATCCATTTAGTTCTAAGAGTTGGTAGCTTCTGGTTGTATTGATATACAGAGTGTTTTCTGTAATTGTGACAAATCCACAGTACTATGACCTGAACTAATTAGGAAACTTGAAGCTACTGTTTTTACTGATTGATATACAAAATGACCAATGCCTCTACAACTTCATTTCCATTTTCAATGTTGATCTAGAAACGTGGAGATATTTGCACCAATCAGAAAATGAAAATACTGAGTACTGATTTACAATAGTAACTGGAGAAAACATTACTTTAAATGAAATAAAATCAAATGAAAATGTTAGTAGACAAGGTCACAATATTGTTTTCAGAAATACACTATTTTGACAGGCAAATACATACAAAAAAAAAGTCAGTGCAAAGCATTTTTTTATTATTTTTTTAATTTAAAGTATATGGCAGTTTCAGTGTTAAGTCAACATAATAATTAGGTGTCTGATAGAATATTTCAAGCCACTTGCCTTGGGCCTGTGTCTGATACAATATTTCAAGCCACTTGCCATGGGCCTGTGTCTGATACAATATTTCAAGCCACTTGCCTTGGGCCTGTGTCTGTTACAATATTTCAAGCCACTTGCCTTGAGCCTGCATCTGATGCAGTATTTCAAGCCACTTGCCTTGCTGTGTCACCGATGTTATATGGCTGGTCTGGTTGTAGTTGTTAAAAATACATCTGACAGCTGTATATTTCATCTTTTAAATTTTTTGGACATATTTCTTTTGCCAAGGATCCCAAACAGTGGAGGAGTATTCTGAAAGGGGTTTTACCTATACTTTGTATGCCATTTATGTTATATTTGAATTGTGTGTTTGGATGTTCATCTTGATCAATATTAGCATTTTATTTGCCTTTTTCTTAATATTATTATTGTGCTTTTTCCAAAAGAGCTCTTTACTGAGTCTGATGATATCAGGGTGGTACTATGTATGTTATAGTTAAATATGACTGGCTTCTTCTGTTTTGTAATTCAAAAAACCTCACATTTGTCAAGTTTATGAAGGACATTAACCAGTCGGATTTCTATTTTCTAATTTGTATAAATCAATTTGTAAGAATTTGCACTCAGTGTTTTAGAAATAGTCAGTTATAGAATCATATCATCAGCAAATAGCAGAGTGTTGCTGTTGATGGAGGTGAGCACATAATTTATGTACATCAAAAAGAGACCCGAGCCTAAATTTAGCTCTATGGGACTCCAGATTGTACCAGTCATTCTACAGAAGAGTTGCCATCAAGGATGACTCCTTGAGATCATCCTGTTAGGAAGGCCTTGACCCAGTTGATGGCTTTAGCATTGATGTCCATTTTGTGTAGTTTGAATAGTAGTCACAGGTGATCAACTTTGTTAAAGGCAGTGTTCAGTTCAGAAATTGAAAATATGGGACCCAGTGGCCATTACCAGGTCAAAAGTGGGGTCAGCTGAGCTCTCAGTAACATGTGGGCCTTGTATTCTGGACCCCCAGTTTTCAAATGGCATGAGTCCTGTGGAGGCAGGATTTTTTTTTACAGGGCCTATGTAAAACATCCCATTGTAAGCAAAACCATGACCAGGTTAATTAAAGTGAATTAGTGTAATTTTAACACCTGTCGATGCTCTTAGTTGTTTGTCTCAGGTGGCCAAGACAAGTAATTATCTGGTACTTATCACCAGCTTTGATCACTCTGCTGAGTAGTTTTTTCACCTTAAGCAAACATCTGCAGATTGAATCAGAATAGACTACTGGGCAAATTTTAAAAAATTGTCGGCTTTGTTTTGACTTTTTTGAAAATGTTTTGGTTATCCTGCATGTATACATGCCACAAAGGCACAGCGCAGTCAAGTATATTGGCTTGATAAAATTGATAGATTGTAAGGAAATGAGTCATTTATTTGTCATCCATAGTTAAATAAACAATGAACATTGCCATGCAGCAAACAAGCATATTAAGTTTATTTGGAAAGGGGAAAGCTTGTAGTGATGACACTGGCTGTAAAGCAGTTAAGGACTGATCCCTGTGGTGATGAAAGTGAGGCTTAAAAGGAAAATGAAGCAGCATCCAATTGTCCTGAACCACCAGACATACCCATGAAAGAAAAGGTTCAACAATGGGACAATAAGTGGTTGGAAACTTTTAATTGGCTTTGGGGGCGCTCTACAGATAATACGTGCTTCTGAGTGACAGGTTTAAGATGAAGTTGTTTGCATTTGCAACATGCACAATGGAGAGAAAGTTGGCATACCTCTATGTTACTTGTTACTTTCATGTACTGTGGCTGAAATTTCTTTACATATTGTACTTGTGGAAATTGGACATGATCTAAACACACATCAGACAGAAATGGCCGCTCCAAAGTACTCGAAAAATCAGCCTGAATTAGTCAAAAGTACACTATTTTCAGCAGTTATTAAATAGGGAAACAAATTTTGCCAGAGTAGGCAATACCAGTCTCTGAAAGTACAATGAATGAATTACAAAATATATAAAAAGTTAAAAAGTTATCGGCTCTTTTTTTAAAAATTACCTTTGAAGTCCAGGAAGTGAAAATGACCATGCGGAGCTAGCAGTTTTTTAAGAGGTGCACATCTTAAGTAAGACCAAGCTGTATACTCTATAACCCAAATTGCACCCATCAATCATACACCAAAAAAAAGGGAATTCAAAGTTCTTTTAAGAATACCTAAGATATACAAGGTCTTTTTTAAATAGCCAGGACAACCAGTGAGGAAAACCTGTGTAATTATTTTTCTTTAAAAATCTAACCCTATGCAAAGTATTAAACTGGAGAGTGCCACCTTAAGACAAATATGAAAATTTGTGCAATTGCTTTTCTCTTTCTCATATAATTATGTATGCATTTCTCAACAAATTGGTATATTAACATTGATGTTATGCATGAAAATAAGCTAATTATGCCTATTTTGCTCTTGCTTACACAATATGCCTTGTGGCAGTATTTTGTGTACAATGACCTCAATTATGGGGAAATTAGAAGTCTTTGAACACAGGAGTAAAGTCAACTTAAATTTAAAACTGTTGTATTAAGTGAAAGAAAAATATAGCAAAAATGTTTCTTTTCATTCGCTTGTAATAAAATTAAGGAAAATAATGATGAAAAGCAGATTCGCTTTCTCCCATATACCAGTGTTAGAAGAATTAGCAAATTTTGTACCCTTTGACCTCTGTGAACCTGATCTCTTCCATCGCTATTCAAACTAAATTTTATTAGTGACATCTCAGGAATAATTGTGGCAAGTTTCATGTTCCTGTCTTTTACCAAAACATTGGTTGCTGTTGATGAGAAAATACAAGGTGTATTTTTAAAATAGCTCACTTTTCATCATGGGAGGGGGGGGGGGCTGGTCTTGTATGGGACTTTGCTACTAATGAATACTGTTCTGTGGAAAAATACATGAGAATTATTCAAAAGGACTGTTTAGATGCTTGCGACTTAAATGTTTCAGCTATGCAACCAAAATTAAATCATATAATAATACCTATGTGATCTTTATGGGGGCGCTCTACAGATAATACATGCTTCTGAGTGAGTGACAGGTGTAAGATGAAGTTGTTTGCATTTGCAACATGCACAATGGAGAGAATGTTGGCATACCTCTATGTTACTTTCATGTACTGTGGCTGAAATTTTTTTACATATTGTACTTGTGGAAATTGGACATGATCTAAACACACATCAGACAGAAATGGCCGCTCCAAAGTACTCGAAAAATCAGCCTGAATTAGTCAAAAGTTCACTATTTTCAGCAGTTATTAAAATAGGGAAACAAATTTTGCCAGAGTAGGCAATACCAGTCTCTGAAAGTACAATGAATGAATTACAAAATATATAAAAAGTTAAAAAAGTTATCGGCTCTTTTTTTAAATTTACCTTTGAAGTCCAGGAAGTGAAAATGACCAAGTGGAGCTAGCAGTTTTTTGAGAAGTGCACATCTTAAGTAAGACCAAGCTGTATACTCTATAACCCAAATTGCACCCATCAATCATACACCAAAATAAAGGGAATTCAAAGTTATTTTAACAATACTCAAGATATACAAGGTCTTTTTTAAATAGCCAGGACAACCAGTGAGGAAAACCTGTGTAATTCTTTTTCTTTAAAAATCTAACCCTATGCAAAGTACGAAACTGGAGAGTGCCACCTTTATAAAGTTAAGAGTGATGGACACATTTGAGCAAAGTGAAGTGTTGCTGTAAAGCAAGGAAAAACAATCTTTTTGGGACTACTGGTTTCATGAACCTTAAGTTCTTGATGTCTTTGTGCCATGAAATGAACATAAATCACTTGCTGGTTGTAGAAGGACAAACAATGTCAGAGAAAAGACAGCTTATTCCTTTGGTCATGGAAAAACAATTATTATACCAGCGGGTTGGACAAGTGCAAAATGGCCCAGTTATCCACAATGTATCCCATTGTTATGCATGGTCAGCTGATGAACAGATTTGAGAACCTGATTTGACTACAGGAGAAGATAACTAATTCTAACAACCTCAGTTGGCACTTGGACATGTGTAATTGTGTCTTTCTTATTTTTCTTTTTATATTGATCAGTCAAATATACTACTTAAAATATTTGTGATCAAATGTTGGACTAATATTTCTATGAGGGTGTCGGACCCTCAGTTTTCTATTATGGACCCCCAATTTCAGCTGGCTGGGGGTACTTGACTCCCAGTTTCAAAATCCTACTGAGAGCTCTGGGTCAGTTAGAGAAAAAAAATGGGGGTTGCAAATATCCTTCTTTGTTTCTTGTTTATTCAAGAAATTCAAATGCATATCATTATCACAGGCTCTCAAGTCCTGGATTTATTAATTTGAGCACTTTTCCAGCATTATATGATTTGACTCAGTCGTTGTACAGTCAGACTACAGCATTATTTTCTACAGTTTCCTTGTCTGCTAAAATAACTGTCTCATCTGTTCAGGATAGTTATTTTAGTGGACAAGGAAACTGTAGCAATTGTAGTCTGACTCAACAACAACTGATTCAAAGCATATAATGCTAGAAAAGCTTATGATCATTATCAGCCTCCCATGTCACGAACTTTCCATACAGGGGTTTGAACCATTCCCCTCTAGAATTAACTTTTGACATTTGAGTCTGCATTTTTTACTTTCAGTATGCTCCTTTGGAAATAAATACAGCAGTATTTATCCTGCCTATTTTGTCTGTCCATCCATCTCTTTATCTATCCTTCACAGATCTTTCATTCTACCTATATGATGCCACCCTGCAATATCATTAGATCATATTTAAATAAAGAAAACTGTTATTTTCCTCCTACATGTACACATATTTGACTGCATACCTTTTTGTTGTATTCTGTTCAAAGAGATTCCAAACCGTAGCCAAGAAGACAGATGAGGTAACAAGAAGATCAACAGAGAAGAGGATCAAGCACCTTCAGAAATCTATACTAAGCAAAGGTAATTTCTTTTGTGTCATGGCAATAGGTGCAAATTAATGTGTACAGTATTATACCTTAGTACATGTATTTTCTGGTCATGCAGTTACACAGGTAACCAGTAACAGCTGATTCAAGGGCCCACCACACTCCCTAAATTTTGCTTTCGTTTGAACCTAATTTGGAAAGTACCAGTATGACATTTGTTATTTACCCTGTACTTTGGTCTCACCAATTCCACCTCTTAACAAAGGAAGCTGCAAAGAAGGACATGTGATCTAACTAGAGTATTTAGACAAAAGCCATTAGCAACAATAGTTGGCAATAGAGCTGAAGTGAATATAAGGACATTTGAATCAGAATACTTTTTGCGAATATTTTAATAGAAAATTGGTATTCAAATATTCATTTGTTTATGCAGTGAGTTTGGCAGCATTTTGTAAAATAAGCAATAAAGTTGAAATGTGAACTATGTAATGTTAAATTAATTGGTTTACGAGGGAGCAACATAAAACCTGCTAAATCACCTGAAATTCAAATTCTGACTTACAAAGTAGTCATAATATCAGAATTCTGAATAGTCACATTGCTCTCATCATCACCATTTCTATTCATTATATTCTTGCCGTATTACACATTATACTCTTGGAAAGATATTGTGTAATACGGCAAGTTGATGAAGAACATGGTATAGAATAGGGGTCATAACAAAGTCAACAAAAGCTTTTACATATCAATCAACCAGAGCTCAAAAAATTTCTGAACTGTTGTCAGACAATCATTCTGTCGGGAGCAGTTGTAGTCAATTCTGCAAATCTTTACCAATCCCTTCCCCTGATCATCTTACTTTGGTAAGTTAACTCCAATACAGTTCCACATTTGGTCGTTAATAAGTTTTGAAGTCATTACACTGATATGGAATTACCAGTATGCTTAAAATCCAACACTATCCTTTTCTTTATTTACTTATAAGGCAGTAATGCAGATGTCAGCTTTGTATCAGTAAGATGTACATGTTCCAGTTGACATGACTTTGGAATAGAATCATTTAAGTTGTAGGGGTCGAGAGTTTGCTGTCACAATAAAGCTTGCAACTCTGTTTTTGCTGTGCTTACGTACAGAGTCATAGTTATCAGTATGTATTTCAGATTGTGAAGAGATTATATCACTTTTCTTTTTTTTTATGTCCTTTTGAAAATGACTTAACTGTTTGTTTGGGAATTGCTCTTTACTCATAAAACTGAATGGTCTACTCCAAACTTGGTTGAGGCAGGGTAGTAGTTCCCAGGTACATGGCCATGGTAGAGGATACATTATTCTGTTTACAGAAACCTCAAGGCCATTTCACACATGTTACAATGTACATCTTATGTATAAGATAATGTCAATATCAGTGTATGGATTCCAGTAACACAATTATTCATCAAGTCTGAATAAAAATTTGTTATGTTTTAGACAAAGACCTCATTGTCCATTTGTAGCATTTTGTAGTCGGTCAAAAAGCCATTCCCGTCGAACATGTCAGGCATATATTAGTATGACAAAATATGAGTAATAGCAGACCTGCAATCAGAGTATCCAAATTTAATCAATTAAATTGGCACATGTCAGTGTGATTTTGATTGTGAAAAAAATCAGTTTCCAACAATTTTTTTTTAGATTGACCCCACATTTAACTGTTTGTATAGCAGCTTGGCTGGGAGTTAGGTTGGGGTGTCAATAAATGCCAAGTAGACAAAAAAAGATAATGAAATTGATAACTTTATTAATATCGACGAATATTTGAATCCTATTCAAATACATTCAGTGAATGTTTGAATAGGAAATATTTGGTATTCATTTCAGGTCTAGTTGGTGCCATCTACAGCATATGGTATGAAGTGTGCATAGCAAGTTCATTATGGCAGCTGGATAAAGAACAACTTTGTTAGGCAGCCAAAACTTTTTTTTAAAAAGATACACAGCAAAACATATCAAAACTGAAATCCACCAGGACCAAATTAATGTTTGGTTTAAAGTTGTTTTTTATAAGGTCCACTATTTTCACCTAAAAATGAGATTTGTTCAGGTGTTCTTTCACATTTCCATTTGATATGTTTTGACAAACATCAGTAGTCAGGCATATTTTGAATAGGTTTCTGTGATATTAAGATTTCATGTTGCTGCATAAAGACTAGATTGGCTAGCACATGCTCAGATTCCATTTCATTTTGACGGTTTATTTTAATGTTAAATTGACATTTGAGACCAAAAACTATGTTCAGTTTTCAGAGTAGAGGGGTTTCAGTTTACTGAGTTAAAGTTTATTTAAATTCAGGAAGGAAAAGATTTGAATCAAAACCGATTTATTTTTAAAAGGATTTTGGTTTATGGAGGTTTCACTGCATTTTTAAAAACATTTCTCCAAGAGCACATTGCGCATACAAACAACACTGTCTTTACTAAAGCTTGGATGAAAGAACCTTGATTCTTGTAGTCAGGTTCAATGCATGTGATGGTTAGACATCAAAGAGAATGCAGTATTTTTATTTGATTCTTGTAGTCAGGTTCAATGCATGTGACAATTAGACATCAAAGAGAATGCAGTATTTTTATTTGATTCTTGTAGTCAGGTTCAATGCATGTGACAATTAGACATCAAAGAGAATGCAGTATTTTTATTTGATTCTTGTAGACAGGTTCAATGCATGTGATAATTAGACATCAAAGAGAATACAGTATTTTCTTTGTCAAGGGTATTATGACAATTAGACATCAAAGAGAATGCAGTATTTTCTGTGTCAAGGGTATTATGACAATTAGACATCAAAGAGAATGCAGTATTTTCTTTGTCAAGGGTATTATGACAATTAGACATCAAAGAGAATGCAGTATTTTCTGTGTCAAGGGTATTATGACAATTAGACATCAAAGAGAATGCAGTATTTTCTGTGTCAAGGGTATTATGACAATTAGACATCAAAGAGAATGCAGTATTTTCTGTGTCAATGGTTTTAAGAACAAAGACAAGAACTCTGATGAATAGACATTTCATACACAACATGAGACCTAATTATATTTGCAACATATGGTATGTTGTATATGTAAAATTGCATTGTTGCAATTGCATTTCATATAAAATTGCATTTTGTATAAATTATGTAAAATTGCATTTGCTTTCATGCTAGAATAAATCTTGCTACTATAAATTTGTATCTTATGATATGGCCCTCTGCATCTTATGATCTGGCCCCTTGTATCTTATGATCTGGCCCCTTGTATCTTATGATATTACCCACTATATCTTATGATATGGCCCTCTGCATCTTATGACATGGCCCTCTGCATCTTATGCATGGCCCTCTGCATCTTATGACATGGCCCTCTGCATCTTATGGTATGGCCCTCTGCATCTTATGACATGGCCCTCTGCATCTTATGACATGGTCCTCTGTATATTATGGTATGTCTCTGTATCTTATGGTATGACCCACTATATCTTATGGTATGGCCCTCTGCATCTTATGATATGGCCCTCTGTATCTTATGATATGGCCCTCTGTATCTTATGATATGGCCCTCTGCATCTTATGATATGGCCCTCTGTATCTTATGATATGGCCCTCTGCATCTTATGGTATGACCCTCTGTATCTTATGGTATGACCCACTATATCTTATGACATGGCCCTCTGTATCTTATGGTATGGCCCTCTGTATCTTATGGTATGACCCTCTGTATCTTATGGTATGACCCCTCTGTATCATATGGTATGGCCCTCTGCATCTTATGATATTACCCACTATATCTTATGATATGGCCCTGTGCATCTTATGATATTACCAATATATCTTATGATATGGTCCTCTGCATCTTATGGTATGGCCCTCTGTATCTTATGATATGGTCCTTTGTTTATTATGATATGGCTCTCTGTATCTTATGATATGGCCCTCTGTACCTTATGATATTACCCACTATATCTTATATGGCCCTCTGCATCTTATGGTATGGCCCTTTGTATCTTATGATATTACCCACTATATCTTATATGGCCCTCTGCATCTTATGGTATGGTCCTTTGTTTATTATGATATGGCTCTCTGTATCTTATGATATGGCCCTCTGTACCTTATGATATTACCCACTATATTTTATGGTATGGCCGTCTGAATCTTATGATATGACCCTCTGTATCTTTTGGTATGACCCACTATATCTTATGGTATGGCCCTCTGCATCTTATGGTATGACCCTCTGTATCTTATGACATGGCCCTCTGCATCTTATGATATGGCCCTCTGTATCTTATGATATGGCCCTCTGTATCTTATGATATGACCCTCTGTATCTTATGGTATGACCCTCTGTATCTTATGGTATGGCCCTCTGTATCATATGGTGTGGCTCACTGCATCTTATGATATGACCCTCTGCATCTTATGGTATGACCCACTATATCTTATGACATGGCCCTCTGTATCTTATGGTATGGCCCTCTGCATCTTATGGTATGATCCTCTGTATCTTATGGTATGACCCTCTGTATCGTATGGTATGGCCCTCTGCATCTTATGATATTACCCACTATATCTTATGGTATGGCCATCTGCATCTTATGATATTACCCACTATATCTTATGATATGGCCCTGTGCATCTTATGATATTACCAATATATCTTATGATATGGCCCTCTGTATCTTATGATATGGCCCTCTGCATCTTATGGTATGACCCTCTGTATCTTATGACATGGCCCTCTGTATCTTATGATATGGCCCTCTGTATCTTATGATATGACCCTCTGTATCTTATGGTATGGCCCACTATATCTTATGACATGGCTCTCTGTATCTTATGGTATGGTCCTCTGTATCTTATGGTATGACCCTCTGTATCTTATGGTATGACCCTCTGTATCTTATGGTATGGCCCTCTGTATCATATGGTGTGGCTCACTGCATCGTATGGTATGACCCTCTGTATCGTATGGTATGGCCCTCTGCATCTTATGATATTACCCACTATATCTTATGGTATGGCCCTCTGCATCTTATGATATTACCAATATAACTTATGATATGGCCCTCTGCATCTTATGATATTACCAATATAACTTATGATATGGCCCTCTGCATCTTATGATATTACCCACTATATCTTATGATATGGCCCTGTGCATCTTATGATATTACCAATATATCTTATGATATGGCCCTCTGCATCTTATGATATTACCCACTATATCTTATGGTATGGCCCTCTGCATCTTATGATATTACCCACTATATCTTATGATATGGCCCTCTGCATCTTATGATATTACCAATATATCTTATGGTATGGCCCTCTGCATCTTATGATATTACCCACTATATCTTATGATATGGCCCTGTGCATCTTATGATATTACCAATATATCTTATGATATGGCCCTCTGCATCTTATGATATTACCCACTATATCTTATGGTATGGCCCTCTGCATCTTATGATATGGCCCTGTGCATCTTATGATATTACCAATATATCTTATGATATGACCCTCTGCATCTTATGGTATGGCCCTCTGTATCTTATGATATTACCCACTATATCTTATATGGCCCTCTGCATCTTATGGTATGGTCCTTTGTTTATTATGATATAGCTCTCTGTATCTTATGATATGGCCCTCTGTATCTTATGATATTACCCACTATATTTTATGGTATGGCCATCTGAATCTTATGATATGACCCTCTGTATCTTTTGGTATGACCCACTATATCTTATGGTATGGCCCTCTGCATCTTATGGTATTACCCTCTGTATCTTATGATATGACCCTCTGTATCTTATGGTATGGCCCTCTGCATCTTATGATATGACCCTCTGTATCTTATGATATGGCTCTCTGTATCTTACGATATGGCCCACTGCATCATATTTTATGGCTGTCTGTATCTTGTGATATGGCCCACTGCATCATATTTTATGGCTCTCTTTATCTTATGGTGTGGTCCACTCTATCTTATGGTATGGATTTGTCTGTTGTGTGTCATCCCTCATACCATATGTCTTCCATCAACAATGGCTCTTTTCTTTAAGTTCTTATTAACCAATTTCAACCAAATCTGGGTAAAAGAATCTGGGTATAAAGACCTATAAAAACTGTACAAATGATGACATTCTGCCATCAGATGTGGGCACCTTTACTCAAAGTAGACAAACCTTTGAGTGAATTCTTCCAAAGGAAAAGCACTTAACAGAATTTGACTAAATTTGTTTTGACATAGAGCATCCTGGTATAAAGTCATTAAGGGAATTTGACTAAATTTGTTTAGACAGAAAGCATCCTGGCATAAAGTCATTATGGTTTTTTTTATCATTGAAACCAATCGACCATAACAATTTACTGTTGTTACTAATAATAGAGAAACCTTACAACAGCAACTTAACAAAAAAGCATTAAACAGATTTCATAGATGTTTGTCAATTGTATAAAATGATTCCCATGTATCTGGCATCAGATATGGCCACCATTGCAAAAGAAAAAAAAAAACATTCAGGGACTTGTTTCCAAAAAAAACTATTCAACAGCATTTGATAGAAGCCATCCAGGCATTAAGGCCTTTCATGTCTCTATCAATGATGCAATATGCCATGATCATATATGGTTGCTATTACAAAAAAAAGGAAGCCTTTGAACAACTTCTCATGTACCACTAAATGGATTTTTGAAGAATTTGACACCATTGCACAGAAGATATGACTCAACAGTCAGTTAATTTGGTTGCAGCTACAACAAATAGGACAATGAACCTTTAAACAACTTTGTCTCATAAACCACGGAAAAGAAATTAGCCAAATTTCACAGAGAGCATCTTGTCATTAAGTTCTTTAAAATGTATCCACATGAGATATGGTTTAAAATAGAACAAGAGTCCCTTGAAGGGACTGATGCTCTACTGGCAAAGAATTTCCAGGAATGCAAGATATGATTATTTCTTCTTTTTAACTGCTGAGTGTTGAAACCATGTCTGATATTTTTGAGCAATAACAACATTTTCAAATTAGCCGCTGTGGCAGTCATATTGGATATAAGATTGGCACCATTTTGATTTAGAACCAAGTAGACCTTATTAGAAGTCTTTTGGTGAAACCCCATATCATTATGAACATCCACTGAGTAGGAGTAGCGATAACAAGATTTTCGAGATGGCTGCCATGGTGGCCATATTGGATATCAGATCAGCACCATTTTCATTTAATAGGACCAACTAAACATTGTAAGAAGTCTTTAGGTGAAAACCCCATGTTGATTGGACCATCCATCTAGGAGGAGTAGCAAGAACAAGATTTTCAAAATGGCCACGATGGTGGATATTGGATGTCAGATCAGCACCATTTTTATAAATTACCAACTGGTCATCATAAGAAGTCTTCACATGAAAACCCCTTACTGACACAACATTCCATTCAGGAAAAGTAGCAATAACAAGATTTTCAAGATGGTGGCCATATTGGACATCAGATTGGTGCCATTTTCATCTATGAGTGACTAGACATAATAAAAGGCCATACTGTGAAAACCCCATGTTGATATGACCATCCATTCAGAAGGAGTAACAAAAACAAGATTTTAAAAATGGTCACTGTGTTGGTCATATTTGACATCTGAACAGCACCATTTTCATTTAGGACCAAATAGACATCATAAGAAGTCTTCTGGTGAAAACCCCATGTCAGTATGACTTTCCGTTCAGAAGAAGTAGCAATAACAAGATTTTCAAGATGGCTGCCATGTCAGCCATATTGAATGTCAGATCAGCACCATTTTCATTTAGGACCAACTGGATATGATAAAAAGTCATTTAGTGAAAGCCCCATGTCATTATGACTTCCCATTTAGGAGGAGTAGCAATAACAATATTTTAAAGATGGCTGCTGTGATGGCTAGATTGGATATTAGATTAGCACCATTTTAATTTAGGACCAACTAGATATCAAAAGAAGCCATTCAGTGAAAACCCCATGTCAACATGACTTCCCATTCAGGAGGAGTAGCAATAACAAGACTGCTAAGTTGATTGCTCTGGGGGCCATATTGGTGATCAGATTGGCGCCATTTTCATTCTGGATTAACTACTGTAACACATCATAAGAAGACTTTCAGTGAAAACCCTATGTTGATATGATAATCCATTCAGAAGGAGTAGCGATAACAAGAATTTCAAGATGGCTGCCATGGCAGCCATATTGGATGTCTGAGCAGCATCCCATTTTCATTTAGGACCAGCTAAACCTTGGGATGAATATGTGTGTAAAGTTTTATGGCAATCCTCCAAGTAGTTTAGGAGGAGCAGCAATTACAAACTTGTGCTAATGGATGGCTGGATGACGGACAACAGGTCATCCTACAAGTTTTTCTGGTCTATAACCAGTAGAGCTAAAAACCCTTCATTTCTTGAAAATTACCTAACAGAATTTGATCATATTTGTCAGATGGTATCCTCACATCAAGCCCTTTTAATTTATATGATAATACCAGTTCTTCAAGTATAGCTGCCATTATTAAAGTATAAGAAAACTTTAAAACTTCTTCTAAAAATATCTTGACAGAATTCAGCTAAATTTAACGGATCGTCTAGACATCGAGCCTTTTTAAAATTTATTAAACAAAATTATGTCAGTCTGCAATCAAATATGGCTATTTTTCTTCCCCAAATTAGTTGACCAATTACTATTTCATATTGCTGCACGGCAGATGTGAGGAAAGTCTGACCCACCTGAGCATCTTGTTAGATACAGTAGAACCCATCTTGAAAGACCACCCCTTCTGCCAAAAAATAATAATGGTCTCTCAAGACAGGTGGTCTCGTGACATGTCATAACAGTATGTAATTAATAAATCCATGCATTGAAAATCTGGTTTCTCAAGACAGGTGATCTCTCACAGCAGTAGTCTTTTGATACAGGATTTACTGTATAATGAATGCCCTTTGACTGCAAGACATATTTGATTTTCAGTCACTGAAGAAATATCCCATCCAGATGATCTTGAAATCCTTCGCCAGCATGATGTAAAGTTTGGTCCCCCTATCAGAAATGAGAAAAAGACTTCTAGCAAGGAAACTGTGACAGCTGATCCAGACCATGACACATCACAGTGAGTTATTTCCCTCTTGTCACCACCTATTCTGGTATATTTCTTGGAGTGGATCATTTTCAGTTGGCAAATGTGACATTTGTTTTTTTTTCAAAGTACAATGTTAAGAGCTGGTCGGTTCATCAAATTTCCTTGATGGTTCCTAAATTTTCAAATGGTTGATTGTTGTTTGTTTTATTTACTTTGCTTCAAACAGGCATATGGGCCATAAATCATTTGTGGCCCCACCTTATTTTCATGGTACAGCAGAACCTTGAATGCCAAGTCTGGAAATCATAAAACTTGTGTGCTTGAATTACAGCTTGAGATTTTGTGTCATCCAATCATAAATGACTTAACTTTCGTATCATTATTTTTGATTGGCAGAATGAAAACTCAATATCAGAGTCAAGCTCAGTGTTATGATCTCCATGCCTGGCAGGATAATTGCTTTGATGATTGGGTGTTTAAATAATCAAGTCTATACATGTATATTAGAAATATTTGGGGGACATGCAGTTGGTTCAGTTGAATTAATAATTTGATAATTGCACTTCAGATAATTTATGCTCTACTGTATTTTTCAAAGATTGAAACTCGAGTTCAAACGTTCTAGATTTTTTTGCTTGTAATAAAACTTGACCTGGTGACATTATACTATATTATATCAGATAAGAAATGGCAAAAACAGTACTGTCAGTTTCTTTCAGGAAAGAGACTTGACAAGAAACAATTTCCATGAATATTTGGTGGCATGTTGTCTTTCTGTATCAGCTGCTTTTCTTTATTTAGTCCTGTCCACCCTTATTTCCATACAGCTGTTTGTTTGTCCTGTGAAGCTGGTTAGCACAATTTTAAACAAATTGCTCAATGCAGACCAAAGAAATTTGTAAGTACATGTATGTTTCTTCAAATACGTTACCTGATTATAATACCTTAGGAGTACTACCACTACCTTGCAAATTTGACCCTCTCAGGCTAAAATATTTAGCTGTGGGAGCTAAAAGTTGTCTGCCCACATGTGGGAGTCACACAGAGTGATCTCCCCTTGATATAGGGATTGTCACCAAATCCAGTGTGTGCTTCAGTTAATAGTTCCACTCATGCTACAGCTGTAGGTAGCACACTGTCTTGAGAGGCCTTGCAAACCGACATCAAGAGTTTTGGTATTCAACCATAGAGCAAGTTTCAGCTAAGTATACTCAATCTATATTTCCAACTATTTCTTGCTCTTTTCTATCTGAGATGAAGTTTTTCTATCTATTGTAGAATTACGGCTTTGTCATAAATATACATGTTAGGCACCCTTTTGTAGTTACCTGCACGGTTCGCTAATAAATGCATTCAGTAATGTGTACTCAACTTTTGTATTTTTTGCACTATCATTATAGACTTTAAAGTTGTGCAGGTAATTATTTGTCTACAGAAAACTATATTTGTTTTGCAGCATCCACCTTGGTAAATTTAAATGATGTTGCATGCATGTCTCTTATATAAAATTCCACTTATGTTCAAATACACACAGGTAAGTTTTCTATAGATGGTGTATGGCCAAAGAGCGTTCACTTTGATAGTTATAAAGCAATTCTTCAATGACTTTATCTGTATGGGCTGTCACTTGGACCCTTGTTTTGCAGGTAATTTTCAACGATGTAGCGTAGTAGCTCAGTACATCCACTGCATCAGTTTATAAAGTGACGCTTGGCTGGCTACACCTGTATAAATATTGTCGGCTCCATTTCTATTTACTGAGACTACAATATGGGCAGGACTAAATGCATTGCAAGCAGTGTAAATGCTGAAATGGCAATTCCAATAACCATAAGACATGTTTAGAATGTGTGGGTTTCCACACATGAAATACATGTCAAATATACACTGTATAAACATAGAGTCATTGGGCTACAATACTGGGTGGACAATCTAAACAGAAAGGGAAAGTGGAGAAACGTATTTTGAGAGATGAGACTGCTTTTAGCATCGATGCTGATGCCACCCCAGTCAGTAAATTCCTGACGGATGAGTATTGCAAATCAGAGGGCTCACCAGCCAATAAGCGAATCAGGAGATCCCTTTCGGCGATAGCTACAGCCCCAACACCAGCTTTGTTGCTTCAACTAGACAAGCCTTTTTTGGCTGTACCAGTAGGCTTGATGACTCAGGTGTACAACAGCCAGTCTTCTCTAACTGCTAGATATGAGCCAGATTTAAAGCATTCCAGTCCAACTCAGATACTGTCTCACACAATGAAATTAAGAACCAGTTTTGTGGATTACATATCCCATAACCTGTTGCAGCATATGCATCTTGACAACATTATGAATGATAAGGTTGGCAATGTTCTATCATGATTGGACTCTGCCATTCGAATAAGATAACAAATGTTCAATGAGGATCTTACTTTTAATGTCAGTGGAGGGAATCTCTGTCTAG
Organism: Margaritifera margaritifera; assembly: GCA_029931535.1. Taxonomy (NCBI): domain Eukaryota; kingdom Metazoa; phylum Mollusca; class Bivalvia; order Unionida; family Margaritiferidae; genus Margaritifera; species Margaritifera margaritifera. The sequence continues at coordinate 1,380,186 of JAQPZY010001196.1, read as the reverse complement.
TATACTGCCCCAACAGCAGAACATAAGAGGTGAACGAGGATCTTGCCTTTAATGTCAAAGGAGGGAATCTCTTTGTCTAGTGTACTGCCCCGACATCAGAACACCGACACTCTTATGTATCAGCATACCAATTATAGTGTCACAAGGTACTCTGTGCACTCTAGGCCCACAGTACCCTCTTGATATGGATGAGTACATGCCTATGCCACTCAAATGGAGGACTTGCTTAGCGATCGCTTGGAAGTTACCATATCTCAATCAGGACAAGCTTCTAGTTTGGTTATCCATCACTTTACACAGTCTTCACCAGCACCATCTAAGATTGTACAAGAGATGTCAGCATCACCACACTTTTCTATAGATGATGAATTACACTTATAAGCTCCATTGTTATTGCTCAATCTAACAGTGACAAGAGAAGACTTTGCCTTCCAAGCATCGATCGAAGAAGTCTTTTGCTTGTTACCACCATAATTTTGTCCATCACCTCCTGCTCCGTCAACAGCTTGGTCCAGAGTATCAGCATCCACTGATATTTTAATGAAGAAAGACCAAACGGCATTCAATCTATTACCACAGCCTGGTCAAGTGACTGACTTATTGGGTTGTTTAGAGAGGCAATTACAGGACCCTAGTGTCAATAGACCTTTCTTTTCACAGCGACAACTACCATAGTTTTAATAGAGCATTCTATTAGACATGCCAGTGTTTCACACAGAAGTTCTAGCTGTAGACAGAGACATTGCAGACCAGGGAATGTCAAAACCCTTTTTGGTAAGTATGGACCAGAAGCACTTCAATGACACACAACAGATGATATGGAATGTTGCTGTTATGGGCTTGATGTTGGACTTGGTCTCAATGCAGTGTCGTTGCTATAGGCTTGATGTTGGACTTGGTCTCAATGGCAAATTTCCAACAACCAGAAAACAGCTTATCCTCTCCCACTGTGATTCCTGCTGGACATGCTTGGGAATCTGCCTCACAAATGGCATGAGCTCTGAATAGAGCAGCACAGCACATGCTGGTCATTGTCTTGACAACAGTGGTAAATTTACAACTCGCAGCAAGAGATGCAGTGCGCTTCACTTCTGCATTGTTAAAGAACACCACAAAAACATGCTGAGGTCACATCCATTCTCTTTCAACCTCTTCTTTAATGGCCATGTGGAGGAAGTACGTAAGCAGGCTACCAAAGAAACAAATCTACCTCAGGCACAGCGTCAGAGAACAGGGAGATTGTTTCAGGAGAAAAATCAAAGGAACAGAAAAGACACATATAGAACACATTACTTTTCTGAAACTTTGCCCATTGGAACAAACAACATCAGTCACCAATCATATGATGTCCCATCTCAGCAAATGGGAGAACCTGACTTGGCTTACAGCAGGTGTTCTCTTGCAGGTCCAGACTCTGAAGATAATGATTTGTACAGATGCAAGCACAGTGGGCTGGGGTGCCCATCTTCTTCCATCATTCCAGGAGACCAGCGGAGTGTGGCTCTCTCAGGACCATCTATTGCATGCCAATATTCTAGAGATGAAAGCCATACTAAAAGGATTTCATTGGTGGCAGGATAAGCTTTATGGAAAGGGCATTCTCATTCTATCCGACAACTCCACTGTGGCGAACTATCTTAGAAGACAAGGGGAACCAAATCACCAGACCTTTGGGCAGGTTAAATGTATTAGTGGACTCACGGTCCCAAAAGAATCAACTAATAAAAACAGAATGGTCTCTTCATCCCTCGGTTTTCAGTCGTATCTGTATCCACTGGGATCGACCATCAGTGGATCTATTTGTGACAAGGTGGAATGCAAAACTCTCAATCCTGGATATAAACACACTGGCAGTCGACACTTTTTCTATTGATTGGAATGATTTGGACACCTACACTTACCCTCCAGTGCCTTGGATTCCAAAGGTTCTGTAAAAGGAAATAGAATCCAAGTGCTGCCTCATCCTGATGGCTCCCCTCAAGTGGGAATAATCATGGATAAATGACTTGATAAATCTGGCAGTCGAGATTCCAAGGAAAATAGTGACATTTCCTCACGTGCGCAGATAACCTCTAGGGCAGATGCTTCATCTGAACCCAGATCTGTTGAACCTGCATGTCTGGATCATATTAAACAAGCCCTCAGGAACAAACAGTTCTCTCACAATGTGTGGTGGAGAGAATCGCTTCACGGCCCACCACTTTGAAAGTGTATGAGGGGAAGTGGAGAATTTCTCTCAGCGGTGCGAGTGAAGATACATTTCTCCACCTAAGGCATCAGTACCCCAAGTAGATTACTTTCTACTATGGTTCCTCAAAGTGAAGAAGTTAGCTACCATCATGATAAAAGGTTACTGTTCCACAATCTCAGACATGCTGCATCATCTCAGAAGAGAGGATATAGGTCAAAAGAAAGACCTCTCCGATCTTCTGGCAAATTTTTATTTGTTATGCCTGAAGGCATTGGTTCTGTGCCCAAAGTAGAATCAATCATGGGTTCTAACATGGTTGAATAAGGCACTGTTTGATCCACTCTCGAGAGCATCATTGGTTCACCTCTTGTATAAGACCTGCTTCCTACTCGTACTATCTGCAGTTCATTAGGATGGGTCAGTATTACTAATAACAATGCCTGCTTTTTTTTTGCCAAAGACTGGGAAATCAGTCTTTTGTGGTGAAAACTCTTTCCAACCTGGATCCTTCAACTCACGGTAGTCCACAGGATCCGGTGAGGGCTTTGAAGTGGAACCTAAAAACAATCATGCTGATGCGAAGAGATCTTGTTGATATTTACCTTTAAAAGAAGGAAAGGTCAGTATCTCAGCACAGACTCTATTGTCCATGATAAGAGGGGTTATTCTTTTTGCATACTGAGAATTAACCCAAGATCAAATAAAGTTGTTACGTATTTCGGCTCATGAGGTAAGGGCAGCTATGAAAAGCATTGCATTCGAGCATAACTGTTGCCAAGCCAGTATTATAAAAGCTGTGGGAAGGAGGCCAGAATTGACTCTATCTAGTTTGTGCCTCAGAGATCTTTCATCCCAAAATGCCCACTTAGACCAGGTGGAACCTATTGCTGCAGCACAACAGGCTACCTTACTGGGTTGTTTGGAAGCTTCTCATTGATGTGGCAATACAACTTCTGCTGGATTTGTAGAAGAAAATGTTTTCCTTTCTCTCAATAGCTGCGTCTTAGCATATTGAATCAATACTCCAGCCGGATATTTCACATTTAGAAGTTGCCTCACAGAGTAAAATATGTTTCTTTGATAATATTTACCCAGTCATAATATGGATAAACTCTGAGACTCCCAGTCTCTCTCCAGTTACATCCTACTAGAAGAGCATGCATTCTGCTCCAGTGGTAACTGAAGTACACACAGGATATGGCACCAACCCCTACTTTATTATCAGTAATACCATACCTGTTGCTATTGCATAGCAGGTACTTTTCCGTTTTTATTTGGCAGCCTCTAAAGTGAGAAGAAAGGGTAGAAAGCGTCTTTTCCTCCCTATTCAAGGTTCAACTGATATTTCAGCATCCACCATTTCTAGCTGGATTGTATTAAGTATCAAGAGAGCTTACCAGTCCCTTACCAATAGGGACCTGTCATTCATGAAAATTAAAGCCCGTGAGGTTCAAGTCATTGCTGCCTCATGGGCCTATCTAACTCATTTGTCTTTGGAGGATGTGATGAAAGCCGTGTTTTGGTGCTCTCACACTACTTTCTCCTCCTTTTATCTTTGCTCGTTAGCTCACCAAAGAGAAGGCATTTTATTCTTGGGCCCGATCGTCGTCACTCAGAAAGTGGCCCTTGTGGATTCCATCACGCAGTAGTCACCTACTCTTCAGTGAGGGTGAGTATTCCTTGTGTTTTCCTTATTCGCCAATTGTCTGATCATCAGCCTCCCACCATACTGACAAATTCAGTGATGCAGTAGAAACAGGTATGATATTACTGATATTAAAATGTAGTTTTTTTCTGGGGGAGGGGGTAAAATTAATTTTAATGATGTAATACTTACCTGTTGTTATTGCCAGATTCCCTCCACCCGCCCTGCACTAACGTCCCACTAAATTAGGCTGCATCCTAGAAAAAGAATGATGGGCAGTGTGCATAGGCAATACATCTGTGGGGTGCCCCAGGGGCAATCCAGTGTTTTGGAATCTTCTGGTTCACCCTAATGGGAGGACAAATTCTTGTCATTTGGTCGGGGTATTTTCCAGCCGGAAAAGTACCAGCTATGCAACAGGTAAGTATTACATCATTAAAATTAGTTTTACTCCCCCAAAAAACTACATATCAAGCAGAGATCACTCTTTTTGACTGCCACCTATTAGCCTGGGAGGGCTGTATTTGTGAGATATTGGTAGTACTCCGAAGGTATTATGATTGGGTAGATATTATCGAAGCATATTTTACGCCAAAAATTGGTTTCTATTAATATTAACATGACCCGATTAGTTTTCACACTTAAAAAGACTTTCAGATTTTTGCATTTTCAGAATTTGTTTAAATACTTTGCTTTGTAAAAACATCTTCACAAAGGCAAACAAAGTTCATTATTATGTTTCTATCTACATGTTTATGACATGATTAGATTAGATTTTCACACTGTTTGAATGATTTTTTTTCCCTTTTTTTATGTCTGGACTTGAACTTTGTTTTAGTATAAATCTTTCTAGCCTGTATATTCGGAAACCTCTTGACCTAAATAAATGAAATTTGGTCGCCATATATATTATTGCTCTTTAAATGACCTAATTATATTTTCACACCATGCGAATTATGTTTAGGTTTTTGTGGTTTTTCAACTTTTGGACTTTATTTTGTTAACGCATATTATGATTCAGAAACCACTCGCTGGAGTTTTTTCTGTCTGCAATGGGGGCATACATGATCTACAAACACAAATCTAGTTCAGTCTTGACAGGATCATTATCAAATTTAATACAAGGATGTTACTGACACAGGTCAAGTGAGATTTTGATTTTGTACATCCTGTTTAATGTAACACCACCATAAATTGCTCCCACATTTACAAGCACACAAGCTGTGACGTGTGCATAACATTTATTCCTAAATCATCCCTCATTCTTTAAACTACTATAAAATGAACTCTAGATTTAAGAAAACCTTAAATAACATTGAAAAAATATTTACTTATTGTGTATGCATGCTCAAATTCCTGCTTGAATAAAAGAGCCAAAGTTTAAAAGATTTAAAAATTGTCAATAATTTGTCAAGTAAGAGTACATTTATAACGTGTAAAATGGAGAAATTTGATGTAGAGTTTCACTTTTCAGGTTTAAACATTTGGAGGATAGGTACAGGTATAGGTACAGGTATAGGTACAGGTACAGAAAGAGATTTGTTCCAAGTGTTCTGCACTTTGTGCCAGGAGGTAATTCAGATGTACCATTATTTATCCATTTTTTGGGGACATCAGAAATAGTTGGATTAATGATTGGTCTGAATTCCTTTTCATTAATTTTAAAGTTTCACTGGATAAATTTACTGAAATTTATTAAGAGTTAAAATGTAGACTACATTTTTGTGTTACTGAAATTTATTAAGAGTTAAATGTAGACTACATTTTTGTGTTAGTGGTGCAAACAAATCATTGATGGTCTACTCAGATATGAAATATGCATCCACATAGCGTATTGTCTAATGTGCATTATGTGGATGAGAATTTGAATGACAAAGAGGGTGGGGTTGTTAACTAGACTGGTTGCACTGCTCCAATTTCCTTACTTCATATTTAATGCAGTGATAAATGATAACCGGTTTTGCTATATACAAACATACATCTTCAGAAGAGATGTTTTGCGAACATGCTGGTGACTTGTTTACGGAAATTTGATTCTATCCAGAGGAAACTGTCTTAAAATGCTTCCCTCTCTTCATGCAGTCCACCATCAGGACCGAATTAAATGAATGTTTGGTAATAAAGTCATCAGTATAGGCAACATGGCTTGCTTTGATCATGGTGAGAATGTTGTCCAAGTAAAAACTGACTAAAGTCATTAAAGAAACATTGAACTAGACTACACATTAGTGCTCATAATTTGCAGATAGAAAGAGGGAGATATTCAGGGCCAATAAAACCCAGAAATTCTAGAACTTGCTATTCTTGTCCACTAACAGATGATAAAAAACAGTTCCTGCTATACTGTACACTCCCCCCAAAAATCAAGATATCATGCTCAATAAATTCAGATTTTGTGATGGAAACAACACATTGAAACCCACAGGTAGAAAATTTCATATTGTATAACCTTTGTAACCCTTCTAGCAAAGATACTGCTGTAAATGTATGCAACTTTTTTGTACACGCTGTATACAATATGAACACAAGACTTCTTTTTCATCGTATACTTGTTGAATAGATAATAAATAATTGAAAACAGTGCAGAATGTTTTTTTTTCCACTAAAAGATATTATAATTGAATGGTACTGTAATAAAAATGGTGTCTCTCTTGCACAGGATAAAGACACTGCAACAAAGTAGAGGTGATTTTAAAATTATTACACAATAAGATACACATAAAGTGATTATCAGTTGCATGTCATTATATGTTTGCCTTGTAAAATGATTCAAATCAGTTGCATGTCATTATATGGTTGCCTTGTAAAATGATTCAAATTGCTATTCAAAATAAATTTGTCAAAATAAACAGAACACATCAGCAATGAGAAATGACTGCAGCATACTCACTGAGTTGAGTAAAACACTATGAACAAGTTTAATTCAATGTAAAAGTTGGAGAAACATGTTACTTAGCTACATTAAACCTGGCTATCTTTAACAAGCAGGTAATCATAAACATCTAAGTTTGCTGTGAATTAGATTTTGGATAGTCCTTATAATTAAATGCGGGAAGATAAAGAATTAACTCAAATTAAGAAATAATTTTTGATGTTAATTTAATTTTTTTACATTAAATATTATCAATTGCATAGTGTGAAATTACTAACAATCGAAAATAACTGTTCTATTTTAAAATAATAGAAACTACACAAAATATTGGCCCATACAAATCTGGCCTGTCTCCTTGAGAAAGTACCAAGGAGCCATTGGCTCCATATTCCTAAATCCTAGATTGGCCTGGCCACTTGAGAAAGTACCAAGGAGCCATTGGCTCCATATTCCTAAATCCTAGATTGGCCTGGCCCCTTGAGAAAGTACCAAGTAGCCATTGGCTCCATATTCCTAAATCCTAGATTGAACCATGCTTGCTTTTCTTTGAATAGGAATTAGAATGCATTTTTAATCAATCCTCAGACATCCATTAGGAGAGGGGCTAGGGACACAATGGGGTGGGTAAATGTGTGTTATTTAGAGTTATAAATACTTGAAAACAAGAGGAACAACATCTGAGGGAAAACAATTCCGCATTAAAGTTTATTTCCATTAAAAACAATGATTGCAGCAAAGAATTTACAGAAAAATTACACTATTATTAGGCAGTAAGAATCTACATCTACTTCCATAAGAATGGGTAGATAATTATATACATGGTATGAATACACATGAGCCAATAAAATATGGTACATAAACATACAATACTGTATGTAAATAAAAAGTAAAAATACTTTACAGAAGTGGTAAAAAACATTTAAATAATGCAATACAATTTTTTAGACTCTTTTAAGCCTCCACTGCTTGTATGTGGGGCACCTTGATTTGGTTTTGTCCTTCAGTCTGTCCATCCATTCAGAGAAGCTTGCTAGCAAGATTGTGTAAAAACCATTTAATATAAATGAATAAAGAGGCCCAAATGGGCATAAGATTGTTTTGCTGGCTTACATCTGCCTAATAGCCAAATGTAAGAGCAGTTGGTCAATAAATCTGGGTCAGTATGATGCTTTATCTTGAAATTTCTCCAGTGCTGTTGATTCCAGATGTTATGAAAACAAATATTTCAGGGTTTGTTCTAGTTTTTATAACTTCATCCATATTTGATGGTTAGATTGAAACACCCCTATGCCTGGATGCTTTGTTTCAAAGTTGGTCACATTCTGTTCAGCTTTTGTTTTAGATAAAGTTGTGTAAATGCTTTTCTGCTTTTAGTAACAGCAGCAATATTTGATGGTGGAATGCATCTTTTGTATAAATCTGAAAAGCATTCAAGCTTTGACACTTTCTGTCAGATTTGGTCCAGTTATGTTAAGCCATTATTTAAAAAGAAGTTATTCAAGGTTTTTCCATTCTTGGCAACAGTAGCCATATTTTTTTATGGCAAATTGCAGCATTTTTATAACATGAAAGGTCTTTATGCCAGAATGCTTTCTGTCAAGTTTGGTCAGACTCTATTTGGTGGTTTTGGAGAAGTTGTTTAAAGGTTTTTACATTTTTAATGACAGTGACCATATTTGATGGTGGATCAGCATTGTTTGTACAAACTCGAAAGGTCTTCCTGCCAGGATGCTCTCTGTCAAGTTTGTTCTTTTTCTATTCAGTGGTTTTGGAGCAGTTGTTAAAAAAGGATTTTCTGCTTTTTAGTAATGGGAGGCATATTTGATAGTGGATCAGCATCATTTGTACAAACTTGAAAGGTCTTCATGCCATGATACTTTCTATCACGTTTGGTCAAATTCTGCTCTGTAGTTTTTGAGAAGCAATTTAAAGTCTTTGTTTGTTGTTTTTTTGCTTGTAGTAATTACTGGTGGCCATATTTGAAGGCAGATTGGCATTTCTTGTACAATTTTTTTATATTTTCATGCCAGGATGCTTTCTGTCAAATTTGATCAAATTCTGTTCAGCGGTTTTGGGACAGTCATTTAAAGAATTTTCTAATTTTTAGTAAAAGTGGTCATAATTGATGGCAGATTTAAAGAATTTGTACAAACTTTAAAGGCCTTTATGCCAGGATGCTCTGTGCCAAGTTTGGTTGAAATTGATCTGGAGGTTTTTGAGAAGTTGAAAACAGTTGTTGGTGGATGCCAGGTTTATCTGATTTTGGTAATGGCTGCTATATTTGGAGGTTTGGCATCATTTGCACAAACTTGAAAGGTCTTCATGCCAGGATGCAGTCTTTTAAATTTTATGCAAATCTGTTCAATGGTTTTGGAGAAAAGCCATTTTAAGAAACTTGACGGGCAGGCTTTATGCCTGGATGCTTTGTGCAAAGTTTGGTTAAAATTGGTCTGGGTCCATTTTAGAATTTGAAAATGGCAATTGTTGATGGATGCCAGCCAGATGACAGATGATGCACAATGGACAAAGCTCAAGCTCATTTGGCCTTACAGCTATCCAAGCTGAAAATGTGACCACCTAATTTGTATGCATATTTAGATGACCTGATCAGATTTTCCTGCAGTTACAGCAAGATTTCCAATTTTTCTAAATTTTTCGGTTGTTTGGATCTAGACTTTTTGGTCTGCTCTATAAACACAACTCTAATATAGACAACAATGGTATGTTATTTTGTAGATCAAATGAAGAAAAATGGAAGGAAATCAAGAATTATTTTCATGTGAATGACCATGTAAGCAAAATTGACTGTGTGACGGATGCCCACAAGTCAGGGCTAGCAAAAGAGGTTGATGCAGCCATAAGTAGAGGGAGCTTTGAAGACGCAGAAAAACTTAGTGAACGACTGTCCAGTAGAGAGGTGAGTAGAGTTAGACGAGTTTATTTTAAAAATTAGATTTCCTTTATTGAGAAAGATCCTACAAGATAAACCCTCATCCCCCCCCCCCTCTTTTTAGGCTGGAAATATTTTAAAATGGACTACTTCTGCAGAATCAGTATTTTCATGAAATCGTTTGAAAATGTGTTTGTTTTTTTTGTTTGTTCATATTGTATATACTATTCTAGCAAGTGACAGAAAAGTTTGTCCAGCAACATTTTTAACTTGTCCAGCAACATTTTTAACTTGTCCAGGGATTCTGGGCATTTTTTTCCACTGCCCCTGCTTCTAGGATACAAATCAGCAATTTTTAATCAATGTTAAATACATAGTTGGAAGTAGGTCACAGTGACCCACTTCTCATGTACGAGACATATGCATCATAATATGCACTGTGATGCACTCAGTGCAAGCTTGGTCTCACTAGTTGCAACCTGAAGAAGAAGAACTGATGCATAGGATGCATTACATGAAAGTATGAGCTAAGTGAATCCAATGTAACAGACACTTCAAAAAGTGAAATTGTATAAAATTACTGTCTTTTCTGGTGTATCTAATCATTGAAAAACTCAACATAGATTATGTTGAATACAGGGAAATCCTGCGCTTTGTTATAACACAAATTTGGATATAACATGTTTGTCACATGGCTTCCACAATTTAACAAAAATTACACCAATTCCAGAATTACTAAAAAGCTTTAGGGCCAAAGTAAACAGGAGTTTGATTTATTATATTTGGCAAGATGTGTTATTATTTTTGGGATTAATCTTTTGCACTGAATTCAGACACATCATGATCAATGATGATAATTACTAAAAAATTAAGCTTCTTTTTGTGCTTTTGATGGAATTATTATGGATTCACTGTTATGGATGCAATGAGATCGGTTGGTCAGTACATGTACTTTAGCTATTCATGCTATACATGTATGTATTAAAGTGTGGTTATCTGCTTGAAATAAAATATTATCAGTTATTGTTCATTTTTTTAATACATATTTTTGAACTTGTTAGCTACTTTATTAACATGATTAAGCAAAATTTGAGATAGAGAAATGAAATTGTTGTAGGTATATTTGTTTCATAATCATGTAACTAACCCAACTAGAATTTCAAACAGTTGTAGCAATTTGTAAAAAAAATTTATATAAAAAAAAGAAACTTTTGGACTGTTTATTTCAAATTTTTTTTGACATTAATAAATAATTACTTTCCTTGCTGTCTGGATAATTTGTGTGAAAATTATAATTGTTCCCTGAATATTTTGTTCAGAAAATCAATATTATATTGTGTCTTTTCAGACTTTGCAATATGTTTATCCATTTTCACACTTTTCTAGTTATTGCCTGTATGTGTGTATGCCAGGATAGGGATTCATCAAGAGTTATGCCTAGGTGTTTATGACAGCTGACATTTGTAATAGTTGTATTATTCATTAAAAGTGGTGGGTGATGTTCCTTTTGAGTTTTTCTGGATATGGTAATTGTTTTGGTTTTGTTTGGATTAAAATCTGATTGGCCCACAAACTGATTTTATGTAGGTCTTCATTCTGAACACCAGCAGCCAGGGTTGGGTCCTCGACAATAATTGATAACAAAGTATCATCAGCAAACAGTCTTATACTAGATTGAATATCTGTAACAATATTGTTAACATAAATTAAAAATAATAGCGCTCCAAGTGTAGAGCCTTGATGCGCTCCAGCCCTGACATGTTGTTTATCTAAAGTGCAACCTTCTGTAACAACTTTTTGAGTCCTTTTAGAAAGGTAATTTGTAAATTAAAATCATTCTAGCACATGTAATCTACCACCAATTCCAATATTTATTAGTTTATAAAGTAGGCCCTTATGCCAGACACTGTTGAAGGCCTTTTATTTTTATAACAAAATATAATTCTAATTTCTTTGCCTTCATTGTCTGCCTTGCAAAAGGTATAAATACCACACAATGTAAAACTGCTGAATCTTTAGGGGTAAAACCAGATTGCAAATGAGTAATTAGGTTATTGAGCATAAAATAGTTACACAAATCTTTCAAGACACATTTTTCAAATACTTTACCTACACAGCTTAAGAGAGAAATAGATCTTTAATTAAAAATAATATTGTGTCCCATTTTAAAAATCTTTTTAGAGGTAATATTTGCCTGTTTTTAGGCTTCAGGATAAATGTCATGATAATACAGGAGTGCCTTCCTTAAGTAGCCTAGGGTTGATCTCGTCAGGAACCCCCTCCCACCTTGCTATTGTCAAGATTAGTAGCCTAGGGTTGATCTCGTCAGGAACCCCCTCGCCCCTTGCTATTGTCAAGATTAGTAGCCTAGGGTTGATCTCGTTAGGAACCCCCTCCCCCCTTGCTATTGTCAAGATTAGTAGCCTAGGGTTGATCTCGTCAGGAACCCCCTCCCCCCTTGCTATTGTCATGATTAGTAGCCTAGGGTTGATCTCATCAGGAACCCCCTCCCCCCTTGCTATTGTCAAGATTTGAATGTGAATCTTCAACATAATTTCTGCTAATGTCAATACTATTGAGGGTAATCTGCTAATGTCAATACTATTGAGGGTGATCTGCTAATGTCAATACTGTTGAGGGTAATCTGCTAATGTCAATACTATTGAGGGTAATCTTCTAATGTCAATACTATTGAGGGTAATCTTCTAATGTCAATACTATTGAGGGTAATCTGCTAATGTCAATACTATTGAGGGTTATCTTCTAATGTCAATACTATTGAGGGTAATCTAAGGAAGAGATGTCGAGGGCTGGGTAGTTGAAGTGTCATCTGTCATCTGCAACTTTTTGCAGAAATATCTAGGAAACAAATTACTTTATCAAGGCTTGAATGAAGATATTCATTATTGTGTATCAAGGGCAAATTATCTGAATTTCTGTTCTGCTTCAGAAAAGTTTTTTCTACATTTCACCAAACTTTTGGACCAATAGTACCATCTTGAAGATTAATAGTTAATTTATTAAAATATACCAAGTTTTGCACTTCTGAAAATACTTATAACTCAGTTTCTAATATCTCTAGATTTCGAACAGGTAGAGGAAGATTCATTCTTTTAGCCAAGCGGTGTATTCTTTTCTGTTGTCAAATTAATTTCCTAATATTATTGTACATCCACATAGGATTGCTAGGACAGATCATTTTATTGGGAACAGTGAAATGGGCTACTTCTAAATATTTATAGAAATCTTACAGACCTGTTCATCTATAGAAAGATTAGAAAATCCCAATTAACTCTATATAATAGTTCTTTGTGCATTTTATAATTAGTGATTTTATGGTTCCATATTTTGCATTTAAAGCTATGTTGCTGAACAGTTATAAAGTTTGTAGAACAATATACAGGGTTGTGGCCACTTCAAAAAGGATAAAAATCCAATTTAGCATATCACTCTATTAAAGCAATTAATGTAGAGCTATGCTCAGTAGTCCTTTGGGGTTGATCAATCACACAACATATAAAAAGTATTGATAACATTCGTAATATTTCTGCATCTACTTGATACCATGATGTCTTTACTGAAATCTCCTAAGATTATTATATTTTCACAACAGTGTTTGCTTGTTCAATTGAGAATTCAACCAAGGTTCAGTCATCGAATTTTGGGTGCACATAAAAGGTTCCGATTAAAAGTTTTCTTCTGTCAAGAATTATTTAAGCCCAAATGGTCTCAAGATTTGGTATCAATAATTCATTCTTTTCAATAAAAGGAATTCCTATTTTGAAATACATACATATAACGACCCCACCCCCATTTTAATTTCTATCGAGACAGATTGGTGATTGGAAAGTTGGTGTTAAGATGTCTTCTGATGGAATTTATCTATCAAACCACTGATTGAAATAGCATCAAATATATTCAACTACTCTGTACTTAAAACCTCGATCTTGTGACAAATACTTTGACTGTTTACATAGCAAAATGAGATGCCTCTTTGGAGATTCGGGTCTATGAATGAACCTAGTTTAGTTTCAATGTCATTTCCAAGTAAGAGCAACATGCGGATGAAAGGTAATAGTGTCCTTAATTCTCGTTTTGACTCTTGTACTGCAATGATCTAGCGATGATGACAAATTCAATAACATCTTACTGCATAAGGCAGTGTATAGGAAGAGAAAAAATCCCTGATTAAAGAGATTTATAAGTAAAACACACATTATTTCATTGTATCTAATCATCTTTTTGCTTTTAGGTCTGGTAGCCGGTGCATAATGACACCGAACCAGAGCCCAATAATTTTCTATATTATCCATAGATAATACAACAATATTGAAAATCATGTTTGGCTTGGTTGGTTGTCGACAACAGATTAATAAAGAGAATCAGTGTGAAATTATTTGAATGAAAGGTATAAAGACAATTGCAAAATTTATTTCTCTTGACACTCACCAAAAAACTAGTAATGTCAGTCCACTTGAAAAAACTAGTAATGTCCGTCCACTTGAAAGTAACTGATAGGTTTTACCCAATAACCAACTTATGTTAAATTTGTGGAGAAAACAGACAAAATGCTAGAATATGGTAAAACATGAAAGAAAATTGGATGGAGTTTTGTTTTTACCGTACATCCAGTAACTGCAACACATATATATATACACACACACACACACACACACATACATACATACATACATACATACATACATACATACATACATACATACACACATACAGAGGGATCAATGCCAAGCTACTTGACTATGATATTAAATAAGTCATTCAAAAATGCATATCGACAAACAAATAAAAACAACCACACTAAACAATACATGTGGAGCTTATGCGAATAAAGCCAGTGTTTCCTATATTAATGCAAAAATACAGGTACTTACACATGTACATGCAATTTATGGGTATATGAAAAAAAAGTGTTGAAGAAGTGTGTATTATGATCTAGAACATGTGACAGTTGTTTCTGTTGGCTGACTTTAGCTAAAGGAATATGGCAAGTTGAAACATTTGAGCGAATGGCAATTGTTGTTGCATGCTGTGTTGGCTTGCAGGGTAATGGCTACCATATAAAAAAAATTCCACATGAAAAGTTTACAATTACCTGAAACTTTCTACACTGGATTAGTAATGGATTCATGATAATGTTAACTGTAATGTGAAAACTCATAACTACACTGGATTAGTAATGGATTCATGAAATTTAACTGTAATGTGAAAACTCATAACTACACTGGATTAGTAATGGATTCATGATAATGTTAACAATGTTAACTGCAATGTGAAAACTCATAACTACACTGGATTAGTAATGGATTCATGATACTGTTAACTGTAATGTGAAAACTCATAACTACACTGGATTAGTAATGGATTCATGATACTGTTAACTGTAATGTGAAAACTCATAACTACACTGGATTAGTAATGGATTCATGATAATGTTAACTGTAATGTGAAAACTCATAATTGAAAAGAAAACATTTGGCATGAAGAACAAAATTAATTTATTTGGCATAAGCTTAAAATTCATAGCAGGGAATAAAGTTAATAGTAATTCTAAATCATACATTTTTTTTATATTATGTATTGACAAATGAAGTAAATAATTTGATTAGACATTTGACAACAAAATCTGATTTTCTGTTGAATAATCATTTTCATTGGAATTAAGTTAGGGGATTTAAAATTCGACAACCAGATGATTTTGCTGGGCAACCAGATTTTGCAATCTTGCTAGAGGCCAGAAGACAAGCTTTACATAATTCTGCCAGTGAAGAATACACATAGAAAGATTTTATTAACCAACAAATTTAGGTACAAGCATTTACTGTGGAACCAGTAACATAGCAACTGCCCAAGTAACTGCCACAATTGCCAGGGGGCCCAGGCCCAGTGGGAGCCCAAAATTCTCATCAAACAACTTTTTTTATTGGGAGGGGGCCACAGAATTAAGTTTTGTTGGGAGGGGGGGCCAAGAATTTGTGTGGAACCCTGTTAAATAAACTTGGATTAAATCAGTTTCCAGATAAAACTGTGTTCCCTTAAGTCCCTATGTAGATAAAATTTATAGATGGCATTACCGATTTTAACAAAGTTAAGAAGAAAAAAAATTGAACCAATGTCAGGGCTTGAAGCAGTGACAGACTGGTCTCACTGTATATAGCCAGTTTATTTCATTGTTTTATGTACAAAGAAATGTATGAGCTTACCAAGGCCATTTGCAATGGCTTCAAAGGACAACCATTTATAATAATATCTGTTGATCAAGAAGTTTGTACTAGATGACCATGTAAGTTCTAACAACTTGTGTAACTTTAATGTTTGTGAATTTTGGTCTTATGTTACAATGCTTTTCAAACCCTTTCTCTGCATCTTGATTTACCCATCAAACAGTGTAACTTGTATGGGTCTGGCTATTGGAGGTGTTAAACTACTGCCTCCAGGAGTTGGGTAATCTAACCTTTCTCAGGGTGTTGTTGAACTCCTTCATATAGTAACTTAGTGACGATGACTTAAATGTAGCTCGAGTCATCCATTAGTATATTTTTGTTGTTGTTATTGTTGTTGACCAAAGATGA
This sequence comes from Margaritifera margaritifera, assembly GCA_029931535.1. Taxonomy (NCBI): domain Eukaryota; kingdom Metazoa; phylum Mollusca; class Bivalvia; order Unionida; family Margaritiferidae; genus Margaritifera; species Margaritifera margaritifera. Next base: position 1,363,998 of record JAQPZY010001196.1, on the reverse strand, counting down.
AAAGTTAGATACAGTAACCTCCCTTTAAATATACATTCACAATCCCTTCTTTGAAATTTCAATCTGGTCATTTCTTTTTTTTTAAAATTGTTGTCATGCCTATTTTAAACAAATCAGGTTTGGGAGAATACAATGTCTCACTTGTTTGACAAATAGTAGAATCTTCCAGTCTTGGTAAATTTAGTAAAACAATGTAGTGAAACAAAAAAATGTTAATTTAATTTTGAATATAATCAACCAAAGGATTTTAGACATGATGAGTAATGATTAATCATCTTGATCCATCAGACCCAGGGTTCTCAGCAGGATTTTGAAAGTTGGAGTCCAGGACTCCTTCACTGAAAAAAGTTGGAATCACAGCCCTAAAAAAGGAGTCCCAATAATGAGACCTTATTTTTTCTGCATAATGTTTGCTGTTCTCATTTTAAGTCATATGGTCAAAATAAAATATTGTAATGAACCTCAAGTTCGGGGTATTGCTTCATCACCCTTATTAATTTTGTTACAGTTTCTTGTTGTAAATGTCAGCTGCCCTTTGTCTTGATACAATTATGTGATGAGAAAAATAGCTCACAAGCCACTGATGTTATAGGTGACACCAGCAACACTTCAGCTAAAACAGAAAAGTCTGGAAACAAGTTATTGCATACTGAGGACTCCGCTGTTGGAATTTTCTTGCATCCAGAATTAAAAATACTGAGATTTTTATGAAGATTTTGGCATCCAAGAGAACTCTGAGACCTTTGTAAGATGCTGAAGCTTAAACATACTGGTATCTCTATGAAGATCGTCCCCCTCCAATGGTAATTTGGGTTCAGTAAGGTGAAAGCTACTTCTGATGCAAAGAAACACATTTATTAAAAAAAAACATATCAGTGACTTTAATAAGTTTCTTTAATTATAATTTTATGATTTTGTTTTATTTATGCATAAGACTTGGAAAATTTTGTGTGTGAGCTAAAGGCTGTTTACTGAAACAGGGACCCAATCTACAAACAGGGACCCAATCTACAAACTTAGTCATAATTATAAGTTTCATTCTTTTCTAAAATGAAATCAGAATTAGCCAGTTTAAAATGAAATCAGAATTAGCCAGTTTAAAATGAAATCAGAATTAGCCAGTTTAAAATGAAATCAGAATTAGCCAGTTTAAAATGAAATCAGAATTAGCCAGTTTAAAATGAAATCAGAATTAGCCAGTTTAAAATGAGACTTCAAGCATCATACTATCAGAGTTTCAAAGCTGTTTACAATTTGCAAACTAGAGCAACTGCAAGGGTTTGCCATTGTAAACCCCTATGCCTTTTTGCTGTTTAATCCAATACCCCCTACCCCCTCCATACCCACCCCCTTATACCTATACTCAGCTCCCACACCCGTACAAGGACACAAGGGTCTTAATGCAAAATTTGTCACTTATATGATACATCTTCCTGATATGGCTGCACAGACATGTATAAAATTTAGTTAGAGAATATCTGAAGATGTCAGGGGAGGGGGGGGGGACTGGGATTTTCTTTCAAGCCAATATATTTTATTCTTTTTCACTGCAAGATAATGTGTTTTTTCTCAACTGAATAATGGATATAATAGATTCTTTTTTTCTATAAATCCAAGCAAGAATATTTTTCCCAGCCCCCCTCCCAATTAAATGATCAGTCACTAAAGCATAGAGATAACATTACTTTATGTACATGATGTTCTAAATGAAAACAGAAATGAATGTATGTTGAAAGAGCAAGACATACAGAGCCCCTCTATAAAACTAAGAATTATGATAGAGTTCATGTTACAAAGGTTAGATTTTACATTATGTTAATGAAACTTGGTGCTGTGGTATTTTATATAAATCTTTCAGTCAGGAAACCTGTCATAGTTTTTGAAGCATATATAGTCTTTCAATACAGTTGGCAAAGGTAGCCGCTCAGTTCCATAGAAAACATTACACTTCCCATTAAAAGCTCTGCGTATAGTCAGTCTGCAGTAATGTTGTAATTTCTGTGGTGTGGATAGAAAAGATTTATGCCATTCCACAAATTCTTTGTCACCCGTCACCTCTAGAGCTTTTATCCTATCCATCTTGTCAGTAGATAGAGTGTTCCCACTCAAAAACCAAAGTCTGAGAACTTGAAACATTCGTCCATCGGTGAATTTCTGACTTAAATTTGTCCTCACATTTTCTCGACACATCATCAGGTTTGGTGTCATTCTCAGCAGCATGCTCATCTGTTTTTCTGTTGTATCAGAAGTTGTCCAAGACCAAGTGACCCTTGTCCACTCTTCCTTTGACCAGACATAATCAAGGCCAGTTACAATGGATGATTCTGTCAGAAGAACTTCCATGGCACGCACATGGCCTTTCCGAAAAGCCAGAAATACAGGACTGTGTTCAAAGTCATTATTGATGTTAGGGTCAGCTCCTGATTTTAAAAGTACCTGCACAATTGCAAAGTGACCATGTCCAGCAGCTATGTGAAGAGCAGCATTGCCACCTTGACGGTGGAGTCGAGTGTTGACATTGAAACCACTCAGGATTATCTCCTCCACTTTCTTGATGTTGTTACTGGTGATGGCATCCTCGAATTGTCTCTCTGGAGGCTGATTTGCAGCCAGTAAAGAGAACAGGTCCATCGTTACAAATGAGCTCTAGCAAAGCTGAAATTAACAAGAACAAATGCTGCAAAGGTGAATTCATTGAAAAATAAACATTTTCAATTCATTAACCAATTTCGCTATTGTACAATTCTAACTTCTTAATATCATAGTTTGGCTATCTTTTCATTTCACGAGTTGTGTTCTGCCTTTTCACCAGGCCCTAGTTTGAGCTTTCCACTGCACAGCAAAGAAAGTTGAAGTGGACTAGAATTGTACCCTAATAATACCTGTACTAAATTATTGCTAATACAAAGCCATAGGGATGACTTTCTAGCTGTCACATATACATATTACATGTACCATTATATACTGTACATAGCACAGTTATCTGATGATAAGTTCCTCCTCCATCTTATAAATTCTGGAAAATATATACAATGAATATCTTGTATGATAATAAATCACCTCATGCTTATTGGCAAATTTATTAGGCTGGCCTCCTGATCAAATCATGGGATAAATACTTCACAGATAACAAGATTTCAGTTGCACATGATATGTTTTACAAAAAAATTAATAAAAAATGTTAATATAGTAAAGGTGAAAAAAGACCTTATTCTGTCAATATTAAATCCTCTATAAATGAAGCATATGCTAATACTTCATTATTTGTTCAAACCACAGTAGCTCACAGAATCAAATCCTTGACTGACAACTGACAGAACCAGATTACCATTTTTTCCAAGCCCACATTAGTGGAAAGGCAATACTTAAACTGTCATATTTTCACATCAGCATTTGCATCTTAAACACATATGTTAAGGTTTTAGTAATCATTTTACATGAATGTAGTCTGGCTCAGTCAATCCAATTTCCATTTTCCAACTATCCTGTTAATACAGTACTATGATGGGAATTATCTATTCCCAGTCAAACAGTGTTTTGTATTATTATTCAACAAATATGTTAATTCATTGATGTCAGTGTGAACTCTTTTCATCACATCAACCAAACTGGAATGTATTTGTTTCTGTCTCCAGGGGCTGAGCCACAATAGCTCAGTTGGTAGAGCTTGTACTCTTAATCCAAGAGTGTGTCCTTTGGAAAGGCATTTAGCTACCATTTCCTCAGTATGATATAGTCAGTAATGTCTTAAAAGTACCATTTACCCCCCCTCCCCCAATCTATCTCCAGGGACCTAATTAGCTTATAAGGTGTTGATCTGACATCCATCATTTGGCCACCTTGAAAATTTTGTTACTCCCACTTTTCCAGAATAGATGGTCATATCAAGATGGAAGTTTTCACTAAAAGACTTTTTATACATAATTGGTTTTAAATAACGAAAATGGTACTGGCCTGAAATCCAACATGGCCACAGTGGTGGCCATCTTGAAAATCTTATTGCTACTTCTCTTGAAGGGATGGTCCAATTGACATGGGGATTTCACTGTATTAAGTTGGTCCCAAGTGAAAATTATGCCAGTGTGACCAAAATGGCTATCACAATGGCCAGTGTTACAAAAATCTTGTTACAGCTACTTCTAAATGCATCACTGTACAGTCATTTTCATTATTAAAAAAAAATTACTTCTTGCAATATGTAGTTGTTCCAATATTAAAGTGATGCTGATCCAGTGTCCAAAGAAGCTGCCTTGATGGGAAACTTGAAGGTCTATATCTGGCTATTTCACCTGAATGGATGATAATATCAACAGGTGTTTTACACTAAAACACTACAGCAATATGTAGCTGGTTTTGAATGGAAATGGTGCTCATCTGACCTCCACAATTGCACTATGGTGACTATTCGGAAAATCTTGTCATCACTATCCTTCAACAAATGGTGGCATTGAAAAGGAGTTTGCACTCAAACACTTCTTGCAATATGTAATTGGACCTGAATGAAAATGGTGCATATCCACACTTTTGTGAAGAAAATTGAAAACCAGACCCAGCTGATTTATGGGTAAAATCAAAGGTCATTGCTTGTATTTAGTTCTAATCCAATAAACAAGTCGATAGCATCCTAACATTGATTTTAAGGTCAAAGGTCTTTGACTCTGGGGTGTTTCTTTTTTTTTTTTTTTTTTTTTACTGTACTGGCATGTGAGCATGATATTAATCAAAGTTTGTGTATCGGCTAAAACACGGTATTGGTGCTGAGAGTAGTCTCACTCACTTAAAAAATTGAAATGTTTGATAGAACATTTCAATGAAGCTCATTATATACCCTAGGGTGTCCCCTAGTCAGATCAAGTTAGATTTAGCTTGAACATGCATGCGATTTTGTTTAACCATTATTTCAATTCATTGGTATAACAACAGTTACAGACACTACACTTGGTGTATAACATGCAAGAAAAACAGCATGAAAACTTTAAAACTTTATTTTTTTTCACAGTAACATCAGTAACAGGATATCAACATTTAAAGTAAACAACATAACTGGAAGTGGTAAACAACTTAATAACAAAATCAAAACATCTATGACAAAGGTATCACTTAGAAAAAAAACCTAACCATGAAACTTTTGCATAACAAACATAAAAGACATAGAATAATCTTATTTAGGCATTTATCTAACACCAAGAAGAATATTTAAACAAACAAAATCATTAATACTGGCCAAAAGTATTGCAAACTTCCATAAGAGTCAGAAGTACATTGTCCATAAAATTGGTTACAGACACTACAAAACTATAGCATTTCAATACAGCTGCAGAACCATACATATCTCCATAAAATTCACTTCAAAAATAATTCAACATGAACACATTGACTAGAATTATTCATTAAATGAATGTTGATTAGTTAATAAAATGATAAAACCACATTGTAACAGGTATATGTCCAATACTTGTGTTAAAATTATGAACTGGTAAATAGCACTTGAAAGTTTAATACTAAATAGTGTTTGTAAGAGTAAAATATTGAAGTATAATGAATGTTCAATAAATCATAGTCACTAAAGTATTGTTCAACCCAAGGTGCTGACTCAAACACAGACCCATATGTGATTGATCTTAAGGTTACAGACACTACACATTAAACCTTGACTTTATATTGTCATTTCAAATAGAAGTGCTTATGATTTTTTTCCAGATTTGACTTGAGCTTAGACAATTCAGCTGCATTAAACTTGAAATGACCCCTTTCATTGACTATTTGTGGAGCTTTTACCCTGTACAAGATAGCATCTAGAGCCTCTTGTGAATAATCATCTTTTTCAGGCCAAACATACATGTTGCCAGACTTTCTCATGTATTTAAGTCTAACTTCGTTATGAAGAATGTCTATTACTTCTGCTAAGTATACATCTAGAGGTCCCTTCTTTGGCTTAAGTCCTACAGCAACAAATTCTCCAGGGTGGTATTTCTCTATTGGTTTCTCTGTGTTGGTTGGTGCTTTTTTGTCAACTTTGATCTTCTTTGTCACAATGTTTTGTCTTTCTGTTGACTTCCGTTTCTTATTAGGCTTTTCGCTTGTTGCTGAGTTATGATCTTTCTGGTTACTTCCTTGTTTTCTTTTCTTGTCATTATTTTCTATTGTTGATGGATTCTTGTCTTTAAGTTGTTTTCCTTTCTGACTTAAATTATCTTTATTGAGTACTAACTTTCTCATTTCCCAGGCATTAACATTTTCGCTGAAGTTGCATCTCCCGTCAACCTTCATGCATTGCTCACAATAACAGCTCAGATTTCTTATGCTCAGTTCATAATCATTGCTTCCTGACTTTACAGCATGTAATTTTCTTGTACCTTGCAGTGTTTGCACATCAGTTTCTTCTCTATTTCTCTCAACATCTTTAACAAGGATGAACTCCCTTCTCGAAACTGTTTTAGCTTCATTATCTGTATTTTCCATTTTCAGTTTCTCTGTACAGAAATGATATACATCTTCTGCACAACCTATCACCTTTCTATTGCTGATTACAGCTCTGTAGCAAGCATTCTTGACTGTCGCACCGAGACCATCGCAAACACTCTTTCCATGTGATGTTTCGAAATAATTTCGTGTTACGCATTCTCCATGCTTGGGTTCTTTTCACAGCTTCTTTCTTCTTTCTACTTAATTCAGCAGTTTTCGGACTTCTTAAATCAACACTCTTATTAACCGATATTGCCAGGGCTGCTTTTTCTTTCTTTTTCTGGCGATACCTTTTCATTTCTTCACGTTTTTTCCTTCTTAATTCTTGTTGAAGATTTGAATCGGAAAGTGATTGCTGTTTTTTTAGTAGTCTTGCATCTTTTCTTCTTTCTCTATCAACCCTTTTTAGCTCCTCATGTTTCGCCTTATTTTCCCTGTTTTTTTCTCCAGGCTTGTACCTTTAGCCTCGTCTTCTCCCTTCTAGCTTTAATCTTCTGTTCATCTTCTTCTGGCTTATCTTTGCTTCCTAAAAGCAAACAACTTCATTCTCATTTTTGTTCCTCTATGTATACGGATGAAATTTAGACTTTACAAAACATACTTGTAATGAGTACGCAATATGCTTTCATACATAAGCAAACTGGAATAACCTGTAGATTCTTAAAGAAAAGTATCTGATTGAAAAAGAAATAGCATAAAACCTGATGATTATTCAATGTTCTAGCATTTACAATGATTGCACACTTTCCTTAATAATGTAAACAACAGTCGGGTCAATTCACATGTCTAGTAGTGTCTGTAACCATTTGACAATATCAGCAATGTATCCAATACTAAGTCTGAGCTCATTGAATTCTCATAATATTTCTGTTTGAATTTACTAGTCTAATGATATGGAATGCAAAAATACTCAGTTTCAATTGCATATTGTAAGAAATCACTGAAAATGTTGCCTGTTATCAGAAATCTAGATGAAAGAAACTATAAATATACCAAAATATTACAAATTGCAGACAGACAATATGTCAAAATTTAGCCTTACACATCAATACTGTAATAGGAAACATAATTTGGCTTCATTTTTTTAAAAAAAAACAGGGATAAAGTCATAGACAGTATAAAAAGGGGATATTGGTTACAGACACTACAATTTAAGAGTGTGGTTTACCAATTCAATACAAACTTACCAGAGTTGTTCCCAGAGGTTTGCTTTTGTCGTCTTCCCATGTCTTAGGGATGTACCATGGTAAAGAACAGAAAAAGTAATTAGGCAGCTTCTTCTAGGATAAGAAATTCAGGTTACATTGTCTTGTAGTAAATTACTCAAACAGACAGTGCTGCAAGAATGATGCAATATTCAATCAAGAGAGTTATTGCATCACTTTTTTGCTCTTGGCTGCAGAGGTAAATAGACGATGCAACATTACATCACATAAGATGGAACTTTCTATTGAGAAAAACAATGTTTTAATGACAAGTAGAACAATACTTTTATCTTTCATTTTTATACCTGTTTGTGTAGTGTCTGTAACTTTTTTTATTGAGTTGCTGTTTTTTAATGGTACAATACAGCACCACCAATTTTGGCCAACTTGGACATCACATGGATACACATGAGCCTTTGTAGGATTTATACTTTTCCATAATGAAACAACAAAATTATTGCCATATAAACTTGTAAAGGTTACAGACACTACAAAATTTAGAACTGGAAAGTTTGACAAAGAACAAGCTCTCAATCAAATATCTTGGCTAGCCATGTGATTTAAATGGTTTTACTACTTATTATAATATAAAGTCGAGTTCTAGATGTCAATAAAAGTTATAATGAATGTTATTTTGTACAAAATGTTGGCATATAACAACAGATTAGTGTTTGAATTTCAGTGTTGAAACAAAACTTCTACTGACGGTATTTTGCTTATAAAATCCATAATATTTTACCGATTTCTTTAATTCAAGAAGCAATATTTGCAGGATAGAATTCCGCATAAAACCAGACCAATAAATGCATAATTTCAGTATGATATTTAGAGAATTCTCTATTTTATATTCAAGCTTTTTTCGAGTGAGACTACATAACGCTCAAAAATGGCCATTTTTAGAGCTTGTTTCCATGCATATCTCAACAATGGGTTACACTAACCTCTTGAAATTTTCAGGAAAGTAAGAGAGGTATATGCCAGGCTTACCAATCTTTAAAATTGGTTCATATCTTGTTTAATTTTTCTATTTCATGCATATAACATGAAAATTCCTTTATCAGCACCAATACCGTGTTTTAGCCGTATATATTTGGGAAATACTTTGAATGATGCCAGTTCAGTAAATTGGATTTCTTTCCCTCAGAAATATTAATCACAGAATAAACCAAACTTAGCATGTGGGTATATCTTGACAATGTCCGAGACAAGTTCAGTGATCTATTCATGACATCAGGTTTAAGGGCAAATGCCATGACAAAGAATTTTTTATTACACTTACAGGTATCTTGTGAACATGTTAAACATACAAGAAAATATTTTTGTTATCAAATTTTGTATATATGGTGTATTAGAATTTCTCAAGAACACACAAGATGGTTTAAATACTTATAAGTTAAAACGACTAAAGGACAGAAGAAATAGACATCATGGAAATTCTTTGTGGCCAATAGAACATCAGTCCTTTCAGGGAACTCTAGTGTTGGTAAGACCTTGATCGAGTTTAATTTCCAACATTACACAAATATTATTTAGAGAAGCTGTGGCCCCTGATTTTACACCTTCCTAACTTTGGTTTTTGCAGCATACCTTTACCAAGGACGAATAGATTTTAACCAAGGATGAATAGATTTTTTGCGATCAAAAATCACATATTGCTGGTTTCTAAATTTTGTAGCCTTAGTATGTCTGTCAATTTCTTACTTGAGAAAAATAGATCATCCACAGTGGAATCGCTTTTATTTGTGGAGTACAATTGCAATTTTTGTGTTTCCATGGCAGTTTGATGATTCATCTCTTTCCTTCAACTTTATGAAGAAAATGTTGCATATACATCTTACTCTCTATTAGAGACTTCAAACTTTGAAATATGACTGTTATGTACATGATGTATTCAGCAGTCTTTGAATTTGATGTAGTCCCTTAAAGCCACCAAGGGTGTGGAGGGAAAGAATAATAGGAACAAGCTTGAGGGTGTTCTACTTTACTGTATATTTATAGCATGAAATCCACTTTTTAGTTACCTTACACCAACAATAAATTCTTTCAGTTTCTTCACTCAGAGATATATATGTGCTATGTCTTTGTTTTGTCATCCACCGATAAAAATATCATATATGTAAGAGTGCATTTTCACCTATCAATTTTCATTATATTCTGCCTGAAAGATTTTTCACTTTATTGGGTAGAATAAATCATCTTAGGCCTAAAACTATATTCTTACATAAAAATGTGTGTGCAACACTGTTGGAGGAGCTCAGGAGGTGTATGAATGTGGCCCTGTCTATGTATCAACACTGGATTTCATGCAACATTGATTCCCTGGTGTGCTGTTATACTTATCCTTTTTCTGGTATGCACCTAAAACAAATGACTCTGCATTCTGCATCAGGTGTATATTGACTGAAAACATGCAATCCTTTTATGTTCTCCAGTCGCACTAAAGAGATCAATTTTTCTTGTAGAGAAATATGATGTCATATTCATGTAGTAGCATTTTATGACACCTCAGCAAATTAGTGAGTATAAGATACCAGCACATCATATTCACTCACAGTGATAGAAATACAGTTTTTTGATGCATGCAAAATGGATTTTTTAAATCAGCTGCTCCACAGTAATGTGTGTTCTCATTTGTGTATCAATCAAAAATTCAAAATACAATTCAGAATCTGTGTAATTAGGCATATTTACCAGTCAAACATCTGGTAGTTGCTCTGTTTCTCAGAAATGACTGATATTATGGTTGATGATTAAACAAACTTGTTGCTTCTCAATAGATATCCTAAGCTGGCTCTCTTGTGCCTTTATTAGGGAAACTTTAGATTGCGGCTGAGTCTATTCACTCGGCTGCTGTGTACCTTAACTGGAAGAGACTATTTGTACATCCACTGTGTACCACATCTGGAAAGACAATTCACACGGCTGCTGTGTACATGATCTGCAAAAGGCTGTTCGCATGGCCACATTAGAATTAAAGCTGTCAGAAAATCATATGTTTAAAAAAACACTTATTTTCACCACTGGATACCATTAATGCCATTTTTGCAAGTCATTGTAGGTAACAGTGGTACAATGTTAAACTTTTATTTCTTTACCCCAGCAGTGATACAGATTTAATATTTAATACCAGTTATATCCATAATACCATGCAAAACATTACTCACAATGATTCCCAAAAAATGGCTGGGATGTACAGGAATTTCCATGTCTACCATTGTCTGCTATAAATTATACTTCTAACTGAACCAGTTCCTACATAATCATTACTTTATAAAATATTCCTTATCATTAGTATGAACTTTTTACTGTGTTCATTACAGAATTATTGCAACATGGCCAAAAAATTGACACAATAGTCAAACATGTCCTTTTCCCAAGCCATGACAAATGGTGCACAGTCCAGTTTGATGCAAGATCATTAAGAATATTTTGTACTTGTCCGAAATGCATTACAGGGGGTACATGGCAGCTGTGCGAATAGTCTTTGTAAAAGTTGGTACAAGGCCTCCGTATAAATAGACACTTCCTTAAAAATGCATCGGAAAATGTCATTTATTTTATTTTTAAAAATGTAAGAATAATGGTCACAGGTGTTTTATTATTTTTAAAAAAAAATTTTGATATCAATGTTTGCCAAATCCCTCAGGTTTGTTGAAATGGCCTTCAGGCTATTGCTTTTTTCTTCAACATTAAGCTTGCATCAGCAACCTGTGCTTGGGGAAATTTCCCTCAGAAAGAATAATATTTAATTTCACATAGCTCATAAAGCTTGACTGATAATTCAGTCACCAAACCTGTACTGATACTGATGGACAGTTTTGCAGGTTTGGGGCTAGTCTTAGAATGTAAGAAGTCGACCGTGATATTTATGATAGGAATGGGACGGGTCATCTCGTCTGTATCATAAATACCAGGGTCAACGTCTTATATTGTAGGACTAGTTTGGGCATGGGCGTGCGCGGTGGTTGCCCCTCCTCCCGTTTTTTTTTAAAAATCCATTGTGCAGTATATATATATATATATATATATATATATATATATATATATATATATATATAATCAACCCTCATAAGTTCGTTCCTTGAATCGTGCACCATGTTTCTCGCAACCTCACATGCTTGTTTTGTGATCCTGACATCATCAACTGGGTTACTAGCATTCGTTGACAATGACAGTTAATATAGATATATATATCCTCGATCTGCCATGGTTCGTGCCCATAACGTGAATTTTAATGCTTGCATTAAAATATTGTGAGAAACTATTAAAATCACCATAGAATGTGTTCAACTATATCTACTTAATTTATTCATCATAGAAATTTTGTTATAAACTCACTAAATCCTTTGCAAGCTACCGTTTTTCTGAGCGTGTAAAAATTTTCTATTTCCGGAAGGTCATCCATGGTTCGTGCCCCTGAAATAAAGGCCACGTGATGTAAGATTGTAATGTGACAATTAGGCCAAAGTGTGGAAATAGATCATTTATAATGTCTCTGTATTTTCATTAATTGCATTTGTAATATATTTCATTGCTTCATACGCATATTGACTGCAATAAAACACATATAAAAAATGATGCCAAAAGTATTAAAAAAAAATTTAAAATAGGATGCATTTTTTAACTTTTTTTTCTTCAAGCGATTTCGATATAATTATTGTATTTAAAGATACGCTGAACTTTTAAAAGATTTTTTTTCAGGCTATGTCACAAAATTTTTTTTTCCCCCTACATTACAATAATCCAATAAAGAATTTCATACTGCATACTCATCCATTTTATTTATTTTTTCTAATGTGAAGTGTATGTTATACAAATTAAGTTTTTATATTGCCTTTGTTGTCGGAGAAATCTGTCATGGATTACCTACTAATAAAAAGGTAAAGAAAACCAACATGTGAACAGTGGCCCTGGCTTGAACAGCTAACACTCGCGCCAGGGCCACAAACATGAGGCAAATATGTCATTAGTAAAATTGTTCATTTTCATTGTTTTTTCAATCTGAATTGTAGTACGTATTTAAATTTCATTTCATTAAATATTTCTTAATCAGCACTTACTGTCATTATAAACGAACGCTAGTGACCCAGTTGATGACGTTAGGATCTCAAAACAAGCGCGTGAGGTCGCGAGAAACATGGCGCACGATTCAATAATTATCACGAAGATAGGAGGGTCGATAGTATATATATATATCCCTTTGATTTTGGCTTTGCCCCCCCCCCCCCCCCCAACCCACCGGAAAAATTCCTGAAGTACGCCCATGAGTTTGTGGGGCTGTTTATCTAAGTACTCTGAAGCATATAAGGAACTGATACTTTGATCATTTCATTATTAATTAAATCCTGGCGATTTGTTGGACTTGAGCGAGGCAGCGCAATAGCAGTTTCCACCAGTAATATGATCCTTATATTGATTGATCTGCTAATGTGTTCCACCCTTAGCCCAATTCCTGCTTGTACAAAAGTTATACTCACCATAAAGTTATAAACTCAGTATGTAACATATCTAATAGCCATTGAGCAAAACATGCCTACAGAAATCTCTAGATGGATTAGAGAGGATCTCCGGAATAGTTTTACGTATGTGCAAGGGAGGCTACTCCAAGCCGGAGGTTGTTCCTGGTACTATTTATATTCTTTAGGTGGCGCTCTCCAGTTTCGTACTTTGCATGGGTTAGAAATTTAAAGAAAAAGAATTAGCCAGGGTTTCCTCACTGGCTGTCCTGGCTATTTAAAAAAGACCTTGTATATCTTAGGTATTGTTAAAAGAACTTTGAATTCCCTTTATTTTGGTGTATGATTGATGGGTGAAATTTGGGTTATAGAGTATACAGCTTGGTCTTACTTAAGATGTGCACCTCTCAAAAAAACTGCTAGCTCCGCTTGGTCATTTTCACTTCCTGGACTTCAAAGGTAAATAAAAAAAAAAAGAGCCGATAACTTTTTTTACTTTTTGGATATTTTTTAATTCATTCATAGTACTTTCAGAGGCTGGTATTGTCTGCTCTGACAAAATTCGTTTCCCTATTTTAATAACTGCTGAAAATAGTGCACTTTTGACTAATTCAGGCTGATTTTTCGAGTACTTTGGAGCGGCCATTTTGTCCGCTGTGTGCTTAGATCATGTCCAGTTTCCACAAGTACAATATGTAAAGAAATTTCAGCCACAGTACATGAAAGTAACATAGAGGTATGCCAACATTCTCTCCATTGTGCATGTTGCAAATGCAAAATACTTCATCTTACACCTGTCACTCACTCAGAAGCATGTATTATCTGTAGAGCGCCCCCATATAGACATCATATGCATTATTATTATATGATTTAATTTTGGTTGCATAGCTGAAACATTTAAGCCGCAAGCATCTAAACAGTCCTTTTGAATAATTCTCATGTATTTTCCCACAGAACAGTATTCATTTGTAGCAAAGTCCCACACAAGCCCAGCCCCCCCCCCCCCCCATGATGAAAAGTGGGCTATTTTAAAACTACACCTTGCATTTTCTCAACAATAGCAACCAATGTTTTGGTAAAAGACAGGAACATGAAACTTGCCACAATTATTCATGAGATGTCACTAATAAAATTTACAGACTGAACAGGGATGGAAGAGTTCAGGTTCACAGAGGTCAAAGGTCAAAGGTTACAAAGTTTGCTAATTCTTCTAACACTAGTATATGGAAGAAAGCGAATCTGCTTTATTATCATTATTTTCCAGAATTTTATTACAACCGAATGAAAAGAAACATTTTTGCTATATTTTTCTTAGACCTAATACAACAGTTTTAAATTTAAGTTGACTTTACTCCTATGTTCTAAGACTTCTAATTTTCCCATAATTGAGGTCATTGCACACAAAATACTGCGACAAGGCATATTGTGTAAGCAAGAGCAAAATAAGCATAATTAGCTTATTTTTATGCATAACATCAATGTTAATATACCATTTTGTTGAGAAATGCATACATAATTATATGAGAAAGAAAAAAGCAATTGCACAAATTTTCATATTTATTTTAAGGTGGCGCTCTCCAGTTTCGTACTTTGCATAGGGTTAGAAATTTAAAGAAAAAGAATTAGCCAGGGTTTCCTCACTGGCTGTCCTGGCTATTTAAAAAAGACCTTGTATATCTTAGGTATTGTTAAAAGAACTTTGAATTCCCTTTATTTTGGTGTATGATTGATGGGTGAAATTTGGGTTATAGAGTATACAGCTTGGTCTTACTTAAGATGTGCACCTCTCAAAAAATTGCTAGCTGTTCTTGGTCATTTTCACTTCCTGGACTTCAAAGGTAAATAAAAAAAAAAAGAGCCGATAACTTTTTTTACTTTTTGGATATTTTTTAATTCATTCATAGTACTTTCAGAGGCTGGTATTGTCTGCTCTGACAAAATTCGTTTCCCTATTTTAATAACTGCTGAAAATAGTGCACTTTTGACTAATTCAGGCTGATTTTTCGAGTACTTTGGAGCGGCCATTTCTGTCTGATGTGTGCTTAGATCATGTCCAGTTTCCACAAGTACAATATGTAAAGAAATTTCAGCCACAGTACATGAAAGTAACATAGAGGTATGCCAACATTCTCTCCATTGTGCATGTTGCAAATGCAAAATACTTCATCTTACACCTGTCACTCACTCAGAAGCATGTATTATCTGTAGAGCGCCCCCTTAGGGTTACCAGAAACACCGATATATACTGAAAAAACGAAATACACCGAAATACACATGTATTTACATGTTATCGGTGTATACATAGGAATTACGATTTGTTTTTGTTTGAATAATAATATAAAGCAAAATAAAATATGATTTATGTGATTTTGATACGAATGATCTATTTTATAGCACAATTCATGTAAAGACGTCACTCGGTCGTACTTGATTCGACAGATCCGATAAACGGCGAAGCGTAGTAATACGTACACAGAATGAAAGTGAAAAGTATCAAAAGTATTCGCCGACATTATATTATATATTACTTGAACTTTTAATGATATAGTTTTTGACAAATCAATAGAGTTAAATTTAATTTTTGTTTAAAAGGTTTCCAAATATTTGGCATTAGTGAAACATGTACTTATATAGTATAATATATACTGCTTTTGAGAGTTTATTGTAAGGGTGTTAAGAAAGTCTTCTTCTTGGAAATATGTGAACGGGGAATAGTCATAAAGGATTCGGAATTGACAACGAATTCATTTAATGCCCAAAGACACAAAAATAAGTAAACTGGTTTCGAGGTTGAATGTTGGATTCATTAGACCGAATGTTAGATTCCCAGAAGACTATGATACAGACAACGTACATTTTAATGAGAAAGGAGAAAACAAGTTTTTTTTCAGGGTTTTTTTGAGGAAGGCATCGACTTCTTTGCGAAAATAATAAGTGCTTGTAAGAAAAATAACAAGTCAACAGTCTGTTGTTAACAATTTGTGTTCAGTTGATATATTGATTGAACAGGTATGATAAATGGCGAATCGAAATACGTACACAGAATGAAAGTGAAAAGTATCAAAGTACCAAAAGTATATAAGATAGTATATGCAAGAGTGAGATTAAAAGTGTGATTGTAACAAGCCAGGATATATGATGATAGACAAAGACAACTCAGGAAAGTATTTTTTAAAAAAAACAAAAAAAACTCCATGTATTATGCATTCTTTGATAAAATTTAATATTTACATTTAATTACATACATAAGGTATTAGATTTTGTTCCGCGTTACAATGAATGAATAATTTGAGCACGCAGATGAATTAATTAATCCAATAGTATTCAAGATTCTTTTCCTCTTGAAAATCGAACTTCAAGTCATGTTACACAAGGTAAAATAAACCGAACCGAAAACAATAAAATATAGCACATTATGAAGAAATATCTGGTTCATGTTTGGATTTTTTAGCAGTAATTGTCACAGTTCGTACATTAATTTTTTGTTTCCTTTGTCCAGGTTTTCATCTGTTAGTCCTTGGTGCAACAACAGTTGTCTGACCGTCTGTAGAAATCATGTATTTTGTGTCTATGTCAATGTGGCGTCAAGAGCGTTTGAACAAGTTTGTGCGTTGTTGCTCTGTCATTTTTATCCAGTCCGTTTTTGTCGACTGAAATTGTTGATGAATGTCGGCAATCCGGAATTCGCCAGTGCATACTTGAGCACTCCTCAGATATCTAAATTGTCCGGTTACTAATTCATGTGTCAAGTTGTACAAATTCCGTGAGCCTTTTCGGCTTCCAGTCAACTGTCTGTTTAAGAACGTGGTTCATAGACTCACAATAATTATTTTTCCACATGCGGTCTATCTGATAGATTCTTAAGTGATTATTTACTTTTCGTTTGATATTTGTCTTTAGTTTTTTTCCGAAAGTAATTAAGAAATTTTTCCGAAATTCCAGCACAATGAGTTTTGAAAGCTTCATATTTATCGTTAAAGCAAATACTGTTATGAGCGTCAACTAGTCCGTCTTCCCCAAATATTTTTGTTGCGGTCAGTCAAGGTAACTGCATCGTCTTTCAATATATACCTAACGTTCTCTTGTAAATGGTGTGTGCACAGAACGTGTGTTGCTTCAGGCAGAACTGCCGTAATGCCTTGATATGTTGTGGAGCCATGTTATAAATAGATTTATATGTCAAAATAGCTTTAAAGTGCTTTACTCTAGGATTAAAAGATAACCAATATAACTTAACGATTAAATGAGAGGCTGGATAGGCTTTTCTTGTAATAATTCTAGTGGCTTGTTTTGGGAGTTTAATTATCTGATTAAGATTATTAGTGGTATTTTTTCCCCCCACTAATAGAGCAACCATAATCAAAGGCAATATATATATATATATATATATATATATATATATATATATATATATATATATAATATAATATAAAACATATAATTGAACCAATATACAAATCGTTTAAACACTGGCTGGTCCGATTTCTTTTATCTTTCCTTTTCACATTTGATAAGCATATTAAGGAAGTAAGTACCATTGAAGGAAATATGTCTGTTTTCTGTTCTTAGTTTTAAATATTAATCTTCATTTGTCATAATTTTGTGTTTATTATAAAGATAGCAAGTTATAACATTTATAAGAAAATTTAAATTTTATGTATATAATTTTTAATAATGTTACACAGATAAATGGATGCGTGCATATTAAAATGAAAGGTCATACTGACAGCTCAAAGAAATTGCAGGGAGAATAAAATAATCATAATAATTATGATGTATATAAAGAAAAGAATACACAATAGAACCTTAACAATTCATAAACCGGCTAAAAAAAAAAAAAAAAAAAACCCAAAAGAAGACATATCTCAAACAGAAGACAGACCGCCTCACAATCTTTCTTACAGTCACCGCATGGAAACTGTTTCTTTCTTTTTACTTTTACCATTCCTTTTACCATTTTGAAAATATCCAATATATCACAAAACAACAACAACAAAAAATCAAGAATTTTAAGACATTGACTAGCACATTGTATTGTGTTTTGACTGCCACATGTTTGATATATCATATACATATATATATATATGTATATATATATATATATATATATATATATATATATATATATATATATATATATATATATATATATATACATATATATATATCACCGCGCATGGTGTCAGTCCTTTGTTCTAATCTTGTAATTAGGTCAAAACACTTTGGTCCTCTGCGTGATACACACGATAAACACTTCTTTGACTTTTTCACACAACTTTATTGGGCTGATGGCAGTATAACATAGATATGTAGTTTACCTGTTTTAGACCGTTTTTTTTAATTTTGTCTTCTTTCTTTCTTCTACTGTTTATCCTTTGTTTGTTTATTTCCCCATCATTTAAACATGTAGGAGTCAAGAATTCTTCTTGGCTTTTGTGCTTAGTGTTGGTTTTGTGGATGTAAATTGTTTTTTCCCCTGACAAAGATCATGTTTAGCTCTAAACGTTAGGAAACTGTTTTGTATTTGCGCCATTATCAATTTTTGTGTCATTATACATATATATATATATATATATATATATATATAGAGAGAGAGAGAGAGAGAGAGAGAGAGAGAGAGAGAGAGAGAAAATTTTATCATACAGGTTAGAGAATTTTAATTCATACTCTATGGAGATTCTAACCCGGATCCGCGGATTACGGCACCCATTGCCTTGCCTGTATATATATATATATATTTATATGAGCTGACTCATTAGGGAAAGTCTGTAACAAACACTATTGTTCATACGTATATTCAACTCCCTTAATGTTGTTTGAGCGTTACATCTCAAAGAATGCCGTTAGATGATAATTATGTTTGTCCATGAATTACACTACTGACTCAAGTTATTGGATTATCTGTGCAATTAATGTGGACATCAAAGACATGTACAACAGTTAATGGATTATCTGTGCAATTAATGTGTTCATCAAAGGAATGTACAACAGTTATTGGATTATCTGTGCAATTAATGTGGACATCAAAGGCATGTACAACAGTTATTGGATTATCTGTGCAATTAATGTGGACATCAAAGACATGTACAACAGTTATTGGATTATCTGTGCAATTAATGTGGACATCAAAGACATGTACAACAGTTATTGGATTATCTGTGCAATTAATGTGGACATCAAAGGCATGTGCAACAGGTGTGAATATGCGGCATTTGATGAAAGCATAATCTACTAGTTTTAATTGGTTATGCAATTGAAATGTGTCTTGTCTCTTCTAAAAATATTTTATAAAATAAAATAACGATAGCTATAAAATTATCGATGGTCGTAAAATATAAATCAGTTAACCACTTTTGATGAAAACTTAGAAAAAAAATGCAAACTTTAAAATGTCTCTTAAAGAGAAACAGAAATAAACGAATAAATATAAATATATTAAATTCCATGACTATATGGCTATACGTCGTTTTTATTTGCTACCATATAATACTATATACCGTTCTGCATATTAGTGTTCCAGTACTCTACACAAGCACCATCATATAAATTAATGTCAAAAGAGGAACAATAACAACAGCAAAAGGAAACTCAACTATATATATATATATATATTATTCGTGCATAATGCCTATTTTCCATTACTTTAATTCCGGGTCCATTACTGCATTTTTTCTCCATTAATGTAACTAAATATTTAAGATCAAAACTTTGAAAAATAAAAACAGTGGATAAAAAGTCTCCAGACTGGAGACAGAAATAAATAAGTAAATATAATTATGCTTAGTTCCATGACTATATGTTTTTTATGTTTATATATATATATATATCATAGTATAGGATACCTTACAGTATATTCAAGTTGGAGTTCTGTCACTTTACACCAGCGCCATCAATTTTCATATTAATGTCAATGGATAAACAACAACAACAATAAACAACAATAATAACATGTAGTGCTTTCTTTTTCTCGACTGAAGTTGGTTTTGAAATAAGTACGTCAATCAATTCAAAAGAATATAACATTAATAATATATCGATTGGACAGAATACATAGATGGATAAATAGAGAGATACATGTACATGAAAATTATATAATTGTCGCAAATGTGTACATTCATTTGAACGAAAAAAGCGGCACGAATAAAATCTAATTAAATTCTTGGAATAAAATAAATTCTGTCAAAATATTTACTTGAAGAATAATAACGACAAACATTATGTCACTCATCAAAGTATCTATTTATCTATCTATCGAGAGAAAATAGATTTATATTACCTTTGTAAGGCTTGTCCAGCATCATATACATCCCAGTTGAAAGAACACGTCATGCAAACTGAATTTCACTGTCCGTTCCGAATTAAGCGACTTAAAAAAAGATTTGTTTTCTTAACTTGAATAAGAAATGGGATCAAAGGGAGGACAATAATGGTGTGTGCAGTCACTTCGAACGTGGATTAAGCAACTTAAAACAAGATGAATTAAACCGACTTACACCGTCCGTTCCGGAGACTACCTTTGTTCCGGAACGATCAGTCGTTTAGTCTGAACTAAAAAGTAAGAGCAACGGGTTGAGCCTTCTCTGAATCGTATGTTTTGATATTATTATTATTATTATTTATTATTATTATTATTTTCCTTTCTTTTCCCAGTTAACGATACATCGTTGCAGCAATGTTGTTTCATAGTTATGGCTTGTTTTACATTGTAGCAACATGATCTGGCGAACTTGCTGAAATGTTGCTTTAACGTTGTTGTTTAACGTCATGATATAACATTCCTACATCCTCCCAAAAACATTCAAAAAGCTATTGAAAACAGTGAAGAAATGAAAGCTACTCTCTACTGTCAAATATGTCCAAATCTACAATTGAACAGTACAAATATAACTTAGCAAATTATGCATACCCTCAACCCACATTGATCTTAGTCCAAAATATTCTAAAAGAAATAAAAGTTTCAAAACGTGTTATTATAACGTGCACCTTCTAGAAACACATAACATTGTGATTACTGCGTTTAACTGGTCTACCTCAAATGGTGTGTGCATAATTGTAAGGAACAAACTTTTCTTGAAAAAAGTTAAGTTTCAAAAGTTACCAAATCGGTAATCAGTTGGTTTGTTTTGCGGGAAACTCGATCCTAACAATCTCTACGTATAGTCTTCCCTATTCAGTTTTTTGTTAGAATTTTGCCACAGATTCAGGATTATTTTTGTATCTGAGCAATTCTTTTATTTGATCAATTTTGAGGTTTTCTAAAGAGTTAAAAGTCCGGATGAAATGTGAACTGTTGCTTAATCATGATATCGTGTTTTAATAAAAAAAATAAATACGTAGATTTTAGATTTAGAGGTCTTAGTCGTTTCATAATCAGTTTAGACAGATTATGAGAAGAAAATTGAAAATCAATTGATTTTATAAAATTGATAAATTTGTACAACTTCATATGCATACTCTCCTGTATACTGAGGCAAAATTAAGTGTCCTTTTACAAGTTCAAGGTATTCCTAGTCACCTTCGGGAAGGATCCAAAAATTGAATATGCAAAAAAGTGACTGACAGGAAGAAAATGTATGTTTAGCAGGGACTAATCTACCGGAATATATCATATTTCTTTTTTGAACATATGATACGAGCTGAGAATATACTAGACAAAATATCTTAGATTGGTATGCCGACAGGAAAATTGATTGGCATTTCAGTGACTCAGGCATAATGGCAGGGGCCATTTTTCTCATTGGCGTACCGATCTAAGATAATTTGTTTAGTACATTCATGAATCATATATGATGTAACAAAATGTGAAATATTTGGGTAGATTTGAACCTGTCACTGTGACTTTTTTTTTTACAAAAATGATTAAGCAAAAACCACTGCCTTGGACAAATGAAATTTAGTAGGTTTATTTGTATTCATATGTAGATGACATGGTTAAATGTTTGGCCAATTATTGCAATTTTTTCAAATGTTCAATTTTTTTTTTCTTTACGAAAACCTTGCTAGCATGTTTGAGCAAAAACCACTCGGTGTAGATAAATTAAATTTGGAAGGCCTGTTTGTATTCATATGTAGGTGACCTGATTAGATTTTGATGTCATTATTGCAATGGTTTGCATTTTCTACATTTTTAAACATTTTTGACATGGACCTTATTAGTTTGCAGTTTAGAAAGAAATCTAGTTTATGTTTTTATTTATTTATTTATTTTTATTTTGGAGGATTTCTGGTGGACTTAAGTATAAACATAAGTACATATTTGTTGAGGTTATGTGGTAAATCTGATGTATAATTTTGAGGCACTGTGGTGGGTATTCATATTCGGAAAACACAGTTCTGTTTTTTTTATATACAAGTTTGCTTCTTATATCATGTCGGTCTCTTTACATTGGTTTTCACAACCAGTTGTTGGACCGAAGGTCCTTTGTCTTGATTTTTAATGTATTTATATTTTGTATGTGTGTGTGTGGTCTTTGTTTGTTTGTTTTTTTGTACTTTCAAACGGCACTTTCAACACATTATTGGCTATATCATGCCGAGGAAATGGGAACTAAGTGCCTTTCCCGGGGACACACAGAGGCAGCCGACCCGGGCTGACCTGGGCGGGTATTGAATCCGCAACCCTAGGAATATGAGTTTGATAATCCACCAACTGAGCTAATGCAACTCCCTTTGCGTGTGGTAATTTTGCACATAAATAACCAACTGATATCAAGCAAAATCAAACACAGTAACTCGGTCTAAGGAAGCAGAAATTGTCTTTTATTGGCACAGCTAGTCTTATTTGATATAATCATTTTGAAAGTGGGTGTACATCTAAATCTCCATCGTTTACTTGAAAAAAGGTGATTACAAAACAGAGACAAACAAAACGAACAATAAACACAAAATATAGCCTTGTATTTACAAAACTTTACATGACTGTCTAACTGTTTAACAGAAGTATCATTTGAAAATATTATGATTTGAACTCTGATGATACAAATCTTATCAGCGGACCAATTTTTCGTTTGTACACAAGAAAAGATCCCTGCAAATAACCTGTACATATTTTTCTCCTCTTTTATATGAAAATCTCTCACAGAAACTGTTATCACAATGAAGGCATGTTCTTCGCATTAAACTTACTGAACTGTACATGTATTTTCAGTTTGGAAGGAAGATAACAGCGGCTGTTGATGCACGTGATTACATGAAAAGGAAACAGGTAGATACAATTGTGAAATTGTACACAATAGATAGGTTAATTAAAGGTAACTTTACAAGCTGCAAGCTGCCCCCCCCCCCCCTGGTCTCTCTCTCTCTCTCTGACACGTATTTTGGATAGATTAGAGCAGTTCCCGAATAAATTACGAAGAAATAGCAAACTCAAGATCTAGAGGATTTTCAGATGTGACTTCAAGTATTTTAAATAGTACTTGGGTATGGACAGTCGAGAAATTAACGCTTTCTTGAGATTGTTTACTCGAGATAAAAAATCTATAGTGACATGAACTATTTGTCAAAGAAACAGTTGAAAGTCCTGATAATTTGTGCCTTTTAAAGAAGAGGGAGTGGGTGGCGGGTGGTGGGATCTCTCTCTCTCTCTTGAGGACATATCTTTTCGGATGGATCGCATTATCTAAATGTTATAGGTACGTGGTTTTATTTATGTCACTGTTTTCTCTCATGTGCTATTCTTTGAAATGGTGTGTGGCCAAAATGTAGGAAACTTTTGGTGCGAGTATACCATTTGTATGTATCTCCTTCTCTTTCCTCAGTCTTTCAGAATTAAGTTTTTAATGTATTTGCATTATACTTTCCATAATAGACAATTAGGAAGGACATAGTAAAGGATACCTCACGTCATATACCTGGCAGTTGTTGAGAGAGAGAGAGAGAGTCGAAACATCCTCAAGTTGAGAAAGAAACCTCGGTTGTAATAATTCTCTGCCATTTCTGTCACAACATATGTGGTGTACTCCGCCAGAGGTGAATCACCAGAACCCATTAAATGTATGTGTATTCCTACAACTACTTCTGATGTTATTTCTCGACTTGATGAAAATGGACAAAGCGAGGTTCGGAGAGAGACAGAGGGTGGATGGACTGAGTGGAAGGCAGTTGCGGCGCGAGGGTTCAAGGCGCCCAGGGGCAATGTTCTTTAGTGGCGTCCCTACTTTGCCACAGAAAACAGTTTTTATGTCAGTTGCCAACCTCCAAATCCTCCCCTTCCCATCTATGCCCCGCTTACAGCTGCAAAAAAAAGTGCCAGACAGCGCCCCCCCCGCTCGGCGCCCTGGGGCAATTGCACCTTTCCCCTGGTGGAAGGTATCATGTTTTTTATGCATTCAAAATGTCCAGGGCAGGGGTGGATGCAGGTGGGAGGTGAAGGAGCCGGGGCAGAGAAAAGAAAGAGCTTTAATTTCTTGAAATATAATTTACAATTGCACAACCTACTTCCCTATAAGTATAGAATCGACTAAGTCAATTTACTTTATATTTTGGTTTATTTTTTCAGCTGGAAGAAAAATCTGCTAGAGAGAAGAAAAAGAAGAAGTTCAAATGGGGGTAAGAAGTTAGCTTATATTTTCGACATTTAATAGTGAAGTCAGTTGCTGTTATAAAAAGAAGATGGTATTTTTTCTTTATATAATGTATATATTCTTTTTTTCAGATTTGATCATAAGCAGAGATGGGAGACGAAAAGCAACATGTGAACTCTGTAAATATTTATCCCGTCATATGCATGTCATTTTTAAGAAGATATGAGGTATTCATACTGTACATAGTGTGTACATAAATTTATGGCAAATATTTAAGTATATTTTTTCTTGTGTTTTTAATTTGATTTCTTCTCCCTTTTCTTCAATCACCATGCTTTCAATTTTACCCTATTTTTTGTTACACGAATGTGCCGTTCGTAATGCTGACTGGATTTCCATGGAAACTCAGAAACCACCAAAAACAATGCTAGTGCTTTTTGGATCGTTGTAGAATTTTCCAAAAGTGTCATAACATTACTTTGTGACGTTGATTTGTCTGCAAAGTATAGCAAAGGGTTAGATTTTTCAAAATGCGCTTTTTAACTAGTTCTGTTTTACATAGTGGCAGGGCGAGGATTCGAGGTGCCCGGGGGCAATGTTCTTTAGTGGCATTCCTACTTTGCCACAGAAAACAGTTTTTATATCAGTTGCCAATCTCACTCCCCCAAACTCCTAAACATAAGTTTTGTGAAGAATTGCCCCTGTTACACTAAGGTGAGGTGAATTACTATGAAAATTTCAGCTGCAAAAAAAAAAAAAAAAGCTCCCGACGGCGCCCCCCTTCGCCTGGCGCCCGAGGGCAATTGCTGCCGACCCCCCCCCCCCCATGCACCCACTGGTTTTACAATGGGGATTTGGCTGGAGGGAAGCCGAGGGGCTTGTCCAATTGGCTGTAACATAACATATACGTTGGGAAACCCTGACTGGTTTCATCTTCCTATTACTACTCATCAGAGGAAGTTTTTTTCTTCACTGTGGTAGCTTTTGTACGCTTCATATATCAAACCTTAGCTGGGAATTACCCGGCGTTGACTCACATGATCAGAATTAACCAGTCAGACTGTGTTAGCCGGTGTTTGGTGTAATAAATAGCCTGGGTTAGCCATTATTAGCCATTGTTAACTTGTATTGGCCACTTAAGAGCCTTTATTTTAACCTCCATTGACCTGTATTGGCCGTGTATGATTAGGGGCGCTTTGCATCATCGCCATTAAGTAAACGCCTCTGCTATATGGCAATATATTTTTCAATTTTGGATATTATCCCTACCCCGACCAGCTTGGTGGACATGTATGTATGCTAAGAGTCTAACAAAATAGTTCCAAACACTTGGCCCCTTTACTTTGATTTGTTGTGATGACTTGCTAAGATCAATATAATATATGTCTTGATTGTAATTTGAACTAAGTAAAATTCTTCATGTGTTTTTGAAAAACGTAAAATTGCTCATGGTCTTTGGAGCACTTCTGTTGTCAAATCTTGTTTTGGAAGTGATTGGTTTTGAAAAACACCAGAACTTATAAAGTCTGTGATTAGGGGTAACAGTGACTCGTATGCAAAAAGTCTTAAAATACATTTTTTGATCAACAAACGGGATATACACAAGAAAACAAAAGAAGCTAGGTGTAAAGAGAGATGATTGTAGTGTAAAAAAAAGGAGAGTGCACAGATTTACCTTAAAAATGAGTAATGAAACTAAATAAAATATAGCAAAAGTAACATCTTCTCTGTGATTTTTAAAAAAAAATGTATAAGTTGCTAAAGCACGTGATGCATAACAAAGGATAGTGAGGCTATTTTATAGTTTATTTAAACCATCCTTTTTGGGGTGTGTGTGATACCCCTATTTGGTCAATCGCTGTTTAATTGGTTTAGTTATAGGGAAATTGTCTGGGACTGGGTAGTTGATATCCATGGTGATAACTAATTCAATGGGTTCAGTTATTCCCTGGTTCTGTTGAATCTGACCAATATTCAGCATTTCCAGATTGAACTCTATAGTTTCTTTGCTTATGTTGGAATGAATGTCCGGTGTGTTAAGATCGCGTAGTTTCCATAAAGAACAAAATCGAACAAAAGGCTCTTATCGTTTCCAGATAAATTGATCTTCCAATGCCGCCAATTGGCTCCCAAAACAAGTCAGTCACAATCAAGACATTCTAGATGCCACGTGTCTTCTAGTCAGTATTGTTAATAGCAATAACAATGAAGCAAGAAGCAAAATCAGATGTCCGACTGTTGTACATTTTTCTGGCTCTCTCTAACAAACCACGACATCTCTGTTTTACAAAAGGGATACATTTTTTTTGTGGTCGCCAACCTACACGAATAAACTAAAGAGAACTCAATAAGGATCTGGAAGAATTCTTCCCACACCTATGTCTGAATGATTTCAGTAGATAAGAGATGCGGGTTCGGAAAAATGTGATATTTAGAAATCATATCTGTTGACGAGTGTTTTAAAGAGATTACTCGTTCCACTAAAATAAGATTACTTGAAAACTGGTGGATCAAATTTATTATTTACTCAGCTCTTTCACAATTTTGTTTCTTGAACACTGGAGGGGTGGGGTGGGGTTGAATTTACTTTAATACATCTAACAAAGTCTGATGATACAGTCCATGCATAGCATGATCAGAACACAAAATAATTAGAAGTGAAATATAGTGAAATGTTGCTAGGTAAATAAATCAATGAAAACGGGTTCATTTCCAAAGCAAATGAGAAAAAATTGCAACTACCATTAATATGTTTTCTAACTCCAAAATAATTAAGACAAAATAGTAAGCAAAAATATAAACAGAATCGCAAAGGAAAGCTTGGAAATGTAAATGAGTACAGCATTTTTAAGGTGGCAACAATCAGTATTGTATGAATTTGTCAATGGCATTCAACCATACCAAAAGAAAGACATCATTCAGAAAATTAGACCATTTGTTTCTGTTAAAGTTCAGTTGGATTTAATGATCAGACTCTTGAACGGCCTTCTAAAGAAGTGGAAAAATTAAGAGCAGAAATTTTACCATAGAACAAAATGTACGAATATATGAATATATGTGAAATTAATAATATCATTGAACATGTGACATTTTGCATACCAAATTTATATAGGAAATAAGCAAAAGTATGAAATGTTCGATAAAACTGAATATTTAAAGTTGCATGTATAGAGGATCTCAAATGGGCAATGATTTAATATTGAATTTATAAAAGAGTCGAACAATTTTCAGTTTTTACAAGCCTTGGCGAGCAAAAGCTAGAAATTATTCAACGAGTTTCATAAATTTAATATTAAATCATTACCCATTTGAAATTCTGTTTATAACATAGTTTTTATTTTAGTGGAACGAGTTTAGATAGAAAAAAGAACAGATGATATTCGGCATTTCATTAAAATCTGGCTCAGATGCAGTGCTTTTCAATTCTTGCATGTGAAAAATAGTCCCAGATGCAAGTTGAATCAATAATGCACAATTCGATAACCAGTAACATTTAAAAGTAGATTTTTTTTACAAATGATAATTCAAAGAGCAACTGTCCTTCCAAATCAATAGAACATTTGACACAGACAACATCATTTTTCAAGACTGGATCTCCAATGCAAATTCTGGTGAAATCACAAAGTTTGCTTGGGTCAGGTCAGCCGAAGTAGTTGATGCGCCATATGCATGGATTTTGGATTTTGATGAGACTGTATACAACGTTTCCATCGAAAAGTCTGTTGATTCCAACCAGGACATACACCACAGATGCAATATCGGATATGGCTGAAAGAAAAGTAGCATTCCAGTTGTTGGATATTCGTGTGAAGGGATGATTACTGGATGCAGAAATTGTACTAAATCTAGACCATAAAGGTGTTGCCGTATATAATAGTGATTCAAGATTTAATGTTTTGTGACTGGATATTTGCATTATTTGATTTGGAAGAATGCTGTGGTTAGATAACTTTGCACAATTATTGAAGTTGACGTGGTGCTTGTGAGTATGAAAGACAAGAAAATCACATTAATTAAACTGATCTTTGGGGGTTTTACAGTGTTAGAGTTATCCATGTGGTTGCTGTACGAATTATGTTACACCAATGTTACAAATAAATACAGTGAAAAGATATATTTTATTGTTTAATCGAAACAGATTCATAGTGCATCATGTTGTGACAGCAAACATTTTCAGAGACATGAAGGATGACATCCCTCAAGCGAACAAAAAGGTTTTTGAATAATTCAAGGACATACTAAATGGTACACAAATCAGAGAGTTTGTTGGATTAATGGTAACACTTGATTCATTCAAGACTGATAATGATGGAAAGAAAGTTTGCAAAGGAATGAAAAAATGAGTGATCAAAAAGAACTTAAAAGTTGAGGTGTACGAAATCGTCTTCTCGAGCACAAAGAAAATTACCAGGAAATTAATTTACCAGGGATACACAATTAGGAGATGTATAACATCAAAACGAACCAGCTAGCTTTGTCTAAGTAACCTTTTATTGGTTGACTAAGTAAGCACTATTCCTTATGAACATGTCAACATACTGTAGAAATGAAGGTGCACCTCACCCCTGGCGGTGAAGGCAGTGTGTAATTATGGAACAGGAACAGTGTAATAGTGCTATGCACGTATGCCTACGACGTAATCAAAAGGAGACTCGAGTCTCATTACAAGTTTTTTCTTTTATTTTGCTTCAAAGTATCTACAGTCTCACTTTGTACATCGTCTGTGATGAGAGTATTTGCAGTGAAGAAAGTTTCCATTGTTTTCTTGACCTTGCTATTGAAGTCGAGAGCAAACACGTATTTTCTTAGAAATATTTGATTTCAGAGTTGTACTTTTGCACGATCACCCATACTGAAATTTCAACATATCTACAACTACAAGCTTTGTTTGGTTAGATTAGTCTTTTCATTTTTAGATTATCTAGATTTCGACTGTTATCAATTAGAAACAACCAGTAACTCTATTTATTTAGTTTATCATCGGGATCTATCACGTTCACCTTGTCATTTTTAAGTAACCATTTTCTACCGTAAGTCTTGTTCCAAAAAGTTGGACAGATGATAACTGTGTAATCGAAAAAGTTTATGTATTTAGTCTCTCTCAGATCAAGTGCAAACACTGTTTTTCAGAATTAGTCACTCCACAAATAAGCATGTTATGTGGTTCTTTCAAATACATTTATATTCGGCTGAAAGAGAATTGATGACCTTATTGTTTTAAATTTTAACTTTCTCAGAAATGCAATAAATATACATTTTGTGAACATCAATATTTTCTTTTCTCTAGAGGTGAGAGTGGATACCATGATATACGTTGGTTAATTTAAGATTGCTTCCATGCAATTGTTTATTGTGTGTACTTTACAAATCAAGCTAAAGATATTAATATCAATGCAAAAAAGGTTTTCGACTTATGTTACTAATTTCTGTGTGCTTGTTTGCTCATGAAAGAAATAGTTACTTCTCTTCCATTGCTGAGTTGAAAAACTTTTCAGGATCATTTTCTCCGCCATTTGTTTACACAGTATCATAACACCCCTTAAACTCATCCTGGGAGAATTAAGTGTGAGGTTAGTTAATGTTGTATTGCTGCTATATCGATGATTATTTCCATAGTGACGTAGGCATAGAAAAAAAGTACTTCCATTTCCATATTTTGTCATTTACTGATTGCGTAATTGATTCAGAAATAATCATACCATATTGTAGTCTAATGCTTTCCAGTTCATAGTTTTGGTTTCTCCTTTAATCACTTGAGCTACTTTTGCAAGTGCAATGTTAAATCTGAAATCCTGAGGAAGAGCAAATGGATACAGTGGATAATGATCTGTTAGTATCTGAAAGTCAAGAGCTTTTCTAAACATCTTTTCATATACTACAAACTATACAGGCTTCAGTACCGGAATTTTGTGCATTAGCAGGTCCTAATTATAACCTTCTCTGTGTTTCACTAATAATATGTTGTTCAACCCTGTTTGTTCTAGCCGATACAGGTTACCATAAATATTTGTGTTCGATATATATCTTGTAGTCATTTAACTTGAAAGATCACCTCTTCATAGGATATGTCTTTTATAAGTATTCTACCCACATTGTTTACCATTGAAATGTTATAATGTCTCTTCTACTTAAATTCAAAATGACACGAAGAAACTACCAGATGTAATATATATATATATATATATATATATATATATATATATATATATATGGAGTTAACTTTGTTATTGCTAATTGTAAAGTTTGATCGGGTTTAATGCTGCTAGGGGTGTTTGTAATGTAATGATGTAGTTAACTTGCCGTGGTATTTGTTCTTGCTTGTTCGGAGTTATGTATTTGCCATACATTGACATTCTATTATTTACTGTGCTAAAACAAAGAGCCTACATAAATGATGTGCACCTTTGTTGTTTCTTCAGGGTGAGCCTTGTTGTAAAGCAACAACATCACAGAGTGACAACGTCTGAGACTTTTGCACAAAATTGTAAGCAACATGCACACTGAACACCCTTTTGAAATATATTCTTATTTGTAACCAACATACACACTTAACACCCATCTTAAATTTGTAAGCAAAATACACACTTAACACCCATCTCAAATGTATTTGTATTTTGTTTGGTTATCAGAAGATTGACATAAATCATTTGGTTTGGACTGCCTTGATTTTACATGTTTTGCCTTAGTATCAGGATTGTTTAAATCATGTCTACCATCAGGACCATGAGTATGTAGAGAAATAACCTTGACCAAGTTGAAGTACTGAGCTACCAAACCTTGTTCTCTCAATCTTTCATTCAAGTAGTCAAATGTATTTGATCTGTTTTCGTTAAATTATGAAGTTTTTTTTTCTGATATTCTCCTGCTACTATTTCGTGTCTAAGTCTCTCACCAGCTCCATCTGGATCAAGTACCTTAATAGAAAGCTACTTCTTGTAAATGCTAGACTGGTAAAGCTATTGCTTCTTCAGTCATAACAACTGCTGTGTCCATTTAAAAGTAACAAATTTAACATTGTTGCCAGCATTTATTGTACATCCTCTCGCATCAGAGGATTTGCATTCACTCAAAATATTAAAACATTGTTCTCTTTCAGATAGTATGTAGGTGATTCTTTCACACTGTAGATTCTATCTTCAGATACTATTTTGAGCTCTAATGAGTAGACACTATGTTGGTTGTCTGTCAATAATCTAATGTGAAAATGAATAATTTCTTCATGTAAATGTCTCATGAATTAGATACTTAAGTTGAAATAAAGTGTATTTTATGTGCACAAAAAGAGCAAGGAATCTTCAGCTATATGTGCTTATATAAAGTAAAATGTATGTAAAGCTTCATGCAAAACAATAATATACAAAATACACGTTTGCTTTCGGGGGGGGGGGGAGGGGGGCTACTCAGTTTGCATATGTACCGGGGGGAGGGGGGGCAGCATGTATGGTTCAAATCTTAATATCATATTACCAATCCTGGCTTCCATCTGGGGGATGCCCGGCAGGTGAAAGCCAACACAGTATGCAGAACCGTAAGGAAACCGAGAAATTCTAGGTGAACTGGGTGTGGGGGGGGGGGGGATCTCTGCAGGTTTATATCACTGTACTGTATCTGGGGTGAGCCCAGCAGGTTTACATCATACTAATGTTCCTTGGGGGAGCCCGGCAGGTAGACTAAGCAGTATTTCAGGCTTGATTAATTACCGCATGTACAGAAACGTAGCTACATACAAGAATGTTTATTATAATCAGACTCATGATTATTGTCTGGATTGGGGTAAAAAATCAAGGAATTGAATTAAAGACATACTGAATAGCCCCAATATCTGATAGCAAGACAAATTTGACATACCGGTACTTCTGAAAGAAATGCGTTTAATGCAGAAAACATATAGCTGTTGAACATAAATACTTGTGGTAACAACCGTTAAGTTACAGAACCAACATTATTAGTGCAACACACTGCGCCTGAAACTGAAAAGTATAACTAACATAATACTGAGATGATATTATAATATTACATGTAGGTATAAGCGAATTTTTGAAAGGAAAAGACACATTTCCTAGAAACAGGATTAGCAGTGATGCAACCATTGAATAAGATACATGTATTCTGTAACTGGACAATACAGTAAAGTAAGTGAAACAGTATGCATTTACATGTACAGTATATATTCTGCCCTCAACTCCACATGCATATGCACACACAGGTGCACATATATTAAAGAACAAATAAACTGAAACAGCAAGGCCAATCACAGAGATGGTGGGTGGGTAAATCGAAACATGAAACTCTTGAAAACAGTGGCAGCTTGTAACAAAGCAATGCTGATAATGCAAGCTATGATAGATCATTAGTCACTACTGGCTTATTGTCTAATAATAGATCTGTAATTTTATTAAGTTACCATAAATATTAAATAGTCACATGGACTATATTAATATTTATGGTGACTCAATAAAATCACATGGACTATTTAATATTTATGGTAACTCAATAAAATTACAGATCTATTATTAGACAATAAGCTTGATTGACACTTTAGCTGAATGACTAAATAATGCCATGTAGCATCTTCTTCCCTGCTTGTGTCAATGACTACCGGGTAATCTTAAGCCATACATTGAAGCCGAATAACTCTCAAGGTTGTGAAATTGTGAATAAACTAAAATTACATAAATTAACATATACTCCTGTTTATTTGGTTCTTAATGACATTGTTTTGAAACATCTATTGTCTGTTGCTTGAAATCAGCAAATATGGGTGGAGCATAGGTAAATCCATAACCGTTAACCAATGCCTGTGGTGCAATTTCAGCTTTACGAACATCCAACAAAACTTTTGTGTTTTCAATTACAACTCGAAAACGATCAAGTGTTGGTATTGTTGTTGTTAAGAGTTATATTTCCCTTTTTATATGCAGGATACTCCTAACTCAGCAAAATGCAATAATCGTAAAGCAACGCACATCCTGGGGTTAGTTTGGCTATCTCATTGGACTCCTTTTTGGCATTTATCGATTTCCTCTTTTGGTGTTCTCATTCTGTCAGCCTACCCAATATTATCTACACTCATTTCCATGTACAAATGATTTTTGATGTCTCTGTGGTTTCGTTTATATTGGTTTTTACTTCATCGATGCTACCATTTAATGCGAGTCTTTTTTTTTTATATCTAATTCGGTTGTTAACATTTATTATAAATCATTTAAATCTTTTCTAATTGATGTCTCGATGGTTTCATTTATCTCGGTTGTAACTGGATTAATGCCACCACTTAATGAACTGTAATTCTAATCACTACATGTTTCAACAGTTGCACCACATCATTACATTGTTTCAACAGTTGCACCACATCATTACATTCCTTTCTCATTCAAGTCTCTACGGTTTTGTTTATTTTGTTTAAACAGATTTAATACTACCATTTAAAGCGAGTCTTTTTATATATTTCCATTGTAAACATTTGCTCCAAACCAGTTAAATCTTTTTTTCATTAATTGTATCCTTTTATATATGTGGTCAATACTACCTTGCACCACATCAACATTATTGAACACGCCTCCATCAACATCTGCCTTTGTGCATGTTTTTCATTGTACAACCTCAGCGTGAAATTTGTGTTAAATTCGGTGAATGTAACCTCATGTATATCGTTTTGATCTTATCAATCAAATCTGTAATAAATATATCGTAAGTTGTTTTCATATATTAGTTGTTCTTTCACTGAAAATCATTTTGTTTTTAACATCCTCTATCTGTTTGGTTATCTCTGTTAAATCATTCTTTTTTAACACGTCCGAAAAAATGTATTTCTGTTAGTTCTTATCTTGAAGTTTAGGTCATTAACTTTTATTCCAAAGTCATTTATTATCATTTTTAATTTCTTTATTATTCTGTTTGATTTCATTATTCGTCTTTCTGTAATTGTTCAGGTGGAGATTGGAAAATACAATAGTTTACCAGAGATGTTTTAATTTTCTCCATGTCACACTCCAAGCATTTATCTCTGTTCTTATCCTCTGCTGGATAGGTTGTAAATATTGTTAGATGTTAGGTAAAATTATCTCCTCCATTTTTTTACTGTTTGCAAAGCTTGTCCTCAGTAGATAAGGTTCTAAATCTCTGTGTGAACAATTCCTTTGCATATAAATAAGATAAAATAATATCATCCTATAAATCTGTATCTTCAGCACTGAGATTTTGTTTGCTTTCTTAGTACAACTGTATTCAATAGTAGTGAAGTTATCATATAATAGCTGCATAAGATTTTTCTACAGAATATGCCAAATTGGTAATACGGCTATTGCTGAAGTTTAAATCAATATGAATTGTTTCACCTCGACCAGCATCTTTTTCATCTGTCTCAATTTTTAATGGTAAGAACTCACTAGGACCTCTAATCTACATTTGTACACTTATTCTATGCTATTTACTTTACATCGAAATAAAAAAAACATACGTTGCAGGCATTCCGTAAACATCGACAACTCTTCTGCTTCATCTCTGATGTTGATACTCAGTCTGTTAATTGTTGACCTTTATAATTGCTTGTAAAGACTTTTAACATTGTATAAAAGAAAAACTCCTTGTGAAAAACATTTCTAACAGGCAGACTCTTGTACACACAAGTAATAACTATTAATGTGATTTTTTGTGTTATTGATTAGATTGAGATAAATGTATACATTCTTTGGTTTTAAAAACTCGCAAAATGTATCTTACTCGGTAGATACTCGTTTAGTTCGCTGTTTATTATTGTAATTCGAAATGTTAACTGTGTCATTTGTACTTGGAGTGATTCAAACTTTTGAGTTGTGTTTCAGACAATACATGCCAATACTTTCTCCATTTTTGCATTGTCACTCATTTCTTCTTTGACTTTTTTATGTACATTTCAAGGTTGTAAAAACCAGCAGTCATTAAATTATCCCAAGTTTCATTGATGTGAATATGTTATTTTCAAGTCTATCAGAAACATCGTAATACCCAACAACAAAATCTGTTCTCTTTAATGAAATGGATAGTTATTTATGTTAACAATTGGATTGGTAAAATAATATTTCTTTCTCAGGGAGACCATAGATTGTAACATAACTCACTAGATGTGGAAAGTTTGTACCGTTCATTTGTATATGATTTTTTCTTATCAATTTGTCCCAATTATCCCAATTTCCTAATTTCGTTTTTAATCTCTATGTATCTGTTGTACACTTTGGTGGTCAAAATAAACTCTTCACAACAGATTTCGTTGTTACTTAACGCCTTGCTTATCATATCGTCAATACTGTTCAACATGATGATGGCAGATGTTACTGCTTCATCATATTTTGAAACATTTGAACAAATTATCTTATCATTCAAAGCTTTTAAACAATTCATATAACTGCTGTGCTAAATCCGGTGAAAGTTAGTGGAACAACTATACAAGTGTTTATTCCGTATAAACACAATCCAGCTATTGAGACATCTACATCAGCTGAAACGGTTTCCATACCCGACTCTGACAAATTAAAACTTTGTGTGCTGTTTTGTATTTTTTTTTTCTCGTACCTTTATAGTGTTCAATCTCCTTGAACAAATAATTTCTAATCTTCTTAACCTTCTGTAGACGTTGTTGTCTCAGATAGATTTTCATTCATTTTCTATAATAGCGGCTACTCTTTTTTTTATCACCAATGAATTTTGTCAGTTAAAAGTAAATTTGCTATCAGGTAATTAATTGTAAACTGTTTAAAGGAAACTGGAATGATGAGCTTGAAATATTCCTCAATATCGTTTATATTGAACCAATTGTAAACTTAAATATCATTTCCAACAGCATGCTCTAAGCAAGAGTAAGGGTAGAGCTTAATGTCGCGTAGTAAATCATGTTAGTAATGGTTTCTGTTTTGATACTATTTATCTAGTGAAAAGAGTTAGCAATATATATTGGATTTTACATTTGTAGATACAGTGTTAACAGGTAGTCATTTGTGAACTGTCAAAGTGAAAATGGAATGAAGAGCCTGACATTTTCCTTAATTGCCATGTTTGATGGAGAAGCAATTGTAATCTTCAACAGCCCTTCAAAGCCAGATCGGGTCAGCTTCCTCAGTTTTGTCATTGGGAACGGCGCTGAGCTTCCATTTCCTCGGCATCATATAGCCAATAATGTGTTAAAAGTGCCATTAAAACCAAGAAAACAAAAAGCAAATCTTTAATAGCATGTTATAGGCAACAATAAAAGCAGATTTAAGTGATGCATGGTAAACACAGTTAATAATGTTTTTGTTTCAATCTATATTTATTGTGCTTAAAAAATGTCACCTCTGGTAAGGTATTCTGAAGGCACAACATAAGAAAGCGAGGACAGTATCATATTATTTATCTAGTGAAAATTATACCCATTGAGCCTGTAGACTTATCCTTCTGACAGGCTAGAACATTTCTGGTATTGGTTGGTACTTAGTGCATTGTTTCGCCATTGTAAGATACCGACAGTGTTTTCTCTTCTTGTACTTCTTTTACCCCTCTATGTTGAAGATTCTGTGAAGTGCCCTTTGAACAAATAAACAAGAGACCTAAGGCAGCTACGTAACCACCTATAAAAATTATAGATTCGGTCATTTGAATTTCGTACACTAGATGAAGTCCAATATGTTTAATTCCTTTCTTGTAGCGAGTTAAACACCTTGCGACTTTGGTCACTCTTGTTCTTTCTTAAAACTTTGTTTTTACTTTTTTAAATTCATGTGAACGTTTCCCAGTTGTCTTCTAAGGTCTACTCTACGTGGATCTTGTGGTTTTTGTGAAGTTACCTGTTCAGGTTCTTTGCTAACCTTGTTTTCATCCTGCTTTTTGTCTTGTTTACTTTGTTTGTATTTGACAAGAAAAAAATTTGTAAGATCGATGAATATAATTCTGAATCTGAACAAATGTAAGTTGCAAGATAACTTAACTGTAGTGAGTAATAGTTTGAAATGTAATCAAGTAAATAAAAAGATGGTTACAAAGGTTTGTCCGTGATTTGGAGGATTGAAAGTCATATATTGACTTCTACAGAACTAGTGGTTACTGTAAACCTTATTATAATGCGTATACAAGAGTACATGAGAAAATACATGAAACAAAGATACCACAAGAATGAAAACTACAGGATATCACAGTTGGCTATAATTATAATCTTATCAGCACAGAGGAGGAAAAACAAAACATCTCTTCACTTCTATCGAAGGTGGTTAAACTTTATCAAACCCGATGGTGTTAGTGGTGATGACATTCACATTGATCGTGTTGTATTCCATGTGCATCTTTTGACCTTTCCTATCCTGAATTACAAAGGACATACTTCCACTGGAGAAATACTAGATACATAATAGCAAGCAAAAAAAAAAATGTATAAAATGCGAAAATGTCTTCTACGATAGAGATGAAAGTGTACGTCAAAGCATATGAGTCACTCAAGACTGTTAACTTCATGATTAAGGAAATTGTGCCAGCATGTGTTGACTTTGGCATGACATTGAACAATATAACAATATTTCCTAATCAATTTTGATGCTGAATTTCATCGCATAATAGAAAGAGACTCCCGTAATGACAAATATTTTAACAAGTGTGGTTAAAAGTACAAATGCACCAACAACAAACCAGACAGGTCGCATTCTCTTTCAAAAATGAGAGTCTGTATTTTCATTTTTGCTTTGCAGAGGTTCCACCATTATCAAACCAGCACTTAGTGCAGATAGAGGCAAACCTATCTTTAAATGAAAAAATCATATCAAGTATCCAGTTCCATTTAATGTCATGCAGTCATCCTCAAGTTCAGGTTGCAAACTTTAAAGTTATCGATTTAGAAAAATCGAGCATTTACAAAGATTTCGTAGGTTTTCTTTATTTATTTCTCATCTATCATTTCCATCTTTTCAGTCAATTTTTACCGGTTATTTCATTGTATGTTCCATTTGCAATACATATGTTCCAATCATGTTTGTAATTAGGACAATTTGAGTTTTCTTTGTGATCGACGAATCCCAGTTCTTATTCTAGCAGTGACTTATCTTATTGTCTCTATTGAAATAATGAAACATGGCTGATGGAAGTAGAGATTTTGAACTAAAAGATTTTGAAAATCCTGCTGACGATACACAGGTTCTAACAGAAGTTTATGATACTGTATGTAATCATGCTTGTGTTATCAGATGTATAGCTTTGTCTGATTGTATCATACACAAAAATCCAAGTCGTTAATTTCTTTCTTGATTACATTCTAATTTTCTTCATCTGCTCAATCAGTTTATCTTTTCGAGTAGAAATTTTCATTCATCGCTATTTTTTCCTGTTGGTATCACCAGTCTTGATGTGGTGAAATTAATTGTTGCTGTCCAAATTAAATTATTATATATCTATACTATTGTTATTTGATTTGAATGTATCTGCATCAGGTAAAGGTATGTTGCATCCAGATAGCAGCTTTTGCATCTGGGGAAAACAAAATGAAATTTCTATAGTGATTAACTCTGGTAATTCATGTCTATCAAATGCCAACATAAAATCCCACAACCAGATGTTGCCATCCACCCGACGCAGTTTAATTGATTCTGCTAGAATTGGATGTCGCACTGTGATGTGTATTTTCAAAGAGTCATCACTGCTATGGTTTAAAGTAGACTTATGATGTATATTTGATGGTTTGTGTGCGAAAAATTTACTTTTTGTTCTTAAATATTTTTAAAATAGCCTAGTTCACTAAAGTGTTGAAATACGTTGCAGGACAAGGGTCAGGTGCTGCATTTGTTAGTTTTATTTTTCCAATCTGAGGCTCATCTATTCAAAAATAAAATGTTCCCTGTTGGTAACTAAGAAAAGATGAATGAAACTGGCTGTTCTTGTGGAAATACATTGATCCTATATTTTCTATTATTGCACATTTACGTGTAATTATATCTTGATTTATCTCTCTAATCTGTTCGCTTCCTCCGTGATAATACTAGATTAATCTCATTTCTTGTATACAATCTATTCTATTTTCTATTTCCTCTTGCACCTTTTCTCACTTCCATTTGTAACATTTTACAAATGCAATAGGGAACATTGTATCCTCTGAATATAATTGTATCATTTATTTGCCTAGTTTGATTTCAATCACTATTCAATGACTGTTTGGTGAAAACTTGATATTCAGCAACTGTATTTTCAATTACCTTGAAATGTTTATGTGTTTTCACTTCATTTGGTTGGCAAATTCTTCCCAAATCAGCTTATTTTGGTTAATTTTATGGTAATTCTTTGTGATTGTCGGTTTTATAATTGCCTACAAATTGAACATGATAGATATTTTGTTCAAGAATAAAATCATAGTTAATTGAGCAGTTATGTTAGTCGCTGATATACATTCTTTAAATAACATTTGAAAGAGGTTCAAATGTTCTAATGATTGCATGAACGTCTATTTGATTTTCGTTATACTTTATGTTGTTCAGTATCTCCTAGACCAGTTTGTGATCGTATATATTATATTTGTTTTTCAGCGTTTATTAAATGTTGTGAAAACCAGCTTAATTTTTTAGACTTGTGTCTTTTTACATTTCCGCTCAGAATCTTTTATTATCCAGGTAGGGCGTTGCCTACTTTGTAGTGGCCCTATCACGTTTTTCCTGTGTACCATTTTGTTGTTTAACCGTAATATTTTTGTATATACTTGCTTTTTACCGTCTGCTTTTATGATCAGTTAAACTTCGTAAGATGTGCATGCTTTAACTCCTTTGTATTCTAATGCATTGTTTTCTTTGAGTCTGTCATATTCTAGAAACTCATTGGCTTTAAAAAAAGACAACAAATGTTCGTGTTCCTTGATACTGTTATCTATGTAACATGCTTCCATCGTCTCCTTAGGAGAGGTGTGCTTTGACACCTCATTTATTTTAACGGAATAATGTTTTCTACAGGTCCACAAGTATTAAACAATTCATCATATACTTTCCTTTCCATAGGCACGTACTTTTCAACTTTTATTCTTGTGGTTTTTCAAATCTTTTCGACTTTGTTTGTGTCATGCTGTTTGTGATATAGAGATAACTTATGCTGGTAAAACATACCTGCAGTATTATCCCCCTTCAAGTTTTCTACTTTGTAAACTGCCGGGTCACCTATAATTACTTTTTTATTTTAAATATTTCCTATGTAAAGTTAGAGCGGTATCCCTTTTGCAAATATTGATTTATATTTTGAAATTCGATTTCGCCAATTTTGAATGTAGGAGTTCCAAATGTATCAGTTGTCAAATAATAAAATCGAGTGATCCATACTTTTGATCTCTCATTTTTCCTTCCTCGCATTAACTGGATTAATGTCTACTGACGTGTGATGTCTATTATAGTATCCCTCAATTAGCTTTGGTAAAACGTCAAATCATTTTATGGTTTCATTCTGAGTGGTTTACTTCCAAATTGTAGTCTTCAGAATTCAGTTAAACCTTTTCCACCACAGATGCTCTTTTGTCTGAGTAAGTCGAAATGTATTCAGTGTTTTCCTTTACCCAATTGTCTTTAACATCCTTGCTGTTAAACTCTTTTCCTTACAAACGTTATCTTTTTATCTTTTATGCGCTTCTCTCTGAGGATTTTTATGGAAGCCTCGTGTGAATTATCACTCGCTTCGTTTTACCTTCTTAGTCTAAGCTTATTTTGACAAGGTATGTATCACTGTAAAAATGTATTTGCATCCGTCGTATTTTCATATGCTTTCATTTCAACAGTGTCTGCCTGCCACTGGTCAACCATGAGACTTACATAGACCCTTCTGTGTGGAAATCTTTTTCTAGCTTGCTTGTGTAATGTGGAGGTAGATTGCTCACTTAATCATTCTTTAAATTTTGCATATTTTATATTCTTTGTTTACTCTTTTAATTTGTTCTCACAGTTGATTTATGTTTGAGTCTTCAGCTCTACTTTCTGGATAATAAAGAAAACGTCGTAAATAATTTTCTTTGTTGTGCTCTTCAAAGTCCACCTCTGGCGATCTGGTGGATGCAGACCTCGACCATCTGTAATGTCAGACATTTAAAACGGTAAAGAAAACCATGTACTAAATACTTTATGCTTGCCAACTTGTCTTTAGGCGTTATCCATAAGCCAAAAGGACATCAGTCTACAACGGAAACGTTTATTTTCAGCAATTAAAAATATTTATTCAGACCGTTCAAACATATAAATGGTTTTAGATTTATACGAGATTTTGTTATTCCTAATTATGATTTAATGATAGCTACTTAATATACTGAGTCACCATGTGCTGTTTTAAAACAAAGCTAGTTTTCCATAAATTCTATCTCTGTATTTGAGAAATCGTTGTAGATAAACTCGTGAAGCTTAGGAGATTTTCGAGTTGTATTGTAAATTTATCTTAATACAAATCTGTGTATTTATCCACATCAAATACGTAGCTTAATCAGTCTTCGTATTTCACTGTTTTGGTCATCTGCTATGATCATTGAATACAATCTATAAATCTGCATCTTTTCTGAAAGATAGCAGGTTAGTTGTTTGATGTTTCGAATCGACAAATCACTTTATTCTCTTGTAATTTGTTTTGTAACATAACTAGTTTTGACCATACATTTATCCCATCCAAACTTACAAACAAATACATGTTATCTTTTGATACTGAGACTGTCCATCGAATTTATTGCAATATAACCAGGCGTAGTAGTACAGAAGTTTTATAAAAGTGCGCCAGAACAGAGTAGATTATAAAATTCGACCACCAGTTCAAGAAACCTCTTTTTCAACACCCGCCCATCGAAGTGATTTAAAAATATCAAATGCGTAAGAACACACACCGGTTGTAGACTCATTTTTTCCAAGTTCTTGATTTCAACAATGAAATCAACCTCATTAACTTCGAACGTGACGTAATTAAAAGGTTTAGGACAAAAAAATGAATGCGTAGTGACAAGTACTAAAGTGTTAAAGCAGATTGTGTTATATCACGTAAAGACAAAATCACAGCCAACTCTATCCTGAGAATTTTTTTAAAAAAAAATCCAGAAAACCAGACTCGTCCATAAGTTGCAAGCTGTTTAAATTTTGTTTTATTTTTTCAATTTTATAAAAAAAAATAAAAAATTGTTCTATTTTAAAAAATTTTGTTTATTAATGTTTTTGTTAAAAAAATAGTAAATTTTGTTTGTTTATTTGTTGTTTTTTTTTATTTTTTAGGTGCTTTTTTTCTTTTTCAGTCACCGCGAAGTTCATCTTCAGCTTCAAAATTTTAATATTACTTTTAATCGGCCATTTTAATAAAATATTCCGGATACTTTTAGTCTCTTCGTACTTCCGTTTCAGTTTGGAATATTAGTATTACTTTTAGTCTCGGTCTAATAGACGCCATGGTGGACTTTAAAAAGGTCAGTAAGGATGTGTATTGCTCAATATATGAGGGTGTTGGTGTGCAGGTGTTGGTCATTGT
The DNA here is from genome assembly GCA_029931535.1 of Margaritifera margaritifera. Classification (NCBI taxonomy): domain Eukaryota; kingdom Metazoa; phylum Mollusca; class Bivalvia; order Unionida; family Margaritiferidae; genus Margaritifera; species Margaritifera margaritifera. The sequence continues at coordinate 1,320,903 of JAQPZY010001196.1, read as the reverse complement.
GTTTGGATGCTGGTTAGTAGGTGTGTCTTGGTCAGTGTCAGTAGGTGTGCGTGTTGGTCATTATGTGTGTGTTGGATTGTCATTAAATGTGTTATAATTCCCTTTAGTGACCGACAGTGTTAAATTCACCTTATACACAAAGTGACTCACAATGTTCAATTCCCCATGTACCCAGATTGACCCCCCCCCCCATGCTAATTCTATTGACGCTTTTAACATAGCTCTCCCCTTATACCTGGAGTAACATACTTCCAAGATGGCGGCTCCATGTTAATTATTGTACCCCGAGTGATACGTATGCACCCAGAGTGACCCCATTGACTACTGTAGAGCGCACGTAATGTCAATGGACACATGTTTCATTTGGAGTTTTAAAAGCAAATCTTTAAATTCCTGGGTATTTAATAGACATTCCAAAATCCACGAAAAGCTTAATACACCAAAGTCAAATATTTCTCAAAGTAAAATATTTGACCACTTTCCATTAGTTATTGGTCTTTGTTGTCTACAGTAGCTACTCCTGACAAAGACACACGCTCCACTGAATAAATGTCTCCACGTATCATCTTATCAAAGAACGATTGAGAGAGTTGTATTATCAGAGTCGGTATAGCATTAAACATCAATATTATCAAATGTTTAAAAAGTTTCCATGCTGAATCGTATTTCCAATGGTAAGAAATAATGGCTAGTGGTAAAAATTATATAAAGTACGTATCGGTTCTTGGTTCACACGATTTAACATGGGACCGTAGCGGTGCAAAACATGGGCGTTACAGCTTCGCTAACTAAGATTAATTAATTCATTAGTTGATTGTTGTCAACCAAATACTTAGATTCATTTTAAGTTTGTTTTCATATGTGCGAGAAAAGAATTGATGTCTGGATGAATGAACGCAGTGCTTGTGTATCGATCTGGGCACCCACAGTTGTTGATCCGACCCTGATAACATGCATTAGTTGATCCAATATAGATTACTTTGATTACATATAAGTCTTTTTAGGGATAAATGTTAAGCTGCTTGATACAAGGAAATATCGAACCTTTAATATGCCAATAGCTGTTTGTACATTTCTTCAAGGTGGAAAATTTCCGTTACATTATTGTTCATTTTGTGTGCGTGCAGAATGTAAAATTCTTACTAGCCGCTATTGTAGCCAATGACAATCGTCAGGGACAATTGTTGGGCCAGGAATTAAGCGTGTTATTTAGTAGACAGGATGATTTGGCAAATTGTAAAACTAAGAAAATAATCATTAAGATAAAAGTAAAAATATGTGCTAATCTTTCTCTCTCAATCTCTGTACATACATACATACATGCATATATACATACATACATATATACATACATATATACATACATACATATATACATACATACATACGTACGTACATACATACATACATACATACATAGATACATACATACATACATACATACATACATACATACATACATACATACATACATACATACATGGAGAGAAAGTCATCGCAAATATTGAAAGTATGCGTAGTACAAATAGTGACTTAAACTATATACTCCTTCCCCGAATATCAAGACATCCATTATGATAGTCATCTTTTCTGAAACCTTTATAACATTTTAGAAAAGTCTGTTCGTTAACATAGACCCTGATCTGCCGGCGCATTATGCGACGGCAGATCAAGGTCTATGTTGTTTGCATTTGGACCCGGATTTACGCGAGTATATACGGTAACTATGCTATGCTAAATAATCTGAGATCCGGAAAGAAGGTAATAGATATTACTACGAGTTTGGGTTCATCGATATATGGAGAATAACTCGTAGAACAATGGAAAAGTATACTTAGAGGGGTAGAAATAAAAGAGCCAGACTTGACTTTATTTTTATTACAGAAAATTTACTTACAGATATTGATACTGAAAATATTGATTCATGAAACAGAACTGATCATTCTCTGATCACAATATAAGTCTTTATTGAGGTAAATTACATAATACATGTAGCATTAAAAAGTAATAAGCACATGAGTGAAATAAAAAAGATATACATAAACATATAATGAACTATATAATTATTATTATTCAGAGTTTCCTTTCTATGTTTAATATCGTAGAATAAAATTTACATTTACTTCTACTTTGCAGGGCAGATAAACAAATAGTAACAAGCATGTGAAGGACATAGAGATAGAGAGAAAAAAGAAATATACATAAACAAATAATGAGCTTTGTCATTATTATTTGGCATAGGTTTTTACATTAAATGAATCCTGGATTACCTTTCTATGCTAGGTGCATATATTAAAAATGTAAATATTGAGTTCAATGTACGTTTGTTTCTGCTTTGCAGTGCAGATAAAAAAATATTATCCTCTGAATGGTTTACAAAAAGATATTTATGTAAATACAGTATACGAAGCAGTTTAAAAGCTCTACACTCGCAAACAAAGTGGTATTCCGTTTCAAAGTCACTTTTACAAAACATTCTTTCGTGGTATGGGGTGTGATCGTATCTACCCATATTGACTCTAACATTCAGATAACTGCCTCTAAACTTGCAAAATAAGCTAAGATACACGGGGTTTTCTGTTATATCTAGCTATGGTTCTCGGCTAAAGTCTAAAGTAATTAGTTTGTAGACTCTTAATCAATCCACTTCATTAATTGGTGCATTCCGGGTTTGTATGTCAATATCAATAATTCTTTGCTTGAACAATTTAATAAATATTAGTTCATCTCCTACACTTCTGATAACTTTAGTATACAAAACTGGGAACTATAGAAGGGAGAATTATTTTGGGAAATTCGATAATTTGTTCCTTGAAAATAAGGTATATATTAGTAATAGAAAACCAGTAATAAAAGATGTCAATATACAATACTTGCCTAATACTTGTTATCAAAATGATGTTAATGATGTTCCAAATGATGAAGTTCAGTTTAAGATCAATGATCATTTATTTTGTGAAGTTCTTTTAACGGAGACCAGAGCAAAAACAATAACTTATTCCTCTTATAAAAGAAAGGGGTATTAAAATAGGAGATACAAACTTTACTAAATCAGAGTAAAATAAAGAATTTCGTTTCGACAAGAGAAAAAACAAAATGAATTACAAGAAATTCGACAACAAAAATGCAAGGTCACACACTAAGGTCTCGTGTTAAATGGGTTGAACAAGGTGGAAAAAAGAGACCAACTCTTTATCGAACTTAGAAAATAGAAATTGTCTTAGTAAATATATGAGAACTACATTAAAAAGTGATAATATTATTTTTACAGAACAACGAGATATTCTTGAAGAGATAATATCATACAATACTAGTCTTTATACCTTTAGAGACGTAGAAAATGTTGATCCTAGTTTAAGAAAAGTAATAATCAAATATTATGAAGAAGGCGGATTAAAAATGATTGATTTTAAACAATTCATTCATTCTCCTAAAATATCTTGGGTAAGAAGAATACTTATGAAAGAAACAAAACTGAGTAAACTAATGTTTCACTTTTTTACTTTTTTACAAGAATATACTAAGTTTGGTACCAACGGCTTAGAAAGAAACATAGGAGGTGTTGATAATAGACTTTGAAAAGATATTTTTACAGCCTGTTCAAAAACGATTATTCTTAGGACATTACATTTTTCTTTTTAGAAAACCTCTTATGTAGAATGACAACATTAAGGTAGGAGGATCTATCTCTTCTCAGCAAAATTAGGTTGATTAATTTTGACTCTTAATAAATTATATTGTTCAAGACACTGGAGAATTCCTTTCATGGCAAGAAATAAATCAACTATATAATGTTGGGTCAAATTTTCTACAACATGCAGGGATTATTAACTCTATAAAATTATATATGAATAGATCAAATACTGAGCCCCTACATGAAATGTTGGATAGAAACTCTGGATCTTCTAAAATGTGTCAGTGCTTTTTAGAATAGGAAAGGCTGTAAGAATATTTATAGTATTTTGGTAAAAGATAAAGAAATACCAATAGTCAGTGCTTTAAATCCATGGCAATCACAAATTAAGCTCGCAAACAGATTTGATTTGGATAATTCATTTTCTTTAACATATAGAATAACTGAAGATTCTAGTTTAAGATGGCTCCAGTACAAAATATTATACAGGATTCTTGTAACAAACCACTTCTTAGAAGAAATTGGAATAATAAATGAAACAAAAATTTATTTTTTTTGGCCAAGATTCGACTGAAATACTGACTCGTCTCTTTTAGAACTGTCCTACAGTGAAGTTGTTTTGGAATAATTTCAGTCGGTGGATTAGAAATAATACTAACGTTTACTCTCCGTTTTCACTTCAAGAAGTTATTGTTGACTTGCCTGAAGTCAATAATGTAATCAATCTTATATTACTGATAGCTCAAAGATATATATATAGGGGTAATGTAACAGAATAAAAGACACAAACAAGCTTTCAAGATTAAAATGCAAATCTTTAATTTCCTAAAATATTAAAAGAATTAAAATAGTTCAACAAATAATCAAAGTGAAAGAATTAAAGTAACTTACAGTATAGAATATCCTAAAAAGTCCTAAATTGTTTTAAAGTTCACTTCCTGATGTTAATCCGAGTAATCCGGATGTGGTATTCCGAATGAAAATAACCTGTACTGTGCTGATGTTGACAAGTTCTGATTAAATCCAAAATAATCCTTGCAAATCTGGAATCTCACAAGTTTTAGAATAATGTCCGATAATTCCACAGAGCTGTATAGTAATTCAGATGAATTACTATTTAAATAAATTCCACACTGAACTGAATAATTTCAATAACCTCTCTTCATTCAAGCAATTGTAAAGAATGATAATTCCCAAGATTATTCCCTATATATCTTTACTAAGTGCGCAGAATTAAAAGGGAATACCCTTTCTCCGTCTTTAATAATATGGTATTTCAAAATAACACAACCCTCTAAGAACCAATCAGGAACTAGGTTACGCGTCATTTACCCAAAGGTCTAGTGTACTAAAAATCTTAAAGAGTAAACATAATGTTATTGTAGTATGAAATGTGACCTTTCAATGTTGATTTCAAAAGTACAAAGCTAGGTCGACTTCATTTTCCCGCGCAATTGATCATGTGACCACTTATTGATCGAGCAGTAGTCGTATCTATACTGATATGCTAACCTTTGTTTAGACAAAAAACAGAGATCATAAATTAGTAAATTAAATCATTATAAAAAGGTAAAAAGGTATGATTCCGTAACAATATATATATACACACACACACAATACGTCATAAACGGAAACCTTCAGCCTTTTCTTTTGTTTAAAAGTTTTCTTAAAAAAGGAATTAGCCAAAAGAAGCAATGCAACTAATTAATTTTTTTCTTCTTTTTTCTCTTCACCGAATATAATACTAATAGAAATATAATAAAATAATTAGATTGTACAACATTTTACCATTTACAGATACATCCATGCTAATAATAAGATAAATTTTAATACTATGAATCATGTATACATACTGCTATTTGCTTCTTGACTATTGCACACTATTCCAAATTTAATACAAACTTACTTTGATATATATATATATATATATATATATATATATATATATATATATATCGCAATACTATGATGCTCAAACATTCATGTTGATAAACTTCTTTCGTTCTTTTTTCTCATTTACTGACATGTTACATTCATATGCATGTTTTTGAGATATATATATATATATCTATATATATATATATATATATATATATATATATATATATATATATATATATATATATATATATACACACACACATTGCTTATATTTCAGTCAATAAAAAAATACTAAACTAAAATGCAGGAGATTTTTTTTTGTCCAGAAGATTTCCAAATAGCGTATTCTCCGCATCCATTGTGGTCATCCTGAGAGATGTCGGTCAAGGCTAAGAAATTTGAACACTGAATCACAGCGTTTCTTCACAGGGTTGAAGGCCAGAGTTCAGCAGATCCCACGTTAGAGGGTGATATACCTGTTGCAGATAAGAAAGTAGCGAATCCCCCGGTACAGGGTGACATACCTGTTGCAGATAAGACAGTAGCGAATCCCCCGGTACAGGGTGACATACCTGTTGCAGATAAGAAAGTAGCGAATCCCCCGGTACAGGGTGACATACCTGTTGCAGATAAGAAAGTAGCGTCAGTCTCTAAGAACTGACTAAGACCCTTCTTGTTCTGACAAAAGTCTCGAAAACAAATAAATAGTGACCATATCACAAAAACATTACATACCGATATTCATATAAATGAATTTTCATTATAGAATATATGGAAAGCTCGCGAGCCATACAGGGCTATGGGATTATTTTATAATAGCATTGATACTCCTAAAAATTCGGATATTACTATCAGGAAAGAATTTATAAATAGGTGATGCGCTTCGTTTGATTATGGTTGGGAATTAATAATTTACTTTTATTTTATGAAATAAAATTTCGATACGGATAAGGTTCACAAACAAACGCACTCACTAAAGTTCTTTGACAAAAAAACCCTCATTGTAAAGGCCGTACATCTATATAGATCAGTTTTGCAAATTTTGATCATCACTATTATAAAGTTTGCTTCAGTTTACTAGAAACTGAGACTCATCTGTATTTGTTTAAAACAACCTGCCACTTTGTCAGCACCTTGAACCATCAATGAATAGTTTCCAACAAGAGAAACTTAGTGTAGTTTCGTAGCTTTCGTATTTGCACTTTTGATGAAATCCGTATAACCGTATAACTATATAACTATAACTATATATATATATATAACTATATATATATATATATATATATATATATATATATATATATATATATATATATATATATAGAGAGAGAGAGAGAGAGAGAGAGAGAGAGAGAGAGAGAGAGAGAGAGAGAGAAATATCATACGTAGTTTTCTTGGTGTCCTTGTTATTGTCACCCTCGTTTTTGTTGTTGGTCTGAAATTCAGTATTGTATCTCTTAACCTTAACATTACTACCTTAAATCCAAAATAAAATGGAAAAAGTTGTTTTACATTGAAATTATTATGAATTATAGCGAAGACTATGACATGGAGGAGAACCTGAAAGGTCTTATTAACTATGTACTAATAAACGAGGCTTATAATAAGAACATTAAGTGCTGCCTCAAAAGGTTTAGCAATTTTAACATGTCTTTAACTAATTTCCTTAATATTATTAATATTAATATTTACAATGTATTTATGATGCCTTGTTTCGTTTACGACGTGTGAAAGAAAAACAGAGTGAGCAAAGATACACCTGGTTTAATTCCCCAAATGTAAAACACTTTGATATCAACCTTACCTTGATCTGCTTACACGACTTTTGACTGCTAAAAGTGTGATAAGAAAATTTACTGTAAGCACTTTACAAATGAATCGGTGAAGAGCTTATTCTGTTATTTGTGAAATTCAGGGGTTTACTTGCAAACATAAGCATCTCAAGTCTGTGCACATGTCATTATCATGTCACACCATGACTGAATAAATATTCCACAATTCAAATGTATTTTTTAACAGTTTGATTAAATAATAAATCGAGGGCAACGTGTCAGTATACTAAGTGACAAATGAAACATAACCTCTAAAATAATTTGACGAAATCATTTTCTGATTTCATACTTTTAGCAGTTGACATTGTAGGGCCAGTCACAGTAACTTCTGTCCGGATTAAACAGTGTCCCAGTTGGACAGATATTTCGGGTGCCCCGCCCGCTAAAACAGTTGTAGAAATGTGCACAACTCGTCGGGTCGGGGTGCAAACCATCTCTCTTGCCGCTACAAAAACCTTTAGAAATATAAAGCAAAACTTTATTAATATGATCTTATACAAGTGTGTTTGTGTGTGTCTGTGTGTTACAATAAAGCAAGACTCTGAAGGTGATATAAACCCGAGTCTTCATTAAATATATTCGTTGAAATCCTAAAAGTTTTTTCAGATAAAACATCAGACTGGAAAGAAAGATGTCAACCAAATTTGAAGTACTTATTTAAATCTTCTTTTTATTCGGCTGAATTGTTCACATTACAGAACTGCAATGCTTTTGATTTTATTTAACATGAGAAAAGTCCTGTAGCTTCTATCAGTTACACACAAACTCGGCTCCAGCTTTTAAATGCTTTAGCACGTCCCAGAGAGGGGTACATAAAATGTTAATCTGTTAGACACATTAAAGTCCCCGCTGCATTCATTTAGATACGTCACACATTTTTGTCTTGAATCGCGTGACAATACGCATACATTATTACGATGCTGTGCCGACCATGGGTCTTAGTACCGCCAATATCGGGAAAAGCGGGCTCCTGATTTCATGTCAGAAATAAGCAAAGAAATGGTGTGAATCGTGCTCAAGTTAGCTTCTGGTCACGGTTTATGAATTTGGTGTCCCAAGATAGCAGTCTCTATCACTGGAAGATTTCACGCACTATTAAACTGTCTAATGATGATGGTAATCTTTCTCTAATCAAGTAAAAGACCACTTATTTCTCAAGACCCTTAACTCGGCTTTTTATTAATAACCCTCTCTCCCAAGGAACCAAGATTTGACTCTTCCAAGCGGCTTGCGGCTTTCTCGATAGCCGATTCAAATAATGCATGAATCCCCATATTTCTTCGGTCAAGACTTAATAAGAACACGAATTAATGTACTTAACAAAAAAGAAAGGTATCAATTAACAACATTCCAAATTTCATATTCTGCGTTTGGTTTCAAGATTATTGTATTTTCTCTTTGCTTAGCATTTTATTTCTTTCATTATTAAATGTATTGGTGAAACTAGTTACGCGTAGATGACCATTGTGCAATGGAAGCGTAATAAGGCACATCTAGCACGTGTATCGTAACAAGACAACCTCTAAGTTTTCGGATAATAAAATCACTTGAATGTTAAAAAAGTGAATTTATTTTAAAGCCGATTGTGGTATTGAGATTGAACATGGTCTTAGGCATTGTCTTGCTATGATGCACGTGCAGCACATGATTAAGCTGTTATTACATAATGGTCATTTTTAGCGCAATATTCTTGACAAGTTTCAAGAATATCGTTACTCATTACTAAGCCAACACGCTATACCGAAAGGGCAAATAAAACTAATTTCAACAAATAAATGTAAATATACAAATTTTCTATAATGTTAAGTGCTACCTTTCTCTTTATGTTGTTGTTGAGTAAACTTGCCTCGGCTTGATGAATTTGCAAACTGGGATGGTTTGCAGACTTCTTGCGAGCCGATCTGATTTTCAACGTTGACATTTCACAAGCCCCTACAATCCCTATCACATCACTAGCTGCTCACGACCAATGTCGAGCTGTCTTTTAGGTGATGCTACCGACTCAATATTCCCTAAGTAAGGTAATCACACCAAAACGATATTTCTGGATCCGCCCCTGTGCATAAAGCGCAATTTGACCTACTAAATAAGCGATCACCTTCCACTGTGTGAAGTATGAGGATACCGATCTTAGGACTGCACAGAAGACCTCTGCTTCACCCCAGTGAAGCCCACTTGTGGAGGACAAACCAAACTTCTACACTAGTAAGTATCGCTCTACCTCTTTCGGTAGCAATTGCAATATGACGAGCCACGGGGCTGCTGGTCACGAACACACTGACTTCGCTTTTTTGCACGTTCCAGCGCGTGTTTAGGTCTATATTAAACACCCACAACCCCAACACTAAGCTGTTTGTGTGTGTATCAGGCGGGCACAACATGTCTGGTGGGCTAAGCCCGCTATTTTAAAGTTCTTTGCCTTGTCACCTTGGTCACTTTTGTTGGGGAATGAGAATAATGCGTCTTACCTAAGGACACAACACGGCAGCTTAGCCTGCCTGGTATGGGAATCTAAGTCGGTACTCCTGCGCAGAAGTCCAGCACGCTGACCACTGACCCTCCTGCACTCTCAGCATGTCCAACAAAACGTAAGAAGCTTAAACAACATTTTCTAAGGATTTTATGCTAATTACATATGCTTCATTAATGGATGTGTAGTTTCACGCAAGAACATTAACTGTATTTGCGAGAAACAGCTTACTGCAAAATAACTCCACGAAAATCTCTCCCCCCCCCCCACTTACCCATAAATATCTTGAACGGTTTATAATAAGCAGACAAGTATATCCCTTGAATTTCTCCCCTTTCTGTATGTATACTGTGAATTTCTCCCCTTTCTGTATGTATACTGTGAATTACTCCCCTTTCTGTATGTATACTGTGAATTTCTCCCCTTTATGTATGTATACTGTGAATTTCTCCCCTTTCTGTATGTATACTGTGAATTACTCCCCTTTCTGTATGTATACTGTGAATTACTCCCCTTTCTGTATGTATACTGTGAATTACTCCCCTTTCTGTGTGTATACTGTGAATTACTCCCCTTTCTGTATGTATACTGTGAATTACTCCCCTTTCTGTATGTATACTGTGAATTTCTCCCCTTTCTGTATGTATACTGTGAATTACTCCCCTTTCTGTATGTATACTGTGAATTTCTCCCCTTTCTGTATGTGTACTGTGAATTACTCCCCTTTCTGTATGTATACTGAGTCCCGTGAAACGGCATGGTATGACTACTGATACTTATTGATTGGTCAATCATTGGGCTTGGCCAATATTTGCCAATACCTAATCCCCATATACAAACAAATAATCAGCAGATCGATATCGGTGGTATCTACCCTTTCTTCCAAGAGCTAGAAGAAATATATCACTAGTAGATGGCTGATGACAATTCTGGCCAAGTGGTGAAAGTTAAAATAGTAAAGACTTTTTGGTATGTGTTGTCTCCAAGCACAGCAATAAAATAAAAATGAATGATTAATTCAAATCCATACTCTCCTATACTACAGTCCTGAAAGTCAAGTTGCTTACAAAAACATCAATTAGTTTATGGGATCAAATTAGACGTTAATAAAAAAAATTAAACAATAAAAAAAACGGATTTGCTGAATTGAAAGAATCTACATACACATTGCACACTCATGCATGAAAAAGATTTCCCGGCCAAAAGGTCTATGATAGTCACGTGGATTACCAGTTGCAAGCAAACATTGTTGACATGCAAACATATCAAGCATAAAACGATGGCTCAGAGAGTAAACACAAAAAATGAGATGACGTTCACAATGTTTTCACAGTCACCTGTAAACAAAGAAAGTCACAAAAATACAGCTTGATCAGTGGAAATAGTTTTACAGCATTAAAGTTAAGAATTTGTTGGATAAGGAAAACATTACGTACTTTTCAACCTACCTCATTATTCAATAAATTCAATCATATTAATGATGAATGATTGCAGATGGATGTCAAATTTTGCCACTCCAATGGAATCTAACTGCTCTACAAATTTATGCTGCTTATCTCTATGTTTTCATCACTGAATCTGTATGTGAATAGCCGCAGCCCCGCCCCCACCCCTTTTTGTATGCAAGACCCAAGTTTTCTTGATTTTCCTGAGAACGTTCTATAAAAGTCCGTGGCCCGGTACTCTCGGTTACACACACACACACAGAGAGAGAGAGAGAGAGAGAGAGAGAGAGAGAGGTGTAGAAAGTATGTAAGTAAATGGGATAGCTGAAATCTAATTAATCGGTCAGTCATTCGCTTAAATCATTCAGATTATAAACTATGACACATTTGCTCTCTAAACATGGCTCACTCGTTTGGTTTTATTTGGTTGACAACAGCATTGTATTTCTCCCTATATATTGCTATTGTTCTTTATATCCTGTTTTTGAATCTATCCTTCATTTGCTGTTCCAAATGTTGTGCGTATTGCTGTTTTAATATGCTGGTGGAAAAAACGTGCATTTAATGGTCCTACCACATATACACATCAATGTGCAATCATCTTTATTATCGATTAGGATTTAAAATAGACTTTTGATCTTCTCCAATCAAGCTGCATCCTAAATGAACAGTCTTTAAATAGTTCCTATCGAGTATTTCTCCGTTTCATTTCGTTAGGTAATTTTGAAGTACCCAAATTATAGAATTTTATCATTTTCATTTAAGGTTGTGGTCATGTATTAAATATCACATTATTATGGTGATGTTTCAGTAGTAACGTGTCTGAGTTTTCTTGACCACCTCTCTGAATAGTACAGTAAAAAGGAAAATGGTCCAGCTATGATGATTCTTTTTTTTGTGTCGTTTTATGCAGTAGTAAGAGAAGTGGTCCAACAGTGAGTAGATGAGAGAGCTTAAATTTGAATTAATCAGTTAACCCAAGCCAAAAATGTCTTTAGTATTTTAAATGTTACCAGTGAGCCAGAGCTCCCATTAGCCACCTGGTACCATTCATAACACCTGTAATAAGTCATCATTGCCATTATTTCCTCCACAGTGATATATGCATGCTGATAAAATATGTAAATCAAATATAAATTTTACGCAACTTATGTGGAAATTTTAGACTGGCTTTTAGACGTGTTTTTGCAGTGCGAAAGCCTTCCAGGGGTCAATATCGGAGGATTAGGTATGATAAATTTACTTATGATGCATTCGATGCTTTAGATTTACTTACTTTGAATACAATGTAGACTGTTTGAATAAAATATAGACAGATCGGTATGGGGAAACAACATCAATTTAGTTCAATCGAGTTAACTATCAGATTCACAAGTGCCTGTAATCCAGTTACCAAGATAACTGTGTTGTCACCATTACCAATAAATAACACACTTCTCTTCATAACATTATGCACGACAGTGGCATTTACAACTGTACTCCAGATGTGTAATAAAATATAATACATTATATTCACCACAATTTGACGACATAAAAAGTAAAGACCATGAAAAAAGCTATTTATAAGCAATATTGACAATGTGCGATAGACTAAACTACGTTCAAAAAGGGGTGGTTTGGTTTTGTAGCAATACACCCCTTTACAGTTTCGCAGAGCGCATGCCCGCTCTTAGGGTGTGAGTGCCAACGCTACTACGGTTTGTTTACGTGATAGTTAAAATTGCCTCGTTTCACATGACCTAGAATATATCATTGTTTTCGGGCATGCATATCACTGAACTGTAAACTATTCTATTGCATACACAAGTCAATACCTGCGTTGTCCTTTGCGGTCGTAGTTTGCCTCCCAGTTGTCGTTGCCTTCGCAGAGCTGGTGGTTCTTCTGGTTGTAAAAGGAGGTTTATTTGTTGTTTTTAGCGTTGTTGTCTTTGATGTCGATCTAGAATCATCCGTCAGATATTCAGTCAGTAGTCTAGTAAGAGAGTAGGGCCGTTCACCACAGAAACTTCCGTTAAAGTCATCCAAATCTAAGTTCCAAATCATGGCGCCACCGTAATCGTTCTTTTTAATCCACTTAAGCTGTATGTTAGGAAATTTAAAAAAAAAAAAAAAAAAAAAATTCAAGTATGATGGGCACGGATACGGTCCTCCGACTCCTACTTCACGCCTAATCCTAAACATTTGCAATGGTGGCACGGAAAGGACTACCAAAGTGAATGAAATAATCTCAGTTGACTTTTTTAATATCAAAGTCTAAAGTTTCGTATGTAACCTCGGTCTCAAACTTGAAAGTTTTATGAACTCAGGCCATTTTTATTTTTGGGAGGGGTGGTGGTGTAAAGTATAAAATAACATTTTCACCTCCACAAAGTTTCTGTTATCTTCAGAGTTAATTATTACTATTAACAGGTTCGTAGCATACGTAGTATATGACCTATTGTTAGGGCATATATCTAGAAGCGCTAGCAATGAAATAACTCCCGATTTACCTATGGAGTAATAATTTCACTTAACCAGTTGGTGAAAGTTTTAGGAAGTTTAAAAAAGATACCGTTCTTTAAAGCGATGTTAAACCTAAAGCATGAGACCTACCGCAGAGAAACTTTGAAACAATTTTTTTTTACATCCTACACCTACCAAAAAAAAAAAGAAACATACACACGCATATAGCACACTGATTTTAATTGTTCCACTAATAAGCTGACTCTGTATATTTTGTGAAACACTGTAAGGACAGAAACAACTTGGAATGGGTAATATTAGACTAATTTCAATAAGGACAGAAACAACTTCAAATGGGTAATATTAGACTAATTTCAATAAGGACAGAAACAACTTGGAATGGGTAATATTAGACTAATTTCAATAAGGACAGAAACAACTTGGAATGGGTAATATTAGACTAATTTCAATAAGGACAGAAACAACTTCAAATGGGTAATATTAGACTAATTTCAATAAGGACAGAAACAACTTCAAATGGGTAATATTAGACTAATTTCAATAAGGACAGAAACAACTTCAAATGGGTAATATTAGACTAATTTCAATAAGGACAGAAACAACTTCGAATTGGTAATATTAGACTAATTTCAATAAAGACAGAAACAACTTGGAATGGGTAATATTAGACTAATTTCAATAAGGACAGAAACAACTTCAAATGGGTAATATTAGACTAATTTCAATAAGGACAGAAACAACTTGGAATGGGTAATATTAGACTAATTTCAATAAGGACAGAAGCAACTTGGAATGGGTAATATTAGACTAATTTCAATAAGGACAGAAACAACTTGGAATGGGTAATATTAGACTAATTTCAATAAGGACAGAAACAACTTCAAATGGGTAATATTAGACTAATTTGAAATTTTTGAATTACTAATTTTATCTTTCCTTTAGATATATATTTCTTGAAAGTTAGGTAAGTTAAAAAAAATACATCGTCATTCGGCCTTACCTTGATAGTAAAGCTTGCCGCGTCATCATACCCAACCCACGTGGTTCCCTGAACGTAGTAAGGGACCATTTGTTCTGAATCCCAATTACGTTTTCCCCTGCCTGTGGCCATTATCTCACAAACCTGTAATAATAATTATAATAATTACCTTTTACATAGATCGTCCTGATAAATCGTCAAGTTTCGTATTAACGGACAGGCGGGCGGACGGACAGACGTACAAACGGATGGTATTACATACTTTCTGAAGCTAAAACGTGGGGATACTAATACTACTACTACTAATAATAATAATAATAATAATAACACCATCATCATCATCCTCGTCCATCATTGCTTTTTTAAAACTCAAAACGAATATTCTAAGTGGAAGAAAATCAGGTGATCTTGTAAATACTTCAATGTGTGCTTAAGCAAATTTTTAAGGTTTAGTCCGTTTGATCATTCATGGACGTATTACAAATTCTAAAATGTTTACATATTTGTTTTCAACATATTCCTAGCTTTGAACATCCATACATCCATACAGTCTATCTTTTAATTGACCTTTGTGGTATGAAATTTAAAAATCTTTAAAACTGTAGATCCGAGCATAAGAACTACTGACCTCATAGTATGCCAGGACTCCAGCCTCCCTGGTATAAGGGCCCACAGGCCCCGCTCCTGACACCGGCGTCCCCATAGCCCATTTGTTAGGGTCAGTCAGCGTGAAGCTCCGACCGTAAGTGGCCAGTCCGATGACCAGCTTTTTGGAGGGACAGCCTTTAGTCACCCAGTAATTGGCTGCGGATTGCTGTAATAATGATAATAATAATAATAATAATAATAACAATAATAATAATAACAATAATAAAGTCGGTACTTTAGAAAAGTACCAATAGAGGAAGCGAGCTACCAATAAATAATACAGGCTTGCGGACATAGAGTACTTAAGAACTTGTATCTACCTACACCGCTTCCGTTGGCTGGTTTAGTTTTCCTTTCACTAAGGACGAAACACCTTAGCTTACTAGATGCAGTGCTGCGCATGCTCACCAGTAGGCATTCAGCGAAGAAAGCCGAAAGAAATCCGGTTGTTTCATACCCTGTGAGATGAGCTATTCTATATCTGCAGGTTACTCTATTACATTTAGGGGGGGGGGGGGGGGAATGTGACCGGTACAGAACCTATTTATCATAATATATCTATTTGTATGAGAAAAACAGTCCAATAAAGGAATAATCTTCTACGTAAAGAATAAAAACAGCCTAAAAACACATCCGCTAAAAAAGCAAATCTAATAAAGATAATCATCATCATCATCATACAAGTATCATTGTTATCATCGTCAACATCGTCATCATTATCATCAATATTACTAAAATGAAGATTCATTCAGGCTCAGAACATCGTTCAGATTATCAAACAGACAATTGCAGGACCGTCTGGACAATCAAAAGTAAAGTAGCAATATCAGTAAAAGAGCAGTGAAAGAAGGGGAAAGGCAGAAATACTTCATGTCATTCGACATAAGTTCTCAAATTAAATCAAAACTGTTACAGAGATTTGATGCAGCATGAGTTAAAGGAATCTGTGACTTCTGACTTCTTTCTCCATTATAAGCGCCTTACCACGTTAAGGTAAGCTTGCTCTCCGTGCTCTCCACTTCTTTTATACAGTGGGCTGTTGTGACCAGTAGTCGTCTCCCAGCTGCCATGAAGGTCATACGACATCAGACTGATAAAATCCAGGTACCTGTGCATCATTCAAACAAATAAAGATATATATATATTCTTTACGTAGTATTTTACACAGTATCAATTAAAGCACTACAAGTTCAGTGTATCAGTCGAATGTTTAATAGAGTGTTAGGGCTTATTTGTACTCTGTACTGTGTGCTTGGGGCCTATCGATATTATGGACATTTCTATACATGCAGTATATTATTTCTTTTGTTAAATCTAATTTTGTAACGGTTTGACTTGCTGATCAACGAGCGGATGAACAATTGTATGTGCCTTGTACATCTTTCCTACGGCTAGAATGGACCAAGAACTCCTTGCTTTGATGATATGTCCTAAATACAACATACAAAAAAAAAAACAAAAAACAAACGAAGTAAAGACTCAAATTCTGCCTTGCAGGAAATATTTGAAGAATATATACCGATAGTTGTCATATGATCAATTCATAATCAACAATATAGTACCTTGCCATCCCTGGGATGTCATAGGAGACGTCGATGGTGTTTTTGCCGGCAGCAACAGCCGCCGTCAATAGGAGACGCTCTTTTCTGGTTCGGACTGCTTCCTCTTCGAACACCTGCCGCAGCTCCTATCGCAAAATAAACTTTCATCATGGCCATGTTTTGGCGATTCTCTGACCAAGAACGCGTTTGTACTTTGACTACATTGGTTGCGTTCGTGTGACGTATTTGTTCTGACCAAAGTGCGTCCGAAAGCATAGGTTCGACAGACGGAAGATAGCGGAGACAGGGGGACGCCATATATAGTTATAGTAAATTAACTGCATAAAAAAGCAGGCAGGATGTCGCCATCTTTCTTCCTCATATACAGATTTCTCGCGTGAATAAGGCCATGTGTTTGAATGCATTATGGTCAGAACAAGTGTCGTTTGCCAGAGAGTAGAAACACATGTCAGGAGACTGTCTTAGGACAAATTAGATGTTAGAAATGAAGAACAAAGAAAAATATATTCTTAATTATTACAACATCCGCTCTTTCAGTTTCGATACATCATGCAGTTTTGTGTCGGGCTGCAGAAATTGAAGTACTTTTATTGTAGAGAAGATTGATTTATGCGGAGCTTATATCAATTTAGCTGTACGTTTATATCAATTTAGCTGTACGTTTATATCAATTTAGCTGTACGTTTATATCAATTTAGCTGTACGTTTATATCAATTTAGCACGTTTATATCAATTTAGCTGTACGTTTATATCAATTTAGCTGTACGTTTATATGTCAATTTAGCTGTACGTTTATATCAATTTAGCTGTACGTTTAATAATACGTGTTACAAATATTTACAATAGTATACCACTACGTGCTAGTTTTACCTGTAGCAGCAGGATAAAGTTCTGGTAATCAGAAGGGCTTCCACCCCTTGATACAGGATACTCCCAGTCAATGTCAAACCCGTCGAAGCCATACAGCCGAATGAACCTGACAGTGTTGGAGGCGAACTCCCGTCTGTTTGCCGGCAAGGATACAATGGCAGAGAACTGCAAGCTTCCCTCATTCCAGCCGCCCGCCGCTATCAGGGTCCGTAAACCCGGATAGGTTTTCTTGAAGCCATTGAATGTTTCATAACTTAAAGAAATAATAAACTGAATAATCACTGCTTCAATAATAAACAAACCAAAAACACACTCACGTCAAAATTATACTTTTTCTTTCGTCATTTATTTAGCTTCTCTAAGCTAAGGGTGTCATTCAGAACAAGTGATTGTGCAAGCTAACTGCGTAATTCTGCTTTCGTGGCTATCTATAGACTGGAAATAACATTTCGCACAGTTGAGGCATGCTTTTTTTAAAAACAATGCTCTGTTAAACCTATATTTTCATTAAAACAATGAAATTATTCTTACTACTTAAGCTTATTCGACCTTACACGAATACTACAGAAACAGAAATATATAATAATTGCTGTGTATGTGACTTTATTAATTTTATATTTTGTTGTTGAAATTATTCGTCATGATTGTCTTATAGTCAGCTCTAATTACTTACATTAATGACAAATGTGTTACTTTAGTAGATACTCTCTCTCTCTCTCTCTCTCTCTCGTACTTACAATTGTGCGTCATTCCACTCGAGAGTGTCTAAACTGTTCCCGGAAAGCCTGGCGAAGGCGTAGACAAGGTGAGTACAGAGGGAGGGGTTGATGTCCTTGGGTTTGAAGCTGCCCCTTCCGGGTCTGTACTGAGACCAGTTGGAGTAATAACACACACGTCGATATTCTGCATCAGCTGGAGTAGGAATAAAATGTCAGGTTAAGAGTGTTGTATGTTTGGTTATGGATTGGAAATACTTTTATCTTGTAACTTCATGTGCCGGCGCACGATCCACACACACACACACATACATTATATAAATCTATATATAAATATATATATATATATATATATATATATATATATATATATATATATATATATATATATATATATATATATATATATACACACGTCAGGAGTAGAACAATTTTTGAAAACTTTGGTTGTCCTTGGGCATGCAGCTTTGAAAAACTCCTTGGGCATGCAGCTTTGAAAAACTGGTTGCCCTGCAGATTTCTCTGGTTGCCCTGTAATCAAAATTAATCAACATCAACAACTTTTTCATATATATGTATATGAAAAAATGAATATGTCTATGTGCTGGCTCGTATATAGAAACATTTGTAAATTCAACAGGATATCAGTAATATGTTAATTCTTTATTCCTTCAATCGCTTTCGAATCATCATCATGGGTGTTCTTCAGGTAGATATATTGTACTCTCAAAGTATTTTTGTAAATAAACAATTTGATGTAATTGTTATATCATTGACGTCATTGTTTATAGAGCAAGATATAAACAACTTCTTTACATTGTTACGACTCTATGGTCTAAGAAAAATGTAACAGAAAGAAAGTGAAATCAACAAACTTACAGTAACGTGAATTAGATTCCAATAATTCTAAGTGTCCTAATCACAAGTCCTAAATATAAAATGTTCCGAATATGAATGAATGTTCCGAATAAATGGGTAGTCTGAAATGTCCTGATGTACCCCAATAATGCAATCCAGATCATCTTTGAGAATGTCCACAGGAATCCAAAAAGTCATATATTTAAATCTAAAGATTAATGAGCTCTTTAAGTAACTCCAATAAATGTTCCAAGAAATAATTCCTTTTGAATTATGTATACAGCAATACGGCATTACAGGATTACGGCACAACTACGATTCCAAACAATCTGATGATTCTAAAAGACTGATCATAACAAAACAAGAATGTTTTCAACACAACATTTAAAATTGGAATGATTATAATGCCTATATCAATGTCTTATACACCCTATGCAAATGGCTTATTTCACAACAGGAAACGTGTCGTATTACGACCCAGAATGCAATACTAAATGCTTCTTTCGAATGGAAATTTCCTTCAGAATGGTCAACAACTCTGACCTTGAAATCAAAGGTCAGTAAACACCTTGTTGACATCTTAACCAAACTTAAAGTGCGACTTACTGTTTGACACAATTTCAAAGTACAGTGCTAGACCAAAAGTTTAGGCACATTATTATAGATTTTATATGCATAACAACATCTATGTACAATACTTGTGTACAAAAACACATTTGTATTGTAAGACTGAAGAAATCATTAAACACCCTTCACAGTCCTTGACTTAGTAATATATATATATATATATATATATATATATATATATATATATATATATATATATATATATATATATATATATATATAATGACAGAAATGTATTCAATATAGGCCCTGTACAGTATGTTATGAAAGTGCATCAATGTATTGATACAATGTATAAACTTAAAGTGGTCCATACAAATTCAAACAACTAGTATAGGTTTCCCTTGTTCCCTTGGTCATTTTATGAAAATGTATCAGTGTATTGATACAATGTACAAAGCATACCTTTAATTTTTTTCATGAATCTCGAATAATTAGCTAGAATTAGTATGGTCTGGTTGTAAAGTTTGTATAAAATAACGCTCCTTTTACCAAATAATTTATATAATGGAAAGGCTCTGAAGTTCCCCCAGAACAGTTATGTAAATGTTTATTGACTATTAATAATCTGAGATCGTATGTTCTTTTCTTTTTTGCTGTCTATGTACTGTCATTCTCTTTCTTATTTCATTTTTCGTCTGACCCGTGTACAAGGCTTCACATTTCACACATATTAATGCATAAATAACATTTGTTGAATTGCAATTCATGTCCTGTTTTTAACTTTAAATATCTTACCATTTTAAAATTTAATCGTGTTTCCTTCTATTATATTAGAACATGTTTTGCTTCTACTTTTACCACATTTGGTTAATCGAGCCGCTCTTTCAATGAAGTTAAATTTAGACCCGTCCAGAATTTGTTTCCAATTTTTTGGTTGTGTCTCACTATTGATAATATTCGTTCTTTCCATAATATTTCTCATTTTATGGCTACATCGAAGTAATTGTTTACATGTTCGTATCATCGGAAAGATAAGATATTAGTGTTGCATGGGTTATAAATTGTAATTGAAGGCATTCTCATTTGATGATAGGCTAATCTTTTCACGGTTACCTTACCTTGATCGGTCCATTTGTTTTTCGCTGTCAGTATTCCGTCACTGATAATTTCTTAAAAAATTAATTAAATTGATTATATATATATATATATATATATATATATATATATATATATATATATATATATATATATATATATATATATATGCGGCTTTTTACCTATATAAATCACCCAACACTCAAACACGGTATTATATGGAGATAATCTTGGGGCCCTGCTAGAGGTACTCAGAGGGACAATTTAAGGATCAAATATTTGTCGCTGAAAAAAATATAAAAATTCATTATACTTTCTAACACGATTACTTTAAAAAAAAAACGGTCTTTGTAATATGTATTATAAGTATCTTACCTGCTATGAAAAACAGCATCACGGAACACAGAATGTATATTATCAGGTACTTCATAATCAATGTTGACTTTCCAATGTACTTCCTAAAAAAGATATTTATTTTATGTTGACTTTCCAATGTACTTCCTACAAAAGGTATATATGTTTATAACATAAAATTCAGTTACATTGAGTCTAAGAATGCAAATAGAAAGACTAATGTTTAAAGAAAGGTTAAGAAATGTTTTAAGTAAAGGTTAGGTAATATATGATTTGTATTATAGAATGCAAAACCTTATTTTTATTTTATCACACTTAATCAAACTCTCTTTACATAACGGAAAACAAGTAACAAAATTAAAAATAAAAACGTCGATTAGTTTTTGACAGTTGAATGGAATTGTTCTTTAATAACCAGAAACGTGATGGACAAGCAGGTTTGGTGAGACGCAATTCTTGACTTTAGAGACACATTAATGATTTGACTGGTTTCAAAATTTTGACTCTGAAACAAATGAAATATTAAACAATTGATAGAACGTTTAGTAATGTATATCTACCTCATATTTGTTCGATTACGTACATGCACTACTTTGGTAATTAGAGAGGAAAGAGACACATGTGACTGAGAAATTTTGATTGTTAATGTCCAAAAAATGAATTCTGTTTTTTTCAAATACATACGTCTGTATTTACTCAACATATTTTAAAATCATATAGAGGGGAACATTGTTTAACTATTTTTTTATCCAAACCACACGTATGTCCACCGAACGTGTAGATTTCGGATAACCCGCCTTTGTTTATCAGAACTTCAGTTTATCTGAACGTTTTCATGTCTCCAGAGAAGTTTGAATAAACTAGAACTTACTGTACATGAAGTAGTTGTTAATATTTCACCTAAAAGTCTCTCTACTCAACAATATTGTTAATACTTATAAAACAAGGATTTCAATTAGTACACTTTGTAAAGGGAATTTGCCCAAAACGCACCCAGATTATAATTTCTGCCAATTTTTGGTTGGTATTGGCTATTTAATCATATAAATATCAACGTGGGTAGTACACAATCATGACTAATAATATTCCATAGACAGCAACGTTGAATTAAAGAATAAATACTTATAATTAAATAATTTTTTAAAAAAATAATAGAGGGTGCATCTTGGGCAACCTGTATATCAAAATTGCAAACAAATTAAATTGAAATAAAAGCAGTAATTTTATTGTGTTTCATAGGCATTTGCTAGTGAATTAAACCCGTTTGAAATAAATAAACAGTAACCTTGATGTCTTTAACAGTTAAACTGACAAATCCGAAAGTAAAAAACATTTATTAACTTTAAAAACGTAAGAAAAATTTACCGTTTGTGTCCGCTCGGCGTGATGTGTTGTTGACAACAGTTTAGTAGGTCAATACGTGTATCATAGCGCCTTCTAGCGAATGGTAAATAAGTTTTACCTTATAAGCTAATGGTTTGTTGTACATAAATAGGGGCGTGTCTTGTGCAGAGGGTGCGTCTTAGGCAAATTCCCCTAATGAAATCTTTTCTTCCTTAAGAGATGGTTTCCGATAACGAGGTATAAGAATCATATCAACTATATATTTTTGATTGACATGCTCTGGTAAATACATTTTATTACAATTATTACTCATTTTACTTATTATTGACTGTTTAACTGTAAGTGGTATGCTTATTCAAATTCGTACGCATTATTGACTGTTTATCTGTAAGTGGTATGCTTATTCAAATTCGTACTTATTATTGACTGTTTAACTGTAAGTGGTATGCTTATTCAAATTCGTACTTATTATTGACTGTTCAACTCTAAGTCTTATGCTTATTCAAATTCGTACTTATTATTGACTGTTTAACTGTAAGTGGTATGCTTATTCAAATTCGTACGTATTATTGACTGTTTAACTGTAAGTGGTATGCTTATTCAAATTCGTACTTATTATTGACTGTTTAACTCTAAGTGGTATGCTTATTCAAATTCGTACTTATTATTGACTGTTTAACTGTAAGTGGTATGTTTATTCAAATTCGTACTTATTACTGACTGTTTAACTCTAAGTGGTATGTTTATTCAAATTCGTACTTATTATTGACTGTTTAACTCTAAGTGGTATGTTTATTCAAATTCGTACTTTGCTAATTTGACGGCAGAGATATATCAAGGGAATGTTTAAGACTGCATCACCCTATACAAATCGAGTGTGTACTAATGAAGCATGCAATGAGATGTTGTAACTGTTTCATTCTCTTGAAATGTTTGCATTTCAGTGCTCATTTTTTAGATTTATGCAAGGGAAGCCTTATCACATAAAGATTATTTCACCCTCAAATATTTGTACTCGTTGAAGTCAATAGACCTACCTTTTGTATTTGTAAGATTCTGTGTAGACTAATCCTGGATTTCAGATACAGTTGTTCAATTTATGAATTCTGAATTACGTTTGCTCACATATACGAATTTCTTTTTCATTTAAAGGAAGAATGTGCTTAGCTTTTACATCAACTGTCGTCATCTAAGCCAAAGAAAGACCACGTATACGACTCTTTAGTCATTTAGTCATATAAAAATCAACGTGGGTAGTACACAATCATGACTAATATTATTCCATAGACAGCAATGTTGAATTATAGAATAAATACATATAATTAAATAATTTTTAAAAAATAATAGAGGGTGCATCTTGGGCAACCTGTTTATCAAAATTGCGAACAAATTAAATTGAAATAAAAGCAGTAATTTTATAACGAAAATGCAAATATACACGTAGTTTTAACTACAAGTTTTGCTTTTAAAAAGTAGGCTACGTTATAAAGCATAATAGGCCTAATAAAATATAATAAATAAAGGTACAAAAGCCCACTACGCACCCCCTGGTGCATCTTGGGCAACATGGACTAGGTGTGGCAAACATCCTACAACAATCATTCGCAATTTGTTCACTGTGTTTGATACAATTGCCTTTGTGTTTCATGGGCATTTGCTAGTGAATTAAACTTGTTTGAAAATAAATAAATAGTAACCTTGATGTCTTTAACAGTTAAACTGACAAATCCGAAAGTAAATAACATTTATAAACTTTAAAAACGTAAGAAAAACTCACCGTTTGTGTCCGCTCGGCGTGATGTGTTGTTGACAACAGTTTAGTAGGTCAATACGTGTATCATAGCGCCTTCTAGCGAATGGCAAATAAGTTTTACCTTATACGCTATCGGTTTGTTGTACATAAATAGGGGCGTGTCTTGTGCAGAGGGTGCGTCTTAGGCAAATTCCCCTACTGAAATATTTTCTTCTTTAAGAGATGGTTTCCGATAACGAGGTATAAGAATCATATCAACTATATATTTTTGATTGACATGCTCTGGTAAATACATTTTATTACAATTATTACTCATTTTACTTATTATTGACTGTTTAACTGTAAGTGGTATGCTTATTCAAATTCGTACGCATTATTGACTGTTTAACATTAAGTGGTATGCTTATTCAAATTCGTACTTATTATTGACTGTTTAACTGTAAGTGGTATGTTTATTCAAATTCGTACTTATTATTGACTGTTTAACTCTAAGTGGTATGTTTATTCAAATTCGTACTTTGCTAATTTGACGGCAGAGATATATCAAGGGAATGTTTAAGACTGCATCACCCTATACAAATCGAGTGTGTACTAATGAAGCATGCAATGAGATGTTGTAACTGTTTCATTCTCTTGAAATGTTTGCATTTCAGTGCTCATTTTTTTTAGATTTAGGCAAGGGAAGCCTTATCACATAAAGATTATTTCACCCTCAAATACTTGTACTCGTTGAAGTCAATAGACCTACCTTTTGTATTTGTACATATTCTATGTAGACTAATCCTGGATTTCAGATACAGTTGTTCAATTTACGAATTCTGAATTACGTTTGCTCACATATACGAATTTCTTTTTCATTTAAAGGAAGAATGTGCTTAGCTTTTACATCAACTGTCGTCATCTAAGCCAAAGAAAGACCACGTATACGACTCTTTAGTCATTTAATCATATAAAAATCAACGTGGGTAGTACACAATCATGACTAATAATATTCCATAGACAGCAATGTTGAATTATAGAATAAATACATATAATTAAATAATTTTTAAAAAATAATAGAGGGTGCATCTTGGGCAACCTGTATATCAAAATTGCGAACAAATTAAATTGAAATAAAAGCAGTAATTTTATAACGAAAATGCAAATATACACGTAGTTTTAACTACAAATTTTGTTTTTAAAAAGTAAGCTACGTTATAAAACATAATAGGCCTAATAAAATATAATAAATAAAGGTACAAAAGCCCACTACGCACCCCCTGGTGCATCTTGGGCAACATGGACTAGGTGTGGCAAACATCCTACAACAATCATTCGCCATTTGTTCACTGTGTTTGATACAATTGCCTTTGTGTTTCATGGGCATTTGCTAGTGAATTAAACCCGTTTGAAATAAATAAACAGTAACCTTGATGTCTTTAACAGTTAAACTGACAAATCCGAAAGTGAAAAAAACATTTATAAACTTTAAAAACGTAAGAAAAACTCACCGTTTGTGTCCGCTCGGCGTGATGTGTTGTTGACAACAGTTTAGTAGGTCAATACGTGTATTATAGCGCCCTCTAGCGAATGGTAAATAAGTTTTACTTTATAAGCTAACGGTTTGTTGTACATAAATAGGGGCGTGTCTTGTGCAGAGGGTGCGTCTTAGGCAAATTCCCCTACTGAAATCTTTTCTTCCTTAAGAGATGGTTTCCGATAACGAGGTATAAGAATCATATCAACTATATATTTTTGATTGACATGCTCTGGTAAATACATTTTATTACAATTATTACTCATTTTACTTATTATTGACTGTTTAACTGTAAGTGGTATGCTTATTCAAATTCGTACGTATTATTGACTGTTTAACTGTAAGTGGTATGTTTATTCAAATTCGTACTTATTATTGACTGTTTAACTCTAAGTGGTATGTTTATTCAAATTCGTACTTTGCTAATTTGACGGCAGAGATATATCAAGGGAATGTTTAAGACTGCATCACCCTATACAAATCGAGTGTGTACTAATGAAGCATGCAATGAGATGTTGTAACTGTTTCATTCTCTTGAAATGTTTGCATTTCAGTGCTCTTTTTTTTTAGATTTAGGCAAGGGAAGCCTTATCACATAAAGATTATTTCACCCTCAAATATTTGTACTCGTTGAAATCAATAGACCTACCTTTTGTATTTGTACGATTCTATGTAGACTAATCCTGGATTTCAGATACAGTTGTTCAGTTTATGAATTCTGAATTACGTTTGCTCACATATACGAATTTCTTTTTCATTTAAAGGAAGAATGTGCTTAGCTTTTACATCAACTGTCGTCATCTAAGCCAAAGAAAGACCACGTATACGACTCTTTAGTAATATTCGATAATGGCAAGTGACGCCCCAGACTTTTGTCTCTGTGCATTATACCTGGATTGTTCTGAGATGATTTATTTATTTTGACTCTTAACAAAATAAAACAGGCGGTGGATAAAAGTACTTGTTGATATCAGAAAGAAGTTGCTGTTACAGGTCAGAAATACCTTTTAGGCAAAATTTCCTACATCTGGCGTAGCCTAACGATACAAAAATACTGTCGTGTCTATTATGCACACTAATAAAAAAGAAAGAAGTTGGTAAGAGATAAAAGTTTTGTAATTAGAAAATAAAGCCTTTGCTTAAAGATAATGTTGAATCATATAAAATGCCTATTTGTATTGAACTGTTTCGATACTGCTCTAGCGTAAGTTTAGGAAATAGTAAATTTGGGGACTGTGAACAGAGGACACGTCGTCTGCATTTAAATTGTAGCACCAATTGATATTTGTAAATTTTAGATTCAGTGGCGTAACTACCGCCCCCGCAGACCCCGCGATGCAGGGAGAGGGGTGGCGTAGGGAAGGGGCCCAAAATTCAGCTTTACATTAATTTGATGGGGGCTTACTTTAAGTGTTTGCGGGGGGTGGCCCACAATTTGAAGTCACGCCACTGTTTGCATTTATTCAGTCCTGGGTACCCACTATTTTTAGCGAAAACTCTTTATATCTGATTCAAATTAAGTAATTAAATGGTCCCAAAAGAACTTAAAATGTATATAATTTCTAAACAGCGTCTTAATTTAAGAACAGAATATTAAATCGAAATATGTGAAGTGTTTGAGTAGAAACCTCTGTGATAACGCCACTATATATTAGAGACCTAGCTTCTATTTGCAAACTTAAAGTACACAATATTTAAACGTGTTGCAAGTGTCTCTTATCATAAAAAAAACAAATTGCAAACATGTTCCTTATCACTCGCTTTCTAACAGTCTCAAACTACCTTCTCCTTTCACCTTCGATCTTTGGCGCACACGAGCGAAGGCATTATTTCGTTGGGCCCGTTAGTAGCGGCACAAAAGGTGTCCGAATCCTCTACCAGCTTACAGCAGTTAACATTCCTACTAGTTTTCAGAGGTCAAGAACCTCCCTCCAAACTGGCAAATTCAGCAATCCAATAGTGGCAATTGTTGTATTACTGCTATTAAAATTTAGCTTTTTATTTATTTATTATAAACATTTTAATTTTTTTTTTTTTTTTTTGGGGGGGGGGGGAGGGGGCGGGGGGACCAGGAAGTGGTTGTTCATTTGCGTCAAGTTGTTTATCCAGAGGTTTCCACGGACCATATATTTATGTCCTGGCAAAGTCCAGCCGCCTTTTGGTCTTAGAAGTTTTCCAATGAGAGCATGAAGATCATGAGCGCTGCCATATATTTTACGATGCTTACAAACAGACAAGTGTCCAACTATGTTTGTATTGCCTTGAATACAAATATTGTCATCGCGGGCATGCATATATAACGAGTAAACATAAAATTATGTGTCAAGTACGATAATAGCTGGGCGTCAGCACAACCATCAGAAATTGCTTTAACAAACCTGGATTTTGTTTTTCTTTTATTGCTGCATTCAGCACATATAGATTTCAATGCAGAGCGTCCATTTGTAGCTGAGATGAAGCTTCTTCAAGACTCTCCGTATTCTTTCTGCATGATAATCACCACGAAGCTATCGTTATATCTGGGATTTACATTAAACACACTGCAGTTCTCATCTTTTCTGCTAATCTATCTTGTCATCTTTTCAGCTAACTTCAGAATACTGAGCTTACTTTAGATTTACTGAACTTACTTAAAGCTAAATTGTTATTGCCTAGAGTTCGCAGCTGAATATATTTCAGTAAGATATCTAATGCGGATTTTCCTTGGCATCGTGATCTGATAAAGAAAAACACAGTAAAGACCACAGGCTGAATTATTCATATGCATTAGCTCCAGAAACATATTTTTTGATAGCGTCACATGGTCGCAGACCAAACGAGTCAAAATATTCTACGTCGCTACTATCTGGCATGTTTACAACGGCAACCCAATGTGTTCCAGATTCATCAAAATAATTGTCTATGCTTATAACGCAGCTTTCCTTGGCTCTGATTTTTTCTTGCATTCTATCTTTAGAAAAGACATCGAAATAATGTTATGTCTTTAAGCGCTTTCTCAGTGTCAATATTGCTTAGCGGCGCTGTGTTCCGGGATACTGTAATCCTTGCGCTTTTCTTTACATTACATACCACGGCCAAAAAGCTTGCCGATAAGTCCAGGCAACACATCACCAGCGGCAAGCATAGGTAAAATAGGTAGGATTCCGCCTTGTTTTGTTATGTTGTGCTGCGGACAAATCAAGTACAACACCTTTTTCTGCCGCGCTTTGCTTTTTCACTCTGACATGTTGGCGTTTTTTTTAGCATTAACGTATCGCTGCCAGAAGATAATTGTTTTACTGATAGTTTTATTGACAATCGGCAACCTCTGGAAGCGGCCAGAGTAATTTTCTTACGTTGAGCTTCAGAGAAAGAGATAGATTAGCGTTCTGATACGACATTTCTATGTAAGATGTGTAGACAAAACTCTTTCAAGAAGTAAAATGTCAGAAAGTTAGCAAAATATGTCAGCAACTTAAGCAAACACACTTTTATTTTTTATGCATTTTCCGTAGTGCCAGATATTGCTCCAGTGGCCGCTGCCATTCCTAGTGAGCCAAGTACATATAATATTGTTGGTCCTTATGCTGTAAGAAGAGGTAAGATCGCTGGTAAAACGCCTCCTATGCGAGACAATTGCTTAGCAAATAATTTTAAAGCTAAGCCCTTGCTATTATGCTTTGCATTAATAAACTTTAGATGATGTTTTTTTTTTGTTTTTTTTTGTTTTTGTTTATTTTTTCTTAAGCGCAAGAACTTGTTGTCCTTGATGCAGTTGGTTGTTTCCAAGTTAGATTGAAACGCTAGCACGCTATCATTGAGCAGCTGCAATTGCTTCCTGTTGCGACGGCGTCAACATTACTTTTGTTGAGTAGTAGCTCATTTATACTATATTCCTTAGACAAAAATATCTGAGATAAGTTTCTTCTAGACAATTACGGTCATCTTGCCACTAAAAGCATTTAATGTCAAAAGTCTTTCAGCGGTAATGACTAGATAAACAGTCATAGTTTACGGCTACTGATGGTGCTATAGGATGAAGAGTCCAATTGACTTCAACATGGAATCTTTCTATATAGTATACAGCCTTGCAAATTCATCTAGAAGTTTTTATGCTCCTGTATCAACATTCTGATATTTTTGCATAGACTCCTGAAGCATAAGATACGATCGCGAATAATCTTTACTATATGGTGCAAACTTACACTTAAGTTCACACTCGGGATAGTGTCTGCTATTGACTCTGACAGCAATGCGAGTCAGTCCCAAGTTGTCAATTACTCGGCTACTTGTCTCTTGGTCAGCATATCGTGCTGCGGTTTGAAAAGATATCAATATCTGTATAGGTAGTTAACTGCCTGGCGATGTAGCTATTCTCCAATTCGCAGATAATTGCGCTAGTAAATACGTAACACTTTTGTAGACGCGCATTTGCTCAAAATACAGTTTCTTTCTAAACCTAGACAAAAGATTATCCAATTCTAGCGCGTGATAAATAGAAGGCGTTATCTTTGGCATCCACAGTGATAGTTTTGTAATAACAAATTGTCCGTCATCAACACCAACTGGACTATGCATGTACGTATGTACGTATAAGGATCAGATCTTTCCAAAAACCAGCGTGTGCTTAACACTTCTAAAAGCTGTGTCAATGTCGCGGAAAAATCCAAAAGAGCAACTTAGTTACAACATCATGCATACTTCATTGTGTCCATCAGAGAGAGCACGCCTCATTGCAAGCCGACATTATAATTTCCGATTTCTGGATCAACAAACGCATTACGAATGCCTGTAAGTAATTCTACATCAGTAAGAACTTCAGGACCTTGTTTGTACTTGATGTTAACTCCTACATTGATAGTATCCTTGTGCCAGAACATATTTGTTGATGAACTTCTGCTGTGGTCATCGTACATCGAAATTAAATTCATGATGATACTGGCAGCAGTGAGATAGTTGCTAATGTCCTCAACTGTCTGATTATTAAGTTGATATCGCGCTGTCTTAAACAAGCTCCAACCATTGTTGACAAGCGCCACATTTGTATTAACTGGAAAATTTGCGGACGGAGCAGCAATGGCTTGCAAATGACCTCTGACTTCAAGAAGAGCTTTATGAGACAACAAGTAAACGTCTTCATCTCGCGTGTCAATAATTCTTGTACCACGTTTGTTCATTTGATGTGAGTCCTTGTCCAAGTGTTACACATATTCATACGCAGTTGTTAATTTGTCAATTGGCGCCTCATCAAAAGCTTAAAATACTCTGAGGTAAATCCGGGCAGCATGTTTATACATCCTCCTTTCAAAAAAATTCTCTTTAGACCAGATCCTGCCAAAATTATTTGATATGTTAGGCAGTGATGTTGGCATCAATCGCATATCTAGTTCATTCATAATTTCTTGGCCGCGCATGGACAATGTTGTTTGGCTCTACCAGTCATAACACGCTCAGCTTCTTTTGTTGGCCCAATTTTATTAATGATTTTTTGATGGGCTCCATTGCAATTAACCGCTGTGGCGCTTGAGTTCCCACAATCTTAGACGCGATTTTTTGTTCAGCTACTGATCCTACTGCTGAAGTGGCAGATCTTGAAGCGCTACTGACAAGTGGAGCAATTCGTTTGACTATGCATGGCACTATCCAAGAAAGTTTTGAAAATAGCGTTGATAAAATTCCTTCTATGATCTTTCTGCGCTTCATTCTTATTGGCTTCATTTATACAACGCGGTTACATAGTTTTAGTTTTGCGCTCGCCAATGCAAATACAAAATGTTAATCGCTCATTGTTGAGGTTAACTTTGTTTCCAGGTTGGTCCGTGATTGACATTGCGATTTCTGGTATGCTATAGACATTGCTGATGGGATAGTAAATTGGCTTTACTGTCAACAAAGATGCGGGCGGCACATTAGGACTGAAGCTATAAATGACGTGGCTACGGACTCCTCTTGCGTCAAATGATCCTTTAGCTATGGAAATTTTTGTGAGTAAGCTATTTACGTTTCTTATGTTTACGGGAAAATCGCCATCGTAAACACCATTTTCCTGTAGAATTTGCGAACTAAAACCTAGTAAGTTTCTTAAGCTGTTGTCAATTGTAAAGTCAACTCGTTAGCCGCCCATAAGCGTCATTCGTCTTTGAAGCGTAGAATAATTTGGCTCTATGATTATGTTATCGCCAACATGACCTTCTTTATATTTCATCAACGATGTCAACAATGTTGTATGCACCTGGAATGATGGTTAGCAATGTTCCTGCATCATTGGCAGAAGTAATATATCTAAACTTGTTGTTGCTAGTTGTAACATTATGAAATGAATTCCATATCTCAGCTGATACTAGCCCGATCTCGTAGCGCCTATCCTGTGATACCTCTATGGGCGTGCTATATCTAACAGTAAAATTACTGCTGCTTCCTTGAGCCAACTTGGAATCAAAGAGCAGAGTTTGCGACATGGCTATATCAAATCATCATACAAGACTCTGTAATCGGCATTACGAAGTAAACTTTGCTGAAGCAGATGGTCTAGTATTTCAGTAATTTTATTATCAGCCTCTTTCCTGCTTGTTTACTTGTTACAAGCAACTTTAGTATAATATTGTATTATCATGCCAGTCTTAGGCTTAAACTTTTTAGCGAGCATATCAAAATCCAGCTTAGGTAACTTGCTGAGTGAATTAAGTTTTGCTATATCAAAATCAGATGTTTTGCTAAATATTTGATTAGCACTTGCAAGATCAGATATTGTAGACAATATACTTTGAAGTTCTTAAGCAGATATTGATCGTCTGTTTCTAAATTTTTCATATATAGCACCAGCTTCGTCTAAAAATGTTTTATATTCTTCTGCCGTTATTGCTTTGATACGATCGCTTGGCTCTTTTTTCTTTTTAGCAGGTGGCTCCAATGCTGCTGCCTGGGGTAACAATTCTGATTGCTGCAGTTCCTCATTAGGTAGGCTAATTATCTGTTCTGAAGGTTGTTCTTTGAGCAGCCTCTCCATTTGTCTTTCTCTTCTTAAACGTGTCCGCAACTCTTGGTTCAGATCTTTTGTGTTTTGTGGCTCGAGTTTAAGCTCAGGAATATCTTATTGCAGTTTTCTCCATTTTCTGTTAAACTCATTTAGTTCTTTTCTTTATTTTTCTATATGCTTAACCACCTGAGATGGTGTCCTATCTTCCCTTGTTTCTATAAGGTACTCATACTAATCTTGTAATAAGTCAACTTCTTGTTTTACCATCAAATACGTCCTTTTTTCATCCATTTTTCTTCTAGTCCAGCAAGAGTTGGAGCGATCTTTTCTAACACATCCTGCTGATCCCTAACTATTTTTTCTTGTTGCTCACTTAGCGCTTTGAACAGCGCATCTTGCCTAGCCTCGTGCTGTGTTGCAGTCTGTTATATTCTTTCTGTTATTGGCTTAAACAATGTTTGTGCTACATCACGCTGAAATTCCTGTTCGCCTATTCTTTCTACAAGAACGTGACCATGCAATTACTGTTGCTGCTCTACGTATCTGCGCAGAACATCAGCCTTGTCCTTCTTATCTTCTATTTTCACAAGCGGCATTGCATGCAAAATATTTTTATAAAATTTCAGTCAGTTAGCTAGCACATCACATATGTTCGCTGCATATATTCTCTGCTGTATTAATCTGGCAAATAAAATTCGTAAAATCCGCGAAGATATGATTCACTTGCACTCATTTGTGTGTTACATAAAACTTTCCTGGATTAGGCATCTTTACTAAAAGACGATGGTTTATGGAAACAACTGGTTTCTGAACAAATATTTGGAAAATTTGGAGGTACGCTGTTATTTACATTAGGAAAAACCAATTAAAAGAAATTTCTAAATCAATTAAAAATAATTTTTGGCGTGATGTTATTTATGATTTATCACAATGGAAATTTGAACCATCTACTGCCCATGAATACTTGTCTCAAGATATTCTTAATTTAGTTACAATAGATAATTTTAAATCATACACAAGGTGGAGAACAAACAGTATTGTACTTATTCAACGTCTTTAGATGCACAAGGATCTATATCTTTTTTGATGAAATTAAACAAAAAACACAAACAAATAATATCATACAGTACTTTGCTCTTATCTCAAAGATCTCGGTGTTGTGGAAAAACAAAATTAAAAGGTTTTTTGAAAGTGGAAATAGTTTTCAGGCAGTTTTGGACAAAACATCACTCCTTAGGGTAAGAGCAAAGAATAAATTTATCTATAAAGACCTGATAAGAACCAAGATAAAAAAAGCCAAATGGTAAACATGAAACTTGGTCCAGGCAGCTAGAGTGTGGAATTGGTGCAAATGAATGGACCAACTATTTTGTTCTGGCTAAACTTTGTACAAAATACAAAAAACTGATCAGCTTTAATTTTAGATTTCTCCATATAAATATTGCCACAAACCAGTTTTTATAAAAGATTAATTTAAGTTATAATGATAAATGTACCTTTTGTAATGAGGGAATAGAACAAATTGAGCTCTTTTTCTATGACTGTTCAGTTACTGAACACTTTTGGAAACTATTTGTGGAATGGATCCAAACTTATGACCCAAATTTTAGAATTACACGAAAAGATGTCTTTATAGGAAACAACAACTTTGATGATCTTATTAAGTTCATAATTTTGCTTGCAAAATATGTTATATGCAAATCACGTTGCGCATCAAAAATCCCAAGTCTCAACTATTATATCTTTGATATATGATTATTTTTTTTTACAACAACAAACAAACAGGCAATTTAAAACACATTGGGGATTGTATGTGAGTGTGTCTTTGTGTACAATAATTGTGAATGTATATATGTGTGTGTGTGCATGTGTGTGTGTTGTGTCACATGTAACACATGTAAAGATCAGGATGCAAAATAATTGAATGTAATGCCCCATGCACCAGGTCAGGTGGTGATGTAGGGGAATATGTAAAATCCTCCCAACTTTCTTGTGTTCAATAAAAAAAAAAGATACATTTAAAACACCTCTTCTGCATCTCTATGAAAGGTCATAAAATTATGTTTCTTGCTGTCTATACCTTCGTGATAATATTGCTTAAATTTAGCAGCATCCATGCCACGACAATAATCGCGCGCAATTGAGTCTATGTCGCGATTATCCAAACATGAAAACCATACAAAGAATCCGGTGTCACGGCGGATGTATTTTGGCATATCGTACTAAGATTGTGCCAAGTATATTGAATTACAGCGCTTGTTTCGTGACAGTGAGAACTATTCTTTAATCTTATTCATAATATCACGGTCAACTTTAATGTCATCAAATACTATTACAGAATCTTTGTCGCCATCAATCTGTTCTACTGGCGTTATTTCCTCAGGCTGTAATATTTTAAACATTTATTTGTGCGGCACCAGAACTGCTAATAGCTTCACCAAAGTCGTTAAGTGTCTTGTACTTATCTTGGCCAGGATTACGCGTATAGATTATTACCTTGTCGTAGTTAAGTCCTTTATTTAGCAGATATTCAAAAGCAAATTTGTTTTGTCGCAGCCTGTTGGAGCAACGATCATATAGTGGCAATCAAGAACAAGAAATTATGTCTGGATTTCTTGATGTCTTCTGAATCAAAGTTGATGATGCGCATTTTTTATAAGCAGAGTGTCATTATACAGCTCATTTAATGAGTAAGAGTAAATGCATAGTACATTACAGAAATTTAAAAGTATATACAGGCTTTGGCATACAAGTGACCAAGGTTCATAGGGCACTACAGTTTATTCAAGAAAAATAGAATTTCTCCATAGATCCAAGTGAATATTAATCTGAGAGCACAATCTAACAATGAATTTGATAAAGATTGTTTCAATTTAATGAATAACTCAGTATTTGGTCAAACTATGTAAAATCTACGAAACCTCTTTCGTAGATTTTACATAGTTTGACCAAATACTGAGTTAATATTGAATCCTTCGACCAACTGAAATTGATTAAAATATAAAACGCTTAGTTGCCGACTCTGCATTTGTAAGAGGAAAACTATTTTTGTGATCACTTAATAGCCGTTCACAGACTTAAATCAAAATTAATGCTAAATCGACCTGTATTCACAGGTCAAGCAGTGTTGGATGTAAGCAGATTACTTATATATGACCTTTATTATAATCACTTAAAAGGTCAATATGGCAAAAATGTGAAATTATTATATACAAATACTGATAGTCTTTTATTGGAATTTAAAACAGAAAATATTATGATAGTATAAAAAATAACCTTCATATATATAATACAACTAATAATAGAGTGGTCGGAAAATTTTACAAATGAATGCAAAGGCAGGCCAATAAAAAGAACGCGTTAGCCTTCGCCTTGAAATGTACTCCCTTATTAGCGATAACAAAAAATAATAATAATAAAAAAAATAATAAAAATAATAAAATTAATAAAGCCAATGGAGTATCATTTTCGGTGGTTAGAAGAAATTAAATCATGTATATTACAAAATCACTTTTTTTGAAGGATGTAAAAAAATCTTTAAAATTATAAATAAGAAAATATACAAAACACTAAAAGGTAATATGCTATATAATTAATATAATAATTTTTTAGTTTGTCTCTTTATAAATATTTCAAAATAAGAAATTCATAAAGATATTAGAAGTCAAACTATTTTAATATTTATCTATCATATGTACTTTAATAATTTAAAGAGAAAATCGGCACACCCTAAAAGCAATAAGCTGGAGAAATAATATTAGATACTGTTAGTCAAGCTCTTTCCCAAAAATTTAAATAAAATGTTTAAAAAATATATTAAACAATTTTTGTTGAAAAAATATATAAATGTTTTTGAAAAAATAAATATACAATTTTTAAAAAATGTAAAAATATTTAAAAAAGAGATATTAAACAATTTTGCAAAATCAAAATTTAAAAAGTTTGGATAAAATATATAGATAAAGATAATTTTAAAATCTCCCAATTTTCCGACAAATTCTTTTGAAAATAGACTCGTCTAAAAGGCATAAAAATATCATCCTTTAGACCATCCAAGTACAAAAGACTTCTTTCCTGAACCTCTAAAACACTTATATATGCATTAATTTTATAAGATCCAGACATTTCCTTTTACTACTACTACTACTACTAGTGTACTTTTTATTTACAAAGCCGGGCTACTACGTTCATTTTTATGTGTAATTGATGGATACTAGGACCTATTTATTAGCATGACAATGTATATACAAATCAAGGTCTGTACTACTGCAGACGCTTCTAGCAGAATAAAATGAACTCTTAGTATGTACTGAACATTTCACAATAACTGGATAAGAAATGTTGAAACTATTATTATATGAATTTGTATATGTTATAAAGCGTCAATCACGAAGGTGTCAGAGCTTCGACAACAAGTTAGGTGACAACTATTTTTACATGTTATTACGTACCACTTACACATAGTTATTGTTATTTGCAATCTGTCACATTTGATTGACAGATGGAAGGAGTCAGCGGTGGATGAATGTATTGTATATTTCTGTCTTTCAGTCGAAAACTATTACTTTTGAAACAAACTTGAACTACAGTCCCCTAACCTGGTATTTCTTCAGTCTAATTTCAACAGCATAACCTGGTATTTAAACTGTCTTACTAATATGAGCAAACTTGTCTTTATTGAACAGAAGTAACTTTACTCTAAATTCCTATATCGGGCAAATGTGTCAATTCTGCGAAGATTGAATACGATAACACTTGAAGGTTTCTACATTTTAAACAAGCAATGACCAACTAAGTTATATGATCTGGTAGATTAGGTAATGTCAGTACAACCATGTATGGTAATTTCAGTACAACCATGTATGGTAATTTCAGTACAACCATGTATGGTAATGTCAGTACAACCATGTATGGTTATGTCAGTACAACCATGTATGGTTATGTCAGTACAACCATGTATGGTTATGTCAGTACAACCATGTATGGTAATTTCAGTACAACCATGTATGGTAATTTCAGTACAACCATGTATGCTAATTTCAGTACAACCATGTATGGTAATTTCAGTACAACCATGTATGGTAATGTCAGTACAACCATGTATGGTTTTGTCAGTACAACCATGTAAGGTTATGTCAGTACAACCATGTATGGTAATGTCAGTACAACCATGTATGGTAATGTCAGCACAACCATGTATGGTTATGTCAGTACAACCATGTATGGTTATGTCAGTACAACCATGTATGGTAATTTCAGTACAACCATGTATGGTAATGTCAGTACAACCATGTATGGTTATGTCAGTACAACCATCAACCATGTATGGTTATGTCAGTACAACCATGTATGGTAATGTCAGTACAACCATGTATGGTAATTTCAGTACAACCATGTATGGTAATTTCAGTACAACCATGTATGGTAATTTCAGTACAACCATGTATGGTTTTGTCAGTAAAACCATGTAATGTTATGTCAGAACAACCATGTATGGTTATGTCAGTACAACCATGTATGGTTATGTCAGTACAACCATGTATGGTTATGTCTGTACAACTATGGATGGTTATGTCAGTACAACCATGTATGGATATATCAGTACAACCATGTATGGATATGTCAGTACAACCATGTATGGTTATGACAGTACAACCATGTATGGTTATGTCAGTACAACCATGTATGGTTATGTCAGTACAACCATGTATGGTAATTTCAGTACAACCATGTATGGTAATTTCAGTGCAACCATGTATGGTAATTTCAGTACAACCATGTATGGTAATTTCAGTACAACCAAGTATGGTTTAGTCAGTAAAACCATGTAAGGTTATGTCAGTACAACCATGTATAGTTATGTCAGAACAACCATGTATTGTTATGTCAGTACAACCATGTATGGTTATGTCAGTACAACCATGTATGGTTATGTCAGTACAACCATGTATGGTTATATCAGTACAACCATGTATGGATATGTCAGTACAACCATGTATGGTTATGTCAGTACAACCATGGATGGTTATGTCAGTACAACCATGTATGGGTATGTCAGTACAACCATGTATGGTTATGTCAGTACAACCATGTATGGTAATTTCAGTACAACCATATATGGTAATGTCAGTACAACCATGTATGGTTATGTCAGTACAACCATCAACCATGTATGGTTATGTCAGTACAACCATGTATGGTTATGTCAGTACAAACATGTATGGTAATGTCAGTACAACCATGTATGGTAATTTCAGTACAACCATGTATTGTTTTGTCAGTAAAACCATGTAAGGTTATGTCAGTACAACCATGTATGGTTATGTCAGAACAACCATGTATTGTTATGTCAGTACAACCATGTATGGTTATGTCAATACAACCATGTATGGTTATGTCAGTACAACCATGTATGGTTATGTCAGTACAACCATGTATGGATATATCAGTACAACCATGTATGGATATGTCAGTACAATCATGTATGGCTATGTCAGTACAACCATGTATGGTTATGTCAGTACAGCCATGTATGGGTATGTCAGTACAACCATGTATGGTTATGTCAGTACAACCATGTATGGTAGTTTCAGTACAACCATGTATGGTAATGTCAGTACAACCATGTATGGTTATGTCAGTACAACCATCAACCATGTATGGTAATGTCAGTACAACCATGTATGGTAATTTCAGTACAACCATGTATGGTAATTTCAGTACAACCATGTATGGTAATTTCAGTACAACCATGTATGGTTTTGTCAGTAAAACCATGTAAGGTTATGTCAATACAACCATGTATGGTTATGTCAGTACAACCATGTATGGTTATGTCAGTACAACCATGTATGGATATATCAGTACAACCATGTATGGATATGTCAGTACAACCATGTATGGCTATGTCAGTGCAACCATGTATGGTTATGTCAGTACAACCATGTATGGTTATGTCTGTACAACCATGTATGGTTATGTCAGTACAACCATGTATGGATATATCAGTACAACCATGTATGGATATGTCAGTACAACCATGTATGGTTATGACAGTACAACCATGTATGGTTATGTCAGTACAACCATGTATGGTTATGTCAGTACAACCATGTATGGTAATTTCAGTACAACCACGTATGGTAATTTCAGTACAACCATGTATGGTAATTTCAGTACAACCATGTATGGTAATTTCAGTGCAACCATGTATGGTAATTTCAGTACAACCATGTATGATAATTTCAGTACAACCATGTATGGTTTTGTTAGTAAAACCATGTAAGGTTATGTCAGTACAACCATGTATGGTTATGTCAGAACAGCCATGTATTGTTATGTCAGTACAACCATGTATGGTTATGTCAGTACAACCATGTATGGTTATGTCAGTACAACCATGTATGGTTATGTCAGTACAACCATGTATGGTTACTATCTTCTAGGTAGGCAGCATGAAAACTTGGGAATTCTCTCCAACAAGTTTCCAACAAGGACAGATTTTTAAAATTTTAAATGTCAGGGAGCGATTTATGCAAATGCTCCATATGTAAATATAAGTAAAAAGTTGCTACCACTACCATAATCTACTGTATGGGTAGTGTTATAGTTTTAGTGCTGTTGAACTGTTTATAACTTTAATTGGCCTTCATTATTCCCTATGTTGCTAAGACTGAGTTTTAGCTAGATTTCCCTTCCCTATGTTAGGTGTATATTATTTTTTTTTTTTTTTTTCAATTTTTTAATTCTGCTTTATGTGTAGTGTTCTGTGGTTTTGCTTGTAGGTTTTAGTTACTTTCAATTCATGTGTCTTGCTCTCATGTTCTGATATGTTTTCCAGTATATTCTTAGTTGCTCTTAATTCTTGTAACTTGTGATATATATATATATATATATATATATATATATATATATATATATATATATATATATATATATATATATATATATATATTATATATATATGCATGCTTCCAGTGCATTTTGCACTAATCTTATATGTGCATTCTCTATGTATGTGCACAGTCTTGTCCATCTCTTTGTTCTACTATATTTTACATTCTATGCATGTATAATTGTATCCAAAGTGTGAATTTGCCAACCCTTACACATGTGTACTTTTTAACTCTGCGTAGAATTTTAGATTATAATTTATTTGTGTCAATGGATTTTTTTTGCGTGAACTGTTACGATTAGAAATTGAATGTTTATATATTTTAAGCTTAAAAACAATATTTTAAATCACATGTCGAATTAAATTAGTATGCGTGTATGTATGTGTTAATGTATGAAGGTATTTTCATTGTATGTATGTGTCAGTGCGTATGTTTGAATACACACACGCATTTATGTAATTTATTATATGTATGTATATATGTTAAAGTTAATTGTTTATAGTTAATACCATTGCTTTAGCGAGTAATGTTTCTTATTATGTACATGTAAACTGTCTCTAAATAAAATGTGTATATTGTCTATTATTTATAGACAAGTATTATTTTGATTTCTTTCCGTTCTGCAAAATAGCAATAACCTGTTATGAGTAAAATGGATGCTTAGTAATAATAATAATAATAATAATAATAATAATAATAATAATAAACAATACTACTACTACTACTACTAATAATAATAATAATAATAATAATAATAATAATAATAATAATAATAATCTTGATGCTAATGCAAAATCAGACCTAAATTGTACGTTTTAATCCATGAATAATACATTTTGTGTCCCATTCTTTTATCAAGTGTTATCACCACTTCTGAGTGCCAACGTTTGATAAAGTAGTATCGGAAACAAGCTGGGAGGACTACGCAAACAAAAGGTAGTCGTTTGTTTAAACTGACAATGCATTATCTCAGAAGCTTGATAAAAGAAATCGTCATTTATCTTAGCTACCCAACAGTTGTGAGGACAGTGTCTTTGTTAAATAATGTGTTTACAGGTATTTGATGAATGTATAAAAGATTACAAATAAATACTATGTTGCAACGGTGAAACACAAGGGTCGGATTGACAGGAGGTTGGGACGAACCTCAATTTTCCAGTAAAAATAGTACTCTTTTCAGTATAGAAACGTAGAGATTTTCATCAAAACAAACACATCTTTGAAACTCTAATGGAGTTTGACAAAAAATCCTGGATTAGCCCGTGAAAAAATAATAAAACATGTTTATACATGCAGTAGATGTAATCATTTTTTAGTCAAATCATGACCCAAAATATATCTTTTTCATAAAAAAAAATGTCCATCAACTTAATCCCCAACACACACACACACACACACACACACGCACGCACGCACGTACACACACACAGCGCTCGTGTACATTTTTATACTTGTGAATACATATAAAATAAATCGGCATTATGGTTATCAATCATCAAAAAAGCAGCCAGAAATGTCAGAGGGAGGTTTGTGATTCAAACAGAGGTCAAAACCGGGAACGAAAGACAATTGGACTACTTTGCAGTTCACCGGTCACACGACCGTTGTTCTAATTTTTTTTTTCTTTTTCTTTTTATTTCTTTGTTTTGAGAGGATTATTTGCTCAAAGTTTACGATCAATGAGGTACTATCTACATCACTGATATAAAGTATGTCAGAGGAGTGGGCTAGGAAGAGGGGAGGAGGAGGGGTCTAAACAGAACCACACCAGTCTAGAAAAGTTCATCCTATGGCCATAGAAAACAACGGGGACTAGTATAATGCAATTGCCCAAAAGATGTTAAATATAGGATGAACACCATCCATTGCTGTTACGAAAATTGTTTTATTTATCCACAAATAATAATGACAGACAATTAGCTTTCTCGTAGAACCAACACAGTGTTCTCATGTATCTGAGTGTACACTGTAACCAACCCAGTGTACTCATATAACCAAGCCAGTGTTCTCATATAACCAACCCAGTGTTCTCGTGTAACCAACCCAGTGTTCTCATATAACCAACCCAGTGTTCTCATGTAACCAACCCAGTGTTCTCATGTAACCAACTCAGTGTTCTTGAAACTTTATAAGTAAGAAACTCAAGCTCAGGCTCAAAGTCAGAGTGTCTTTAAATCTGAATATGGCTAAAATGTTAAAACTTCCAGATTCTTTTTTTTTATATGGGTCCCTCTGTAAAACTGACTAATTTCTATGACTAGATGCAACAATATTATCATATCTGACTAATATACGTACATACTAAACGTGTGTTTAACGTTGCGTTATTTCACTTCATTTTGAGCGGATGCATATCAAGCTACGGGTTAATTTCAAATCTATATTATACGTTAAAGAAGTTTGACTTGCTTGAGTATCTAACTGATTATTTGCAGCATTCCGAAATTCCAGATAAACAAAATTGGAAAGAAATTGTAAGGTCGAAAATTGCTGGTCTTGAAAATAGCCTCTGGAGAGTTCGTATGTCTAATCAAGCAGATTTTGATAGATTCTCTTCGATACACGAATCCTTGCGACCTGCCTCAGTATGGCAGTCGGCTAAAACCAGACAGCACACTAAGGTATTTACCTATGTAGCTAAACTATGGGCTGCTGTTCCTCAAACACAGCTCGATATGTGTATTCGATGTGGGAATGTTTATACAGACTTGATACTTCATTGTTGTGTTGCTTGTCCTTATATGTCGGATTTCAGAAACTCTTTCTGTGATTTCCTTACTGATAAATTTCCACTGAGCCTGCATATTACGTTATTTAATGCAGAAGATGAGCTGCTACTGCAATATCTTCTAGGTAAAAGGTTACCAGCAGGTGTAATCGACAAAGAAAACTCCAAGTTATTCGCCCTGTATGCAGCATACTTTGTCATGCAGTGTGCAGCTATCTTCTGCAAATAAGGTACTTAAACTTGCAACTTATGCAGCTGAGGAACACTTTAATGATGGATATACTGTAAGAATTTGTATTCTAGTATTCTATTTTATATCATAGACGAACAATGTTATGATATTCACACTATAGATCTCTTGACATTATTGTATGCACGAAGTAATTGATGTTGGTTCTACGGCGCCGCGGATTCACAGTTTGCCTTTTTTTTTTTTTTTTTTTTTTTTTAACTCGTGTTTGTTTGTTTTGTATTCATTTCTTTATTTTTGTACTTATTTATTGATTGTATTCAGATGATTTATTGTTATATCATGCAATCTTCTACGGAAGGAAATAAAGATGATGATATCTGATTTTGGGATTTGTAGCTTAACCTTAAGTTTCTTGCTGAACAGTTAGGAGAATACGGGACTAGTCCTCACAAGTTTGGAGAATACGGGACTAGTCCTCAACAGTTTGGAGAATACGGGACTAGTCCTCTACAGTTAGGAGAATACTGGACTAGTCTTCAACAGTTTGGAGAATACGGGACTAGTCCTCAACAGTTAGGAGAATACAGGACTAGTCCTCAACAGTTAAGATAATAGGGGACTAGTTCTCAACAGTTAGGAGAATAGGGGCTAGTCTTCAAATGAAGAATGGTCGCATACGTAGGGCAGACGATTGTATTGCTCATTTATATTGTTATGACGTTATACGTTCTGTGTATATACGTGTACATAATCTCAGTCAGAAATGTATCAAATTAATAGACTTAAGTTGAAAAAAGTGATTCTTCTTAAATATTCAATTTACGTAATTAACATTAATTAATGGGAAAAAAATCCTTACGCACAGTTTTCATGTGAAATTTGATT
This sequence comes from Margaritifera margaritifera, assembly GCA_029931535.1. Classification (NCBI taxonomy): domain Eukaryota; kingdom Metazoa; phylum Mollusca; class Bivalvia; order Unionida; family Margaritiferidae; genus Margaritifera; species Margaritifera margaritifera. The sequence continues at coordinate 1,276,256 of JAQPZY010001196.1, read as the reverse complement.
GCAAAAAGAATTTACTTTATATCTCGACTCACTGAGTAAAAGAAATATGACTAATGAATGACTAATGTAAGTTTCACAAAAGAATTCGCTACATTAGTTCTACTAAAACTTTGAAGACAGGCTAATTATTTTAGTCTTGCATAAACATGAACTAACAGAATAATAACATATGCAGGAGAAGAGAAAGCAATGATGATATACAGATGCTAAGGAGAAAATAATTTTAACATCTTAATAAGTACTACAATGTTATGAGCCCAGAACATGCCATGGAATCTTGTCAGGGTGTAATTTTATGTGGCTTTTTTTTTTCTTTTCCTGTACGTGTATTGCTCTGTCTTTTATTTAGTTAGTTGGCATCTGCTTGGGGTTGGACGGGGTTCCAATTGTTGATTGATTTTTTCATTGATTTTTTTAAAATACCTTTTACTTGTCAGATACCTGACTCGAGCATTATATATTTAATAGAGTTGGGTACCACGAGTACTGCGATTTACAGCGTACCGTGATACGTACCATGGGATTCCGCAATTATGTTAGGGTCCAACCATTTAACTTTCTGGGGAAGGGGATTTGGATCTTGTTAAATAAATTTCCGGCTCTCAAATAGCTTTGGAAATAAGTATTCTTGCTCTGATTTTTAGCAAAACAAACACCTTATTATACCCATTACATTACTTTATATATATATATATATATATATATATATATATATATATATATATTTACACCAAAAAGGGATAACGGCGCAAATTCAAAACGGGTTCCCAACGTTTCGAGCTAAACAAGCTCTTCGTCAGAGGAATAAACAGCTTACATATACAAAACAGATATTAAACACAAAATCTAAGATAAATTCTGGACTCCTACATGTTAAAATCACTAGGGAGGAATTGACATAAATCGATTAAACTATGTAGATAAACAACCAGCCCCCCCCCCCGTTTACCCCCCCCCCCCCAACATAAAAGGGCCCCCCCCCCCCAACAAAAAAAAATGTTATGATCATTAAGTGTGAACATGACAAATGGGTCAAGCCCGGGGCTAAACCATGAGTTCATCAGATGAGTAAGGATTACGTCATAGAGTGTAACGTTGATATGGACCATCGAAGGTTTGTCGAACCTTTGGTCTCATTTTGTCAAAATCATATCGATACAGATTAATTATCCATCCACATTCCGCGTTTACCGCTGTAAAGCGTCAAGTGTAAAACTGCAAGAAAACTGCTTGCTTGATGACACGTTTCTTTACGTGTGGCATTTTAAATATGCATGTAGCTGATGCACGCAAAACCTCGGGCGGTGTAGTGTTAGTGTGCCGACCAGTTTAGGTTAGTATTAGTACATACAAATGTACCTTTATGCCAGCAAAAGGACACTATTTAAACATTGTCGTTCATGACATGCTGATACTTTTCTATACGTCAAGATAAGGAATGGTTTAGCAATTGTCAATATTCTGTTTCAAACTTAAATCTTTAAATCTTCCTTTGGGTATAATCGGAATAGGAAAATCGATAAGAGTGGAGGGCTGTGCGGTAGATAAAGGTTGACCTACTCGGTTTAACAACAGGACGTCATTCCACCAATTGTGATCTTATTCATTCATGACCCATATTAGCACTCAGATGCGGTACGGATCCTGGTTCGATGTTCCCGCATCAGAATAGTATTCACATAAAACAATAGAATGGTCAATTTACGGTTGATTTTGTTGATAACTTTTTGCCTTGGGACCGTCTGCCTCACCAGCGATGTGAGCAAAAAGTACTCCGTCCAACTCGAACCCCTCCCCGAGGAAAAAGACTACAAGTCCTCGGGTGCAGTGTATAAAGATGGTGGTATGGGACCTCTTTTTGACTTTGCCAGGAGTTTTATTCGTACGTCCCTCCCAGGAGAATTGCCAATTGATTTCGTCAAATGTAAGTATTATTTTGATGCAGAACATTCAAATACATGTAACCGTTTCAATTATGAGAACTATAATGACTCTGTAAAGATGATATTTAATGGGTAGATTTAACGCACTCAAACCCTTGTCTTAAAATCAAATTACCAAGTTGTATTTTGATTGACAAGAATGTTCATTTTCTAAGATAGTGGCGTTTTACATTTTCTGAGCATGGTTTTTTCATCTTAAGCGCTCAGGATTTAAAAGGTATTTAATTATAATTCTAGATCACGATACTTCAATCCTTTGTCACGAATTATTTTAAAATCAAAATCTCAGTAAAACATTGAAGGACGAATTACAAGACAGAGACAAGAAACAAAAATAGACGTTTCAGAAAAACAAAAAAACAAACATAGTATTCCCATTTGTTCAGAAGTCAGTTTTATGTACATGTAAAAGAGGATCTGTGTTTTTTTACAAACTACTACTATCTGATCTATACTCACAATTCCAAAGTGAGAAAATACATATTGGATTAAAGACCAACAAAAATATACTATATAATTTCACAGTATGTGTAATTATTTACTCTAATATTAGTTATGTATCAATTAGTCCATGACATAGAACTTTGTGATACCAGTATGACTACATGACATAGAACTTTGTGATACCAGTATGACTACATGACATAGAACTTTGTGATACCAGTATGACTAGATGACATAGAACTTTGTGATACCAGTGTGACTACATGACATAGAACTTTGTGATACCAGTGTGACTACATGACATAGAACTTTGTGATACCAGTATGACTACATGACATAGAACTTTGTGATACCAGTATGACTACATGACATAGAACTTTGTGATACCAGTATGACTACATGACATAGAACTTTGTGATACCAGTATGACTACATGACATAGAACTTTGTGATACCAGTATGACTACACGACATAGAACTCTGTGATACCAGTATGACTACATGACATAGAACTCTGTGATACCAGTATGACTACATGACATAGAACTTTGTGATACCAGTATGACTACATGACATATTTACATATCACAGATGTAACATATAAGGTATACACTGCTTTAAACATTGAATGATGAAAACAAATGCCATTATTTGAATCTCATACGTTAACAACTTGAAAATTATTAATTGCGTCGAATATGAATATTCTCAATACATTCTAAAATGCAATTTTTCTATAAATATACTTACTATTTATTTATTTTCTGGACTGTGTGAAAAAGTCGTTATTTCCTTGAATAATTTTGCCCTGTCTTGACCGTTGCGAAGGATTAGTAAATCTAAACTACACACATTTCCTCTATAATACACATTTCCTCTATAATACACATCTCAAGGCGACAGTTATATACTTTCTGTCATTAGGGAAATGGTTAACCCGTCCATTTTACTTGACCATATACGGTGTTATAATCGTCACCACTCCACCCTTCCCGGATTCCACATCAAAGTCCGCACGCGACCACTTATGACTAAGTCGATCATTTCTGATTGTTCTAATTTTTGCACAAATCCGGTTATTTCAATGTACTACAAGAAATCCAGAGCTGTGTGTGTGTGTGTCTGTGTGTGTGTGTGTGTGTGTGTGTGTGTGTGATTTTCAACATAACTTATGCTAATAGTATTTTATAGACGAAGTGAGTTAACAATACAAGTAATTTATTATGGATACTATATTGATTGATTTATATCGTTATTTATTCGATTATCGATGTCTTAGTGTACAATCAACTTTAGTCAAGATACTGAAATCTACAGGAAAAACATGAATAAAAAAATATCTTTGAAAAATATTTTTGTTTTTATCTCAGAGTAAAATCTGATTATTTTCTCAAATGTGATAAATTTAATAATACTGGCATAATGTGTATATTTAATAATAATAATAATAATAATAATAATAATAATATGTCTTTATTTGAGGCGGATAGAAAATTATCCATTAAAAGCTATGCCCTCATGTGGTCCTCGTGAAAATAATATACACACTACATCGTGTACACATGAGTTAAAACTCGTGAAAATAATATACACACTACATCGTGTACACATGAGTTAAAACTCGTGAAAATAATATACACACTACATCGTGTACACATGAGTTAAAACTCGTGAAAATAATATACACACTACATCGTGTACACATGAGTTAAAACTCGGAAGCCCAATTAAAACTGATTAAAATGACATATAAAATAATAGAGATGAATGATCTTAATCAAGGAGAGGCATAATCTCAAATTGAAAAGAAAGTTTGAGAATCTTGGTGAAACTGAGGTCAGGACATAGGAATACTAAACAGCATTTTGAAAATTATTATTATTATTATTATTATTATTATTATTATTATATATATATATATATATATATATATATATATATATATATATATATATATATATATATATATATATATATATATATATAAAGGAGATATCTTAAGATAAAACCCGCATCTGGGCTCAAAACTCGGAAGTTATATAAAAAAAAAAACTCATACGCTGTCAGTGTCATTGTGCATAATGATGACACCAATAACATAGTGCAGACATTTTCGTAATTCTATTAATCTTTCTCCAAGCTAAATTATTGAAGACAACTACTTTTTTTATGCAAAGTTTAAGCAAGAGCTGATATTTGTGTTCAGACAAATTACACACTACAGAGTCAGTGTCACAAACCCCTTCCCAAAACCTACCACATCTTTTCCACCTCACAACTAACACATCCCTCCTATCGCCATCCGCCCACAAACGTTTCGTCATAACAATGTATGAGCAGAAGAAAAAAAAAATGGAGTGAAAGCAAGTACTAAACTGAAATATGGTGTGAAACCAAGTACTAAACTGAAATAGAATATCTCGGTATAATTGAACTTAAAACTTTATGTTGAAACAAAAGCCAGAACATATTGCCAAAAGTTTTGTGATTCTGACCTTGTTAAAGATCAACCTATTTGTTTTAATTTGAACATAAATTCAATTTAACTACTCAGATACTTTCATTACTTCAGGGCAATGGTTAGATTAATTTATGCTATTGAGATTGCTCAAACATATAGCACTGAAGAAAAAAAAAATAAGCAAATCAAATATTTTATAAGTAAGTTTTATTAAGTACTTCGTGCATAAATGAATCACAAGGAACGCGATTAGTAACGTGACTTGCTCTGTACCGAAATGAAACGTATTATTTCATTTCCCATAGGTAAGTGTTCATAGGATATATGATCAATCCCAGTAGGTGATTTAACGATATTCAGTCGTGACTGTATGAAACAGATATAGCTATGCTGACACACTGATCGAACCATTCTTTCTCTATTACTTTGTTCATCAACCTGCTCTGTTTAAATTTCCTAAACATGGTGGTGGACTTAGGCTTTGAAATAGTAGATTTAGTAGGTGCTAAAGTGGAAGTAGCAGTAATAGTAGTAGCAATTGTTGTTGTATGAGAGTAGGAGTAATTAAGTCCAAAACTAATTTAAAAAAAGAAACAGTTGGCTCTTGTCTAAGTTTGTTAGGTTACAAAAATGACAGAATTGTAAGAGTTTTAGAAGATAATCAGTTTCAAGATAGTAGATATATAAAAAAGTAAATTCAGCACTTTGTTGTCGCTTTTCCTGCTGATTCAAATTTTGCGTTAATAACTGAGTAGTGTTCTACATCATTGTTTGCATAATTTATTCTACCCTTATTATGCAATGGGCAACATTTCATGGAAATATCCTTTTAAAATATACGTCAGTGTATTAAATAAATTGTAAAAGATGTGTGTGTGGTGTGTGTATTTTTATATATATATATATATATATATATATATATATATATATATATATATATATATAATAAAAAAATAAAAATTTTAAAAAATAAATTAAAAAATCCCAAAACAAAAAGCGTGTATCTTTGCTGCAGTTAAATAATTCAGTAATTATCAAATTTGAACCGTACTTAGGTGTACACATTTATCCGGAGCACATTTTTATCACGGTAACTAAGAAATATTTGTGAACTAACAGCCTCAAAAAGTAATCAAAACGAACGCTGAATTACGTTATTCTACTGGCTTTATTATCGTACAATTTCTGTTAAACAAGAAGCAAATATCAATTGTAAAAGTCCAAACAATAATAAATACAAGACTTTTTCTTTATTTATTTATTTCACTGTTGTAATGCGGTAGGTCACATTTAAAAATCTGATCATCGTTTCTGATCCTAGTGGACACGGTTGGAATATCTGAAGATTATGATGATGATAACTATTATTTAGTAATATAAAACTACCGGCTGATATATAATTTATATTACAAACCATACATATCCAGGATTCCAAATGCACATTAGCAAATTTAGTGTTACCATAAATTTTACTACTGTACTTAAGTCTGGGAATTCCACATGAAAATTGGGAAAAAAATATTATTTATCTAATACACAGGTGATGAATATCTCAATATTATTTTATTTTGTGAGAAATAACACAGCTGTTTACTCTGCATGACAGTTCAGTATAGGAAAACATCGCCGCCATTGCCTTCGTTCTCGCCAACTTCAAGGCTTTGTTATAGATATGCTGAATGTTCATAACATACCTGAGGATTGGTTGTGACATTTTGTGTACACGTGAAAAAGCTATGACAGACCTTAGATGCGATTTGTTTTACTATAGAAAACTGATATTGGCATAGATAATTCAAGTACTAATAAGAAATGCACCATTTAAGGATTGACGTATAGGCATAATAACAATGACTGATTGTTAACAAATAATATTATGCATATTATACTTTTATTAATTGGAATTAACTTCGGCCGATTAAATTCAACCTACAGGTGAAATCTAGTTTTTACATAATAATCGCTAGGTGTCGGCTTTTGATTGTTGGCGCTTGTGTTTTAAAAAAAGTATATCACATTTGGGTGGCTACTGTACATTCCGTTTTTAAATTATCTCGCTAGGGGACAAATCAATTTCTGTTCTACTTTGTAATCATTGATATTGATACATTCAAACTTTACTTAACAACGGTGTTATTGTTTTCAAGAACCTAGTCATTGCTAACTTGACAGCTGATAAATTTACTGTCACACATACTGTCACACATATTAACGATCAACCTTATTAGGTCTTGGGCCATCTTTCAAGTTCGGAAAAGGCCTACAGGTGGCCAAGCTCAATTTTGTCGATTAATTTTTTTTTTCTTTATGTATCACTATACTAATTGAGCCAATCACTTTTTATTGCATAATATTGGGGTCCCTAAGAAAATAAATCATTAATATGCTTTGTCTGATCGTTCCTGGAGATCTGTTGAACAGTGAGGAATGTTACTTGTAGTCAACAGAAAGCAGCATTAAAGCCTAAACAGAAACTAAAATGTTTATTAGATTCTGCTCTTAGGCATTTGCGTCGGATGACAAAGCAAAAATGTATAACTTTGACTGGTTCCCGAAAGGTCAGTTGCTCTAAAATTCCAGTAATTTCATTCAATTTACAGGAAATTCAACATAACCTATGCTGATTGTTTTTAATATGTTGAGTCCATGTTAGTGCTTAAGATAAGTCGTGGTATAATTCAATTTATAACTAATGAACAAGATTTTGTTAAAATATGGAAAAAAATAAAGGAAATATATAAGGAACATAATAAGTGTAGTGATACCTTTACGGATGACCATCATATTTGAAGCAGTGAAAGAGTCTTTTCCGTTGTGCCTATTAAATTATTAGACAAATGAAGCAGTAAAAGACTGTCTTTTCCGTTGTGCCTATTAAATTATTAGACAAATGAAGCAGTAAAAAACTGTATTTTCCGTCGTGCCTATTATATTATTAGACAAATGAAGCAGTTTTGAAGCGTTATGTCAGCACATAATACGAATTTTTTTGTGTGCATATTTGGATCCTAAACTTGATGACTGTTATACGGGTAAGGACAAGTACTGATCTCAACCAAATTCTAAGACGTTTAAATATCCAAAGGCTTTCAAAAAGCAGTGGGCTGTTAGATTTTAACTTTAACTTTTCATACAATTGTCTCAAAACAATCTTAATATACTACAACATTCTCTAATAGTAAGTAAACAGATTTTCCATTTATTAAAAATGATGAAAAAAATAATTGGAAATGGTGACTTGTGTTGACATTTTTATGACCTCAAAAAATATGCTTTATTTTGGCCCGCTGATCTATTTACTGTTGTGTTGAATGAAGCAGTAAAGTAACAAGATATTCTCTCCCCCGTCCCCGGGGGTTGCTTGGGCGGTCGCTACGCCACTAAACTTAATTGACCTCACCTCAAAGACGAAAGTCTATAAAAGGAAATAATTATTTTACATATCCTAAATATTTTCACTCACTAACACTCATGTTGTTAAATGGTCCAGACTCTTACATCCATGCAACCGAGGTTGTAAATGGATTAGGGTTATATACAGAAAACGTTTTTATTCCTTTTCATAAAGTCGATCTGACGAATTTAAAAGAAGCTGTTGTTTCGTCGGAGTAGCTTATCAACATGCTAGCAAAGTTATCTTGGGAAAATATTGTTTTCCTGAATTTAGACATAAAAGTTCAATATATATATATATATATATATATATATATATATATATATATATATCGTATTATTTAAAGGTTAATTTTCGTCGGTCAAACTGCATAACAAAATAAGGTTTGAAGGTACTAATTTATTATTGCACTTTTTAAGCATTTTTTTAATAGAAGTATATGAAACAGGTGATATGAAGTCCCATCCCCCATCCGGGTCGCTGTGTACGAGAAGACTTTTTCTTAGGGTGATATAGTTTTTATTTTTAAGAAAAAAAGAAACCGACGATGTATTCATATGGACAGTCTCCTTTTCAGATACTTAGACTTCATTGTTGTAAACGTTTTCGGTGTGTCTGTAAATTTGTCGTCTTTAACGGTTTTTTAATGAGTTGTTCTATGGATTACTAAGCTGTATACGAACTCATTAACTTTTTTTTTTTTCACCTTTAATGAATTCTAATGAACATATCAACCATGAAATCCTTGTTAAATGATATGTATTTCCTGTCGTTATTCCGTATGATTTTTACCTCTTCTTCTGTAACCAATATGTTGATGAATAAGTGATTGTTCTAGCCGGACAAGTTATAAATGGACAGTGGTATCCATTTTTGGGATATTTGTAATTAAGATTGTACTCGTTCTGGGCAGAATCTCAATACATGCCTGTTAAATCGTCATGATTTGTTACTTTGTCATTATAAAAAAAAATGTATCGGCTATTTTTTTCCAATTTACCTCTGAAGTCCAGAAAGTGAAAATGACCAAACGGAGCTAGTAGTCATTTGAAAGATGCACATCTGAAGTAAGGCTGAGCTGTATACCCTATGAGCCAAATTACACACATCAATCATACACCAAAATAAAGGAATTACACGCTATTTTAACAATACATAAAATATGCCGGGTCTATTTTAAATTATCAGCATACTAGTAAGGAAAACCTGGGAAATTCTGTGCAAAGTATAAAACTGTAGAGCGGAACCTACATGTCATCGTTTTATGAACATACATCACGAATATGCGTCTAACGGTCCAATGAATCTGGAAATACGTCACTGTCGATGTCTTTTTCTCTACTACAAAGATTTGTTTTTACCTCTGTCGACGTTTGGACCACAGACCCTTCTATCTGTATTTCTATGCTTTATGCCTACGCACGTGGCCTGCAATTAATAACACAGGTACTCTTTGCAACATTTATTTACCTGTAAAATAGTAGCAGACGTCATTTATCACATGTACTCCAGCCTGCCTGGTCTGGTATTTTATTTTTTTTGTTTTTGTTTTTTTTTCGTTTTTTGTTTTAAATTTGCGAATAATACCCTCGACTCTGACTGGTCTGATGACTTTTAAAATGCGATTTTAATGTTCTCATATCCATATACGAGTTGGTGATACACAAACATATGAGTGGTAATGTGAATTTTAATTTTGATTGCTAGTGGTCTCGAATTTTTTATACGGGATGTAGAAACGCAAAAGTAAGCGTTGTCTATTAATCGCAAAATGTGTACTATTTTTGTTAAATCACAACTTCTCATGTTGACTAGTTTTGAGTTTTTTTTGAGTTTTAAGAGTGAGCAGGAAATACCTTACGAAAGAGTCATTTTTTTTTTTTTTTTGCAGATGTGACAAGCGGAAACGTTGATATAGGAGGATTATGGTCGCAGGCAAGTTTCGTTTGTAAGATTTTGCATTTGTAGTCATTGACAGTGTTGATTAAAGTGTACTACTTCTAAAACAATTTCAAATACACTCTTTTTAGATTTTGCGCGTTTTACAATGATGAAAACGAATTTAGCCATAACAATAAAAATGTCTTCTTTTTAAAATTTATCATGGACATGTAACAACCACAATTTGGGTTTGGGATACTTGCGATATAAATTAACAATTATGGGAGTGGGCTATCAGTATTACATATACTTAAGATAGAAATTAACAATTATGGGAGTGGGCTATCAGTATTACCTGTACTTAAGATAAAAATTAACAATTATGGGAGTGGGCTATCAGTATTACATATACTTAAGATAGAAATTAACAATTATGGGAGTGGGCTATCAGTATTACCTGTACTTCAGATAGAAATTAACAATTATGGGAGTGGGCTATCAGTATTACATATACTTAAGATAGAAATTAACAATTATGGGAGTGGGCTATCAGTATTACCTGTACTTCAGATAGAAATTAACAATTATGGGAATGGGCTATCAGTATTACCTGTACTTCAGATAGAAATTAACAATTATGGGAGTGAGCTATCAGTATTACCTGTACTTAAGATAGAAATTAACAATTATGGGAGTGGGCTATCAGTATTACCTGTACTTAAGATAGAAATTAACAATTATGGGAGTGGGTTATCAGTATTACCTATACTTAAGATAGAAATCAACAATTATGGGAGTGGGCTATCAGTATTACCTGTACTTAAGATAAAAATTAACAATTGTGGGAGTGGGCTATCAGTATTACCTGTACTTAAGATGTATGATACTGCCAAACTATGACCAGATAGGTCCATTCATCTTAAATAAATGTGCTGATAGTATTGCTCAATCTCTTACCTACATAATCAATCAAAGCATTACTAAGTGAATCTTCCCATCTCAATAGAAGGCAGCCAGGGTTACGCCTGTTTATAAAATGGGTTCAAAATCAAATCCAGATAATTATAGACCAATATCTATTCTGCCATTTATATCCAAACTGTGTGAAAGACACCTTTACAAATACCTCTGTGGTTACTATTTAATTCACCCATCCCAATCTCGATTTATACTGAACCACTCATGTCGGTCTTCTTTAAAAAACCTCATTCATAAATGGTTGCTTGCTATGGACACTGGAGAATTGGTTGGAACTATATACCTTGATTTTAAGAAGATTTTTGACTTAGTGGGCCATAATATATTTGCATGGAAACTAGAAAAGTACAATTGCTCTCACTTATCACTCTTATGGTTCAAATCGTACCTATCTGACAAAAGCCAACAACTTGTTTTTGGTAACATTAACTCAGAGCTGATGTCCATCAACAAAGGAGTTCCACAGAGATATATTTTGGCCCTTGTATTATTCATATTTGTTATAATTGACTTGCCACTCTATGTACAACATTCAAAAATCGATGATACTAATTGCATAAATCTGATTCTAATGTTTAAACGTTAAACGAACAATTGGGTGAAGATTTATATCAAATTGAATATTGGTGTTCATTGAATGACGTGTTTATCAAATTCCTAAAACAAAGGCAATATTGCTTGGAACTAGACAAAGATTATCAGAGAACTGAAATCCAAATCTTGAGCTGTATATTGAAAATAATCTAATTGAAAATGTTGACAAAGAAAAACTTTTTGGAGTTCATGCTGATAAGAAATTTTGACTGGTGTAAGCAAGTGAAACACATTTGCTCTGCAGTAAGCTCACGATTTTTTTTTAAATTTTTTTTACAGAGGGTACAAAGTTATCTACCACTCAACTATCGAAAATTATTTTACAATGCATTCATTCTTCCTCTTTTGGACTACTGCTGCACAATTTGAGAAAATACAACTGATAGTAATATTAAAACAATCCACAAACTTTCAAAAAAGGGCAGCAAGAATTATCCTAAATTTACCATTTGATACACCATCCAAAATTCTATTCTTGGATTTGAAATGGGTTTGTTTTAAAATACAGATAACGAACGTTGCCTTCAATATTTGCATGGTATGTTTCATTTTAAGTCAGAAGAACATGACCAAGGATCTAAATTGAGATCGATTACAAATGATCATTGCAGAACACCATTTCCAAAATCAAATACTTTAAAACAATCATTTGCTTACTAGGGTGCTATTTTATGGAATGAACTCCCCATAACCATTAGATCATAAAAAAATCTAAATGTGTTCAAAACAAAATTGTATGACAATTATCTTGAAAGGCAGGTGTCATTGTAAATATTGAAGCACATGCACTCCTATTTGCTCTGTTCATGCATATCATGTACACTTCGTGCTTTTATTCTAAATGTATCCTGATGGCCTCAGTGGAGAATAATATATTATCACTGAGTTACCCTCACAAACACAGTGGGTATTATTATTATTATTATTATTTTAACCGCATGGAATCTAACTAGTTTGAATAGACATATCAGCCATATGTCTCATTCAAACCACGTCAATATATTAGCCCTGGCTAACAGTGCATATCCATAAAACACCGAAATAGAGAAATTGGTGAATGTACAATAGTTAAGTTTACGGTTATTGCTTGTTGTTGGATTTCTCACAGGTACAAAGAAACTTCCTTGGTTATGCCGTGGCCATCGTGATAGGAGTTCTGTTCATCGTCATCTTCCCAATAGTTGGCTGGTGCTTCTGCTGCTGCCGTTGCTGTGGCAACTGTGGCGGTAAAAGAAACCACGAGTTCTCAGGAAGCGCCAACTGCCATCGGCTAGTCCTTTCCGGTTTTCTTTTCGTTATCGCCACTTTTGCTTTGTAAGTATTAACCCTATATCTTTCATTTTTACATTAACAAATCGATGAGACAACAATCAGCATATCCACATGATTTTCTTGTCCTTGAAGCCAATGTAGCTTTACGAAAACCTATTCCTCTTTGTAAGTCTCATCTAATCCTCTCATCAATTGGCGCTGGAATCCCCGCCCCAACCTTACGCAAATTGCTAATGGTAGAATGTTTTTCTGGTCGGCAGATTCTAATTATTATATTTACTATTCTAGCATACGTTTCGTTTTGAATGCTACATTCTTAGCCGTTTTTATTGTATTGTTAGTAACTCCGAGAAACACTGCCTTAATATGTGCCTTGTGGAGTCTTAAAACTAGTAGTAGTATGTATTATATTGTAAGCACGCATAGATTAACTATTAGTAATATGTATTATAGTGTAAGCACGCATAGATTAACTATTAGTACCATGTATTATATTGTAAGCACGCATAGATTAACTATTAGCAGTATGTATTACATTGTAAGCACGCATACATTAACTATTAGTAGTATGTATTACATTGTAAGCACGCATACATTAACTATTAGTACTATGTATTATATTGTAAGCACGCATAGATTAACTATTAGTAGTATGTATTATATTGTAAGCACGCATACATTAACTATTAGTAGTATGTATTATATTGTAAGCACGCATACATTAACTATTAGTAGTATGTATTACATTGTAAGCACGCATACATTGACTATTAGTAGTATGTATTACATTGTAAGCACGCATACATTAACTATTAGTACTATGTATTATATTGTAAGCAGGCATAGATTAACTATTAGTAGTATGTATTACATTGTAAGCAGGGATACATTAACTATTAGTACAATGTATTATATTGTAAGCACGCATACATTAACTATTAATACTATGTATTACATTGTAAGCACGCATAGATTAACTATTAGTAGTATGTATTACATTGTAAGCACGCATACATTAACTATTAGTAGTATGTATTATATTGCAAGCACGCATACATTAACTATTAATACTATGTATTACATTGTAAGCACGCATACATTAACTATTAGTAGTATATATTACATCGTAAGCACGCATACATTAACTATTAGTACTATGTATTATATTGTAAGCACGCATAGATAAACTATTAGTAGTATGTATTACATTGTAAGCAGGCATAGATTAACTATTAGTAGTATGTATTACATTGTAAGCAGGCATAGATTAACTATTAGTAGTATGTATTACATTGTAAGCAGGCATAGATTAACTATTAGTAGTATGTATTACATTGTAAGCACGCATATATTAACTATTAGTAGTATGTATTACATTGTAAGCACGCATACATTCACTATTAGTACTATGTATTATATTGTAAGCAGGCATAGATTAACTATTAGTAGTATGTATTATATTGTAAGCACGCATACATTAACTATTAGTACTATGTATTATATTGTAAGCACGCATAGATTAACTATTAGTACTATGTATTATATTGTAAGCACGCATACATTAACTATTAGTAGTATTTATTATATTGTAAGCACGCATACATTAACTATTAGTAGTATTATTACATTGTAAGCACTCATAGATTAACTATTAGTACTATGTATTATATTGTAACACGCATACATTAACTATGCAGCCAAACTGTTATCTTGTTTTTAGCTGACATGTGGGCTCTATGTCTTATGAAATATTAAGATATGTATCCAGTTACCACAAAGACCCTCTTTATTTAATATTCATGACCCAATCTAAATTGTTATGATAGTCAATAATTTGCCGAGCAGATTTGACCTATACAAATTACTTGCGAACTGTCATTCACATTTGCGGGTAAACATGTCCCGTTCTGAATTTGCTTCCTTCTTTTTTCAGCTCAGTATTTTAACTCTGTTCCGGGATTAGAGTTATTAAAGTTCAGGTTTATAAATGCTTCAAAAGTAGGAGTCAGTTATCCAAGAAACCCTGTCTAACATTCTAACAAATGGAATATTTTTGAAAACAAATACTAGCAATCAAAAAGCTGTCATATGCTTAGCTTTTCTATTGATTGTATTTGTCCATTTATGGGCCAATGTATTAGATTACTACTACTCTATTTTGAATTTTGAATAGCCAAAGCCTATCTACAAAGCTTAGATGAATTGTTTTATTGCTCAAAGATAGAGCAAATAGTGTTCCTTATTTCATAAAATATAAAATTAAAGCAACTCTCATGTCTCTTCTGAATTCTAGTCCATTGCTCCAATTTTTTTCTTCATCCTTTCTAGGGTTGGGAATATTTGTACCTATGTCTCCAGTGAAAGAATGACAACGAGCCTGGAAGAGATAAATTCAAGCGTTGTGAACAATCTAGATGACATCAACACTTTCCTCAACCTGACAGAAGAAGTAGGGTTTGATAATTGTCTTTGCTTTCGTTTCTGCTTAGTTTACATTACTTTTTCCCAAACAGATTTAATAATGCGTACCGCGCAGTTTCAACAGGTCAAAACTCATCTTGATGTCGTTCTTTAAGAAGAGGAAACGAAGAACTCAGAGAAGAAACTACCAACCTTAGATTGGTTATGCCGATCTATTTCTCGAGACAGGGCACTGAACCCGGACCGCATACGTGTAAAGGGAGTGCAATATCGCTGCTCTGTTCAGATACTGTCCGTGATCTCGGCACTGTTTTCCTGTTAACAGCTGGCTACAAAAGGGATCTGATGCATCAAATGGCACTGTATATGCAAAACATTATATTAATATCTTATTGATAGCTAAAATACAATTGAAACATTTTCTCATAGGAAGAAACGTAGAGCTTTCTTAATTCGATGTCCAATACGTGCTCGATTAAGCCACAAAACAAAATAGTACAAGACGTTGACTAGAAAATTAGGATATGGTATTTTTTTGAAAAAAAGTTTGAAGAGAATTGAAGATTGAAGAATCATTATTCAAAAGCTCCAGTGTAACCATCCTCTCAATTGTTTGAAATCTGTCTTTACTATTTCTTTTTTCTTCTTCGTTTTCCAATTATAGTCTACTTTCCTACTCTATGTTTGCATTTCTCATGAAGTGAATACCAACTTTTATGATTTAAACTTAATGCGGAAATTCCGTTTCTTTCAGCAAGTCTTTGTTCTGGGTCAAACCAACTTGAACATAACTAGGGATGCTGTGGTTAGCACAATGGATACCCAAGGTGAGTCTCTCTCCCTCCTCTCTCTCTCTCTCTCTCTCTCTCTCTCTCTCTCTCTCTCTCTCTCTCTCTCTCTCTCTCTCTCTCTCTCTCTCTCATGTTCTGATCAATTCTGATTAATGTATTTATACTCAGGAATTTCACAGGGACATTTGCTAATGGCAGTCATTTTTTTGCATTAAGTGCCTAGCAATCAGTAAATCGTGTAAAATTAAATCTATTATGCGAATATTATTTTTTAAAATAAATTTTTCGACGGTGACATTAGCAATAATAAATTTAACCATGGCTAACCTATGCAGTTTAAAATAGTGTTTTTGGTGTGACTCGGTGTAACAGGACAGGTATGCTTCAGTCTGTATAGTTGTGTGAAGTCAACTAATTTTAACATAATCATTCAGATTTAAGGTCAAGGAAATTACATTTGTATGTATGTATAATAATCCATTAATACCGGGAGAGATAATATTTTGGCATCTCATACCTATAACTAAACATTGAAACTTTTGAGTTATTATCCAGTACCATTGTTTTCTCTACCCAACAATGAATGAATTCCGTCCGTCCAGTGAAACAAATCATGTTCAACAGTTTTGACGAAACCTTGGAAGTGAGTTGCAAGTTGACCTAATTGTGTTGTTTCCGGACTTCTAAACCGCTTCCGATATGTTTCAAGTTCATCGTTTTCAGAGTGAATACTGGAAAACTGGAAACCCGTTGGGCATATTCAGAAAATTGGTACATATATCTTGGCAATTGTCTGGAGGTGCTATTGTCTATGAAAACGTTACAGACTTTAATATTTTAATTTTTAATTTGCCTGCTGGAAGCGTTGCGAGTTAGTGTAAGTTTATCGTGTCTTCAGCGTAACTCAATACCCGTTCGAAATTAGTATTAGCCCTTACCGTGACGTCACTGGTTATGCGACAAATTGGCAGTCAGTTGAAGGTGACTCTAAGTTTGAATTTAATTTGGATGTAATTAGATTTCATAATAACAGGTATACATCTTAACAGTGTCTATGAGTATCTTGATACAGTTGCCAATTTACGTAATGAAGCAGTATTAGCTATCGCTCAGTTGTGAACAGTAAGTAGTAGATTCCCCAGTATAGGTTGCACAAATTTGACAGCCTTATTAACTGGTACCTATTTGTTTATATATATATATATATATATATATATATATATATATATATATATATATATATATATATATATATATATATATATAATCTCCATAATCTGAATTCATCTTCAGTATTGATTATTATAATGTTTAACATCGTTGTTCTGCGTGATTTTTGTTTTCAAATGTTACAACTAATAGACCAATGCATACAGACCAGATGTAACGTAGTGACATCACAACAATATATCCATCATGGCGACTTTCGTAGACCAATGCATTGGCTACAGACCAGATGTAACGTAGTGACATCATAACAATATATCCATCATGGCGACTTTCGTAGACCAATGCATTGGCTACAGACCAGATGTAACGTAGTGACATCACAACAATATATCCATCATGGCGACTTTCGTAGACCAATGCATTGGCTACAGACCAGATGTAACGTAGTGACATCACAACAATATATCCATCATGGCGACTTTCGTAGACCAATGCATTGGCTACAGACCAGATGTAACGTAGTGACATCACAACAATATATCCATCATGGCGACTTTCGTAGACCAATGCATTGGCTACAGACCAGATGTAACGTAGTGACATCACAACAATATATCCATCATGGCGACTTTCGTAGACCAATGCATTGGCTACAGACCAGATGTAACGTAGTGACATCACAACCATATATCTATCATGGCGACTTTCGTAGACCAATGCATTGGCTACAGACCAGATGTAACGTAGTGACATCACAACAATATATCCATCATGGCGACTTTCGTAGATCAATGCATTGGCTACAGACCAGATGTAACGTAGTGACATCACAACAATATATCCATCATGGCGACTTTCGTAGACCAAATAGTGGACGCGAATGTTTGAAATTAATCTGCCATATCTTGAAAACTGCACAACAGCTTTGAGTAAAAGTTTGGTATATATTTGCATTCACTTTGTATATTTATTCACAGTACATATACAAACAGAGTTTGTTTTCCTTAAACGTTGGAAACATTAGTTGCAAAGTGTACAAATTCGGTCTTTTCGATTTTGAAACTTCTAAACCATTTCAGATATTTTTATAAATAATTGCTTCAGAGAATTTTCCATATTTATTATTTTTACGTGATACAATTGAAATAAGGGAATATTTTATTTGACGTTATGGTAAAGCTGTCTTTTTGCCCTTTAGAATTTTATTTTCTCTGTTATACTGTGTCAGTGCTGAAATTGCTATTATAGATAAACTATGAAAACATGTCACAAGGCGGGCACTCGGTTGTACTTATTTTGCAAACCACGTCCGTGTAAACCGTTTCTGCCTTATACGTCAGATCTAAGGTTTCCAATCAAGAACTTGTAATACCACACTATAAAACATGCATTAATACGAGCATGTAATTTCTCACTTCCACTGAAGTTCTAACTCTTGTATACTTTATATTCATGACGCCACGTTCTTGTTATATGCCTTGTATCAATACATCCATCGTATATTCATAAAATAGTGAAGATATCCTTCTGTCACACACACACACACACACACACACACACATATATATATATATATATATATATATATATATATATATATATATATATATATTTGTGTTTGTACGGGGTGGGGATATATAGATGATTATTTCTCCTTGCTGTATTTCAGCTTTAAGCGATAAACTGTCTGACTACTTCATTGAGACATTGTCTGGCGGGGCACTAGCCACTATGCAAGCACGTAAGATCTTTTTTTTCTTACCTGCATACTCGACCACTAATTTTACCTGCAATTTAAATATATATTTAAATTTTTTGGTTTCTATTTTCTATTTTTTGTAAGAGTCACCTTTTAACTGCTAAACTATTAAGTCAGATAAATTTTCAGAATACGATTTTAGCTAATTTAGTGATGCAATTCAATTTTAATCACGTTAATAAAAATGTCAGGTAATACTAGTAAAATGAACAAATAGAACAAAAATTCAGTCCGCTAAGATGCTGAATTCCATAGCTTCAAAAATGAATAACGCAAAAATAATATATGATTTACAGTTATCGACAAGTTTTCTGATCTTTGACGCAACCGATGTCAAATCAGCAGGTTGCGTTAAAAAGTGTTATTGTTTATGATTTTGACCACACATATTCACGTCGATGGGAAAATTACAAATTTATGATAATAATAATAATAATAATAATAATAATAATAATAATAAAAATACTACAACAACCAAAATGGACACCTGTGCTCACATAAAAAAAGTGTTAAATCATTTGCAAAGACAAGGAAGAAAACCCCGATAGAAAAACTCAGGTACTGTAATAAATATGACTGGAATAACCAAATACAAGGGTAACGTCGTGAAACATTTTACACAGCAACAAGAAATTTCTCGACTGGTAATGTGTGTGCGGTGGAGCACGCGACATTTAATATTCACCACTAATTGCTAGTAGGCAGAATAGAATGTGGTTCAAAGAATAAGACATTGATGGAACTGCTCGGGGAATAGGCAATAAGGCGTCGAATGTATCATCTATAGTCAGAAAAGGGCAAGCAAGCAGCATCTGAACAAATGTAGGTATAGGAGGTGCATTACAGACCACAGTCAAGTTGTCTTATGGAGGCTAAGTAGCAGAAATAAATAAAAATGCAATTTAAAAAAAATGAAAAATTTCTTACCTAACATAAGAGTCAGGAGAATTATCAGTATAGTGGTGACATAGCCTAGTTGAACTATGAACATATACGGAGCTTTGGATGCTGGAGGAAATTGGAGCAATCGTTACAACTCTGTCAAGCAACGATATAATGAGACTCGCGGTTTTGGCAAGTAAATAATGTAAAAATAAAGTACTAGCATTACTTCATTCTAACAACGACGAGGAAACGAACAACATAATATATACAGTTGCAGTAGTAAAAATCCTGGCACTAGGATACCAGCCATGCAAACTTCATCAGCTAGAGAAAAGCAAATTCACAATGGAAACGCGGGTCGGAAATGAAACTTGACTAAAAGAGAGCAGAGATAAGTAAGCTAAATTTCGACAAGCAATAAGGTCAACAAACCATCTGTAGAGTGACAACATACGCAAGTACGAAGTGGCGTCTACACTATAGTTGTTGTTGTTGTTGTGGGATTAACGCCATTTTTCACCACATTATATGCTATACATGGCGGCCAGTATATCTGGTTGAGGAAGAACCCCAGAAAGCACCGGGAAGAACCACCGACCCACGAGAAGCTGCTGGCAAGCTTTCTCACATAGGCACATTGGCCGAGCCCGAGACCACTCGGCCACCCGGGGCCCCTCTACACTGTAAAACAAGGAAGGAAGTGATGGGGGTATTTAAACAACAAATACTCGAAATTTCAGAACAAACTAAGAGGTATTAGGATAGAGTAAAACTAACAAATTTAAACCGGCGACATGTATATCAAGAGTTCAACATCGAAGATGACCAATAAGCACATGGTTACGAAATTCTGTAGCAACAAATGGAGAAAACCATCTAAACAAAAGTGCCTTTCGGGGTAGCTGGGGAAGATTACCGTCTACACTCGCGTATAAATCGGGTCCAAATGCAAACAACATAGACCCTGATATGCCGGTGCATTATGCGATGGCAGATCAGGGTCTATGTTGTTTGCTCTACTGATTAGTCCTTGCAAACTGTTTGCAGTTGGTACCGGTAGAATACACCGCAGTTGGTATACAGTAATGTACAAAAATAGCTTGGACTACCAAGCAGATATTGTCATAGCTACGGAATCAACAAAGAAACTACTACGAAAATATCAGTTGAAAAGCCGTCGGCAAATACAAGGTGCGCAAATTCTGGATGAACAATATATAGCTTCTATGATAAATTAGTAGCTCAACAGGGAGACTGCATGAGTACAAGCAGAAATACATGCAGTGGGCCCGGATACTAGTAGTTGATGTAAGATCACATTTTCCTGTTGATAAAATATCAAATGTTAGTAACTACATGCAATTTACAGAAATAATTCCTTACATGACATATAATCACCAAAGTAGGAGAGGAATACATCCAAGAGAACAGAATGAGTGTAGACGAAGTTCGAGTTAAACAACAACAGCAAAAGACAGATAGTGGCTCATTGACAAGGCAGTGTTTTGAAATTGCAAAGGGATAACATTTGTTTGACTTTCATCGACTACAAGAAGGTTCATGAGACAACAACCCACTCGTGGATCCTGGAGTTCCTGAAGCTTCTACAGCAGGTTAGTATCTGTTCTAGCTAAAGATTCATCGATACCTTGCAGAAAGCAACTCATAATCCAGGACAATAGACACTAGGAAATCAGAATTGAAGGAATATTTTACTGGGGGTCTGATTTTTACTGCTGCAATATATAGCCACACAAATTCCTCTACCAAAGGTGTACAGCATAAGGTAGGGTCTTATCAAGTAAAATGTCCACGTAATCAATAGGTTGATGTTTATGGACGATCTAAACCTTTGAGGGCGAAATGAGTGTCGGATTGACTACCCGGCCCAGTCAGTAAGGATTAACTCTGTTGACATCGAAGTGGCCTTTGGAATTCGTAAGTGTGTACATTTGAACAACATCAAGCATAGCTAACTGGCGAAGAGAGTGAGCAGGACATTTTTGAACAAGCGGTGCTTGAAACGGAAGGAGGAGGGGCTGAAGATTCAGAATGCACAGAAATTCTTGAGATAGCCTAAATCATGTCGATATGATGAGATGAAAAATCGGAAAGTCAGAAGGAGCTCATTTAAAGAGTGTTGGCAGACCGGCTTGAACTTAAATGGAGATTACTAACTATCTCAGCCATCACCATTTATGGACTGGACAAAAATGGAGCTGTAGGATATAAATAGAAAGACTCAACAAACGTACGTATATTCATGAAGGACTATACCTAAACACTGATGTGAACATATTGTACCATTTCTGGGAAGACTGGAGAAAGAGGCTGGATTAGCATTAAAGACTGTAATGCAGCGGCAAAGAATAATGTACGAAAGTACGTTATGGACAATGATTAGGTGTCCATATTCTTGATTCAGGAAGAAGGCCTTCTTAAAGACAGCTTAGGATTGCATTAACGCCAAGACATAAAGCATTAAAGAAGAGAAAAGGCTATATGTAATCAGTTTTTAAGTTAGATTCTAAATCAGGTACAGCAATTAGATATTGCTTCTATGCCAAATGTGTGTTTGTGTGTGTGTGTGTGTGTGTGTGTGAGAGAGAGAGAGAGAGAGAGAGAGAGAGAGAGAGAGAGAGAGAGAGAGATATAGAGATAGAGAGAGGATAGCTTCAGTAGCGCATGACTAGGGCATTTATGGTATACAATGTGAAAGGAAGTAATAGCGACGAAACGGCTGATATCTCGGAGATATGAGTTAAGATGCACAACAATGATAGAGTATAGAAAGTAATTAAGACCAGCTAGTCAAAATATTGTTTGAAGTGCGGGGGTGGGGTGGGTCGACACATCTACTCAGTCTCTCTGACTAAAAGAAGAAATATTTCAGCGGTTTTAGTAATATGTCCAAACGTATACTTTTTCTTTGCTTTGGCATGAACATTTTTAAGCCCTAACATAAGGCGGCGTTGCCCTATTGTAGATCAGTGAAACGAACAACAAAATAAGGATGATGATGATGATGATGATGATTCGTGTTTCAAACTGAGGGCAGCAATATACAAAATCCAATCAGATACAATGATTGTGTATTGTGATGTATTTTAACGGTATTTTGTTACTATTCAGATAAACAGGCTCTTTGTTTCTTCTTTTTCGTAATATTTCTCTCAGTCAAAGTGGTGGAAGTCTACCAAGAAGGAATTCCTAAGGTCTTCATCTGATTTTGCACAGAGCTCGTTTATGTTACCATGTTCAAGGGTAAACCTGGTACGTCCTACACTTAATATATTTATCCATATATTTCATGTGCAACACGATTGACTATGATTGTATATTTTATATTGTTACATAATGGCTTGAAATCTCACCAACAAAATTATTTTGCTTCAGATATGAAGAATTTTGTTTTTTATGTAAATAATGATGAACTCATATAATCAAAGCTGCATCCATTTGTCGTTTACAATATACTATTCCAGGCATACAACAAACTGAGAGCGTGTTTAACGAGGTAGAGAAGGGAATCAATGACTTCAGGTCTGCCTATGGACCAATTAGGATTCAATGTCTATCAGTGTCAACATCACCTTCACAATGTCCGGATCCAGACCCACAGGTAGTTTATGTTTCTAGACGGCTACTTTAAAATTACTGCCTGGTATATGTTGATGATACACATGTAAATGCAAAGAACTTGCCTCGATGCAATAATTTGATGTTATATAATCGGAAATGCACAGTGAAGATGGTATTCCTACAATGACAGAAAGAGTATTGTCATAACAAAGTCAGCATAATACAGGCATTTTCTTTCGTAAAATGCTACATACTCTCTCTCTCTCTCTCTCTCTCTCTCTGTTGAAGGGGGCCACAGACGAAAAGGATGAATAAAGCGTAAAAGAACGAAAAATGTAATCTGAAATAGTTTTCAATATTTTTTGTTCTAATTTGTTTTAGGATTCAAATTACCGTAACTATGAAGATGAGAAAAAACAGAGGTTAGATCTTAAAACGTCCAACAAATTGTAAACATATTTCTTAACATATGGATCGCATAAGCTGACACAAAAACAACTGTACATATTTTAGCACAATCCATCAGAAATGACAACCTAGATGACGGGTGTCAGTCACCTCCAAAGTATATTTAGCGTCTTACTGGTTGATCAACAGCAGAATTCGTTAGCATTTTTTGGCCCAAGACTTTTAAGTGAAACGTGTTTTTTTTTTTTACACAATTACGCAGCAACCACTTAACTTATGCTACTAAGCTATGGTATACATGTTAATATGCATATTTATTACATACCTATAAATGATACATTGCTTCAACTAATCATGTTCCGACAATCTGATACAGATATCTGTATCCCCTACTAGCGTTTTCCAATTTTGTATCACCATAGTCCGAAAACTGGAGCTACTTTACGAAGTCACATGAATAACACCATCCCACCCAATTCTCCATATATTGACATTAACTATAAAATCGAAACAAATGTTTTATTAAACAAATTGTAAATAGTTTAAAATTCGTACAGCAGCATAACCACAACAGTCTTTACGGCAAGATTTAAAAGCATACTGAACTACACAACTGGAATCGCATGCCATGTTTGCATTTTGTCACATCGTTTGCATCCAGTTTGAATAGAGGAATCGGTAAAATGTTTCGGTAGCAAAGCTGATGAATTGTAACATCATTGTCAACCATTTGTATCACCCAAGTTATCGAGTCCGAGTTTTCTCTGACCATTTCCACCCCGTTTTAGATATTTGTACAGTTATGTTGGGGTGTGAGCTCAGAGCGTATTCCCTATCGAAAACATGGAATTCGCCTAAGCCACGCGGTAGCGGATTAGGGTAATCGCTTTAAACAGGGACTAGCAAAATTAAGCGACATTGTGTCGAGC
Source organism: Margaritifera margaritifera (assembly GCA_029931535.1). Taxonomy (NCBI): domain Eukaryota; kingdom Metazoa; phylum Mollusca; class Bivalvia; order Unionida; family Margaritiferidae; genus Margaritifera; species Margaritifera margaritifera. Next base: position 1,251,344 of record JAQPZY010001196.1, on the reverse strand, counting down.
CCTACCTGCCTCATGTCGATAAGTACAATACCTATCTTCTTATTTATAACAATTAATACTTAATTCGTCTCTTTAATAAGCCAGATTTGCAGTGTTTACAAACTTGATACCGTACTTTACCATTTCTTACATTGCATGGTCACGTGGTCCGAATATCGCGGCTTACATTTTTCTTTTAAAGTGATCGCCCAATGCCGCTACCGAGTGTATTCGAGAAATGCCATATTTTTTATACGGTTATATTCCGACCAATTACACCAGCTTAACTTTCCAAATATCTACAGCAAAGAGGGAAAGGTCAGACAAAAAGCTGACTGCATAGTTCTCTAGAATGAAGGATTCAAATTACTGCCAATGACACCGAGTAAATCCAAGGTAAACACGTAATCTGCATGGTGAGCATCCAGAAATAGGACAGAATATATGTGTACGTTATGCGGCGCCTCATCACCAGTTAATAAACTTCTTACACTATAAAAAGTAGCTTCAAAAATTAATTAAAATAAATGTCTATTTCTAAAGGTATATAAAGAAGCATAATCAGTATAGTATGTTGATTGTGAAAGCTGTGTCATCTCTTGTGAATATATGACATCAGTGGATCACACTAGACCCTTCGCGTCTCTCGAGATCGGCTAATATCACATATGGACTCGAGATTTTCTGTTGTTGTTTTTTATTTGTTGTTTTAAACATATTTTATTATCATTTTATTAAACAATGTTATTGGACTCGAGTTGTGTAATTCATCTAGGTCTTTTCCCAAAACATGCAAAATGACAAAGATGACATTAGTTTTACAAAAATTCAAGTACGTCCGATAAACAAGGTCAAAAATTTCGCATATTACAAGACATGAAACATTTCAAAGGAAAAGAGAATAAACATGTAGGTATATAGTTCCGTAAATACGAATGTAATGAGAGAGACAGAGGGGGGAAGATAACGAGAGAGAGAGAGAGAGAGAGATAGAGAGAGAGAGAAGACACTGCACTGGATACAGTTACTTTTGTGCATTTCGTTTATTTTATAAATTTAGTATAGATGATATAGCTATCACGATCAACATACTATACTCATAATGATTATGCATATCACTTGATTAGATATTGGAGCAATTAAATTAATTTTTACCAGGGATATTGTTTTTGCTTTTATTTATATTTTTCATGCATTTTGGACTTGGATTTAGTGGCACTTTGGAAGCATACTTATTTGACAACTATAAATCGAGCTCATTGTTTTTTGTAAGTTTTGTACAAATTGTTTTTGATTAATAGAAAGGTAAAAACGGCACAATCAGATAAAGTTAACAATTTGACCTGTGACACTCAAAACTATTCGACCTGCGAAAGCCAAGATTGTTTTTGTTATTTATGTATATGTTGTTACGACAAGGGGCTATGTAACAAAAGAAAAGACTCAAACAAGCTTTCAAGATATAAAATACAAATCTTTAATTTCCTAAAATATTAAAATATTTCAACAAACAATTAAAGTGAAAGAATTAAAAATAAATTACAGTATAGAATATCCTTAAAAGTCCTAAATTGTTTTAATGTTCACTGTTCCGGAAGTTAATCCAACTATTCCGATTGTATGTTCCGAATGAAGTAGCCTTTACTGTGCTAAAATGTTGATGAGATTAAGTTATATCCAAATAATCCTTGCTAATATGGAATCTCACAAGTTTTAGAAATGTTTCCGATAATTCCACGGAGCTATATAATAATTCAGGTTGAAGACACAGTACTGAATCAAAAATGTACTGTATTAATTAATAAATATCCAAATAATAATATCCCACACTCAAAATGAATCAAATGCGTTATGAACTCTCAATCTCTATGTAACTATGAAGAATGCCTAAACACAGGATTATTTCCTATATATATAGCCTTACTGCGCAGAATCGAAATAAAACCCATTCTACGTCTTCGATAAACAAACTAGGTATTTCGAAATAATTTCCTTCTAGTAAACACGATTCATTCTTTGGATGTGACCTTAAAACTTTAATTCCTAATCAATAAAATGTTTACTCCTAAAAGTACGAGAACTAGGTCAAAAGTTCATTCTCTCGCGCGCGTAAAATACGTCACATGACTAAAGCTACAAGAAACTAGGTGAAATATTGATCCAAAAATACCGTATGTGTACTCAAGGTAAGACGACAGCTGTTAGACTAAGAACAGAGATCACAAACTAATAAACTATACCATTATTAAAAGGAAAATTATATATAATTCAGTAACAATGTACATTGCTGACATACATTATTCACCCCCCAAAATGGATAACATAAACTCAAAGACGTGATTTTAACCAAACGATCGTATCCAAGTTTCAATTATGTGTTATCACAAAGTAAGACGCGAGAAAAGGAACATGCTGAGGACTTTCATATCTAGCGCTACAGATATTTGCACGAAAAATCAAATATTTGTGTATGTTAGTAGTTAATACAGAAACTTCGCTCATGTAACATGCCTTGATTAGTCTAAATTTATCCGTCATCCATTTACTTTTTCTTCCAGTTCACTAACATACTGAATAAAAAGGGAGAATTCGCAGGTTTCAAGAACAACAGTATCAACGAAAAGGTACCCATTTTTAAATTACGAAAGTTCTGGTAGACACGACAAGATAGGACAAGAGCCATTATTCACTCCTTAAGTTATGCAAAATTTAAATACTCTTTCCCAAATGTAAACGCCGTTTATTAAACTATACCTTTTATCTAATGTGAGATGCATATAATCTTTTTGGAGATGGATTAGTTTCTAGCAAGTGATGTAGAAAATATAGTAGGAATCCAACAAGAAATTTTAATTTCTCATCTTAGTAATAAATACCTATCTAAAATCATGTAGTTGGACAGGATACATAAACATTCATCATTTTAAAAAAATTTTTTAAGTACGAACAATTTGCGGATTCATGAAATTATATTTAAAATTAGTTTTCCATCATAAGTAAAATCTTTATTTTTATTATATTAATTGTCAAAAGTATGAATGTTTTTACATATATAGCTGGACGTGTGCTTTCTATTTAAAACCTGAAAAATATCAATAATATATAATCCTTATTTGTCTCTTATGGATTACATACCTACTCTAAGATTGTAAACCAATTGCTTTATATCCTCGAGTGTTTTCAGATAAAATGTGTTATTAATATTTCATGATCGTAATTCGAAAAGATAGAATAAATTTCAAACCTCTGCTTATAAAAACAAACATTTCAAATATGCTCTCGCTTTGTATTGTACTGTAGATATTAAGAGATGAATATTTATTTACGAAATTAGAATCACCGTGTTTCTTGACTGTAAATGTAATTCCAATCCTGAACATTAAAATCAGAAAACAAAATGATTAAGTATATAAAAGTCCAAAATATATCTGGAGTAAAAAAAAAATATACCCTTATCTTGATATTATTTAATTTGGGATAATACTTAATGGAAAAGTGAATAATTTTGCAGATTAAAGATGGAATAAGAGTTCAAGTCAATACCAAGTTACAAGGTCTTTCTTTGAGCAGTAAGTGCCTTCCTTTCATTACTACTAGCATATAAGCAAATGTTACAGCGTCTCACCTACTCCTCTATTAAGCAAGAATACGGCACCCCGAAATAGCGCGCAGGAAAAAAGCGCGCCGACAAAAGCTCGCAAAGACAAAAGCGCGCAGGACAAAAGCCCGCCGACATAATAGCGCAAAGACGAAAGCCTACAACAATTACCATTTTGTGTCTGTAGTAAAGAAACTAACAAATACAGCATTAAAGATCATTAAGCATCGTTTATTAAGTAATATCTCAATATGCTGAAATATGGCGTTAAAGATGAAATAACAATATCTATTCATTAATATCTCAATAGGCAAACGTTCAATGGCTACAAGTGTCGTATACAGTGCAAAGTTATGCGCGATTACGCGCAGATAGTCCATTATTGACACACTGCCGTATGTCGGAATTAAAGCTTGCAGGCGCCGATTGAGTTGAACATATTTCGACTTCGACGCTTCGGGATGTCAAACGCTGGATTGATAGCGTTCGATCTGCAGCTCAAGCGCGTTCACGTCAGCGTACGGATGACCTCGTTTCTTTATCAGACTTTCGATCGTTCTCTGCGAAGCAGTATATGCCGGCAACATACTGGCTGACGTTAACGAAACTCCTGTTGTGCTCTGCTGGATGATTTGCCGAAGTTTTTCTACAGTCGTCACTGCACGCCGACGTATCTCGACCACAGCCTTCGTCACTTCATTAAGTTCTGGAGTGGGAGCATGATTATACTCCGAAACAACAGTTACTGCATCTGTTGGATCAAATTTCAGCTAACCTTTGCAGTCTTTTTTCACGCATCTCCATGAAATACTCCCATCCGAATGAATACGATCTTTACAAAGCCGATAGCCATCACGTAAAATGTGCTCTTTCTGCTTCTGCGATTCGGTTCTTTCCATGACTGCAAATGTTTGGGCCTAACTATATTTGTGTGCTATTTAGACAGTTTCGGGTACGCAAGTAGCTTTGTAGAATGACTCTTCAAATAATATATTGAACTTAGAAATTATGTTACTTTTCATGTCTACTTCTACTCTGCGCGCTTTTCTTTTGCGCGATTCTGTCAGGGTTTTAGGTTTTGTCGGCGCGCTTTTGTCGGGACACCCAAGATATACAAACACAGCACACATGTGTGTATGACATGTGTGTGTTGCATAACTGAAGTAAAAATCAGGATTATACTGAATTACTAATAAATTTCGTGATTAATCAATAAATTGGCAAATTTTGGAAATAAGTTTAATCTTCAAGTTTTAGAAAATGTGCCTACTGACTCGTTTAATGGACTAGAGATTTTTTAGATTGCCATGATTACATGTTATATCACACTAATAATATTCAGTCTGAGTAAATTAGAATTAATCTAATAAATGATGGAAATAACCCTGTAGTGCAATAGAACTTTACAATAGCATTTAAAAAGAAAGATGATTTAAGTATTAGCTTTCTTAAACGAAAGGATTTGCTACAGTAGTCACTTATTTAAGCACATAAAATCACGTGACATCTAAGATGGCACAGGTCCCTGACTTCTTAGACATGCATCGTTTTGAATTATAGCGGTCTTTGACAATGTTGCTGAATCTGAAATGAAAACCCTGCCAATTACATAGTGTCACGGCTCTTATTGCTTGGCAATTAAATAGTGACACGGCTCTTATTGCTTGCCAATTACATAGTGACACGGCTTTTATTGCTTGCCAATTACATAGTGACACGGCTCTTATTGCTTGCCAATTACATAGTAACACGGCTCTTATTGCTTGCCAATTACATATTGACACGGCTCTTATTGCTTGCCAATTAAATAGTGACACGGCTCTTATTGCTTGCCAAAATGAAAGCTCTGCCAATTAAATAGTGACACGGCACTTATTGCTTGCCAAAATGAAAACTCTGTCAATTAAATAGTGACATGGCTCTTATTGCTTGCCAATTAAATAGTGACATGGCTCTTATTGCTTGCCAATTAAATAGTGACACACCTCTTATTCCTTGCCAATTACATAGTGACACGGCTCTTATTACTTGCCAGTTACATAGTGACACGGCTCTTATTGCTTGCCAATTAAATAGTGACACGGATTTTATTGCTTGCCAAAGAGATAATTCTTTTTAAGCTCAACGCTTTGTGAAGGATGAAACATAACATAATTAGCTGAAATTGGTTGCTTGTGACAGTACTTATAAAACACGGATTTTGAACTAAGTTTGTAAACCGTTTCTTTGTTTTGAATGGTATAACGATATATATATATATATATATATATATATATATATATATATATATATATATATATATATATATATATATACACATATATATATATATATACACACACATATATATATATATATATATATATATATATATATATATATATATATATATATATATATATATATATATATGTGTATGTATATTTTATTTTCTTTTCTTTTCTTCACTTTCCCAATAAATATTTGGGATGGTTATGATTGCATTACTTCTTTCTGACATCTCTTTTTATGAGCATATCATCATACAACCTGAAAAATGATATTTTGCCCTCCACTCATCTTTCTCTTTCTGTCTCTCTGGTACTTATACTGATACAATATTTAAGTTACCATACTAAAATCAAATGGTGATATTTAATTTTAACCAATATATCTTACATGACAATAGATTTCTTTAGTTTCACATTTTTTATGAACGGGTCGATCATATTAGCTGTTTAAACTAATGATCGTGCCAGGAAATATTAAACGAGTTTAATTCAAACAAATGAAGAAAAGAAGGCGAAACATGGACGCATGCTTCGAAAAAGCGCATAAGGCTGGAATCCATATTTCCAGAAAGTGTAACTTTGGAGGAAGACAAAAAAATTCAGCACACTGACGTTTATATTAAAGGTTCAGCGTATTTTAAACTGGTGTGTCCTAACTTTTAACTTAGCAAGGATTCTGAATGGGTATAAAGCATTTATTTCCTTCGCGGAGAAAATTATTTGAAGACATCCTAAACTGATGCGACATACAAAAGGTGTGGTTGACATAATTCATGGAAGCATGAGAGAGAAATTATATTTTCAAAGTATGTGTAATATATCGTGATATGTTTAGCTTCATCTAGGTGTCCGTCACATTTCTGATAAACGACACATCAACACATCAGAAATCGCCTTAGATATAATAGCGTTTTCACATCTATTGCAGCAAAGAAAAAGGAGGTCGAACAACAATTTAAAAATATTGATACAAAAGTCAGTGATGTTTTAAACAAGATTAGGAAATTCAGACAAGATGTAAGTATTTATTTCCGTAAAAATATTTTTCACTACAAATTGCGTTGATTAAGGTTAGATATCAGTTGTCAATAGTTTCTGAACGAGTTTAAAAGAAACGGACAGTTGGTATCTTTAAATTTGTTGAATGGAAATAAGGTTTAGTATCTCTTTTTGAGTGGAAGATGTTTTTATCAAAACTTTTCAAGAAAGTAAATTAGTAATTTTAAAGGTAATAATACTTTAATATGAATGAATACACACACACACTCTCCATTTCACTCCCTCTCTTTCGACACACAAACACACACACACACACACACACACACACACACACACACACAGACACACACACATATATATATATATATATATATATATATATATATATATATATATATATATATATATATATATATATATATATAAAGTTTCAGCCAAAACTCGTGCCAATAGAGTATTTGAAAATATGTTAATATAAAACTTAATCAAAATTGGCATTGTCGACTTATATCTGCAGACAAGGTCTGACATATTTGTAAAGTAGTAGATAATTAGATAATAAGGAACAAATACACTTGTGGGTATTATTATTATTATTATTATTATTTGCAGAAAGATGGTGGGTTGGATGTTGATTTTTACAAACAGAAATGGACTAAATATTCCGGCATTGCACTGAAGTACAATGAATATAGGTAAAGAAAGTTAGTTTTATTTTTGGGTGAGGCAATTTACAGAAACCCCGTTTGTCTTCCTGTTTTCGTTCTTTCAACATTAAGTCAAATAAAAGTGCTCCACTTAAGGTAAAGATTTAGTAATTTAAGAATTTCAATTAGAGCACTATTGTTTTCTTTTTCTTTTTCAAAGAAAGAAAAACCTTTTTCAACGCAGTTACCATAAACCAATTTGATCAAAAGAATTTACGATCATTAATACTTCTCAAATCACATGCTTAAGGCAAGAGAACTTTCGCAAACTTTCCGGCAATGTATAGTTGCATTTGATAAACCTAGTTTACCTGCTAGGATTTTATATATTCCTAGGATATAACTTGTATTATCTCCAGATTAAAAAATATTCACAGATCATGCAAAATTATCCTTTTTTCCGGAGACACTGCATTACCAGATGAGAATTACTAATTATGGTATATTAAAATTTACAAAATTCAGATAAGAGAAAGATACCTCTGATAAACTTGGTTTATTTGGAAATATATACTGAACTAGAAATACCCTTAGATAACTGTATATTACCCGAACTTAAGAGAGTTTAGCATGCCATAGAATACAAATACATACATTTCTGCAGATAATGTAAATTAATTCCAGACAATGGAAATATCACAGCCAGAAAAATTAGAATTATCTCAGGTATCTATGTTATAGCCTGGCTTTTGTGTGAATTTCGGGTGCTGTATGAGGTAATGCTAGTTAGATCCTAATAATACATAGTTCACTTCCAAATATATAATGTTTCTTTATATACATAGATTACCATTTTTTTCTGTGTAATTATCCCATATAAACATTGTTCATCTGGCATATATATATATATATATATATATATATATATATATATATATATATATATATTTATATATATATATATATATATATATACACTACCAGGAACCAGTAAACTTTATACCCAGATAAATAAATCAAACAAATAATGCAAATGTAGCTATATTTTCCCGCGCATTGGTAAATTATTTCATTGACAATGTTAATTACAATTACATTAGAAGCTTCCACCGTTTTTATTGATGTTGATCTAATAACTCATCATAAAACTCCATTAACAGAATCATACATATTTTCGTACTCTAGAACAACTATATCCTACTAGTTTGCTATTTGAAACCGTATTACTAAGATAAATGGAGAAATGCTTCAATTGCGGCACTGACAAATCATGATGCAAACAAACACCAGATACCAATGCCAAGTGTGCCCTTAGGTTCTAAACTACTTTCCAATCTGTGCGTTAGTAAATGGACTGGTTTAAACTGTGTAACAGCAATAGAAGGAACGAGTCTTATCTTTGATGAGGCATCCAGGCAATAGAAGGAACGAGTCTTATCTTTGATGTGGCATCCAAAACATTCTTACGAGAGATAGGAGCCACTTTTGTGTTCGGCCTGACAATTGCCCTTACGGGAGATTCTGCATATAAGACTATTTTTCTTGGGAGTATAACTAGATTTAGAATCTTTCTTTCGGCTAGAATACATTCTTAAAAGAAGAAAACGGTATTTTGCTACAAGATAACTCGGTACGTTATAAGTTCTTTATTCAAGTAAGCGGATAATTAAACATTTATTACTTGAGAAAATGTTTATCATGCAAAGACAATGATATTTCATATAAAAAAATAAAGCAGCACATTCTTCTCGTTTTGGGGAGAATAATTTTTCTTATTTTTAGAAAATATCTTCAATCAAAAAGTGACATTTTATTGGAATAAGAGAAAAGAGAGTGTAGTTAAAAATGCAATTTTAAAAAATTTATTTTATAAAAAAAATTGTTCTAACTAATATTCTTGATCAGAAAATATCGTTCTTGTTTCGAGAAAAAACATTAATCAAAGATTTTTGACACAAGAAAATAATTCTAACTATTATTACTAATAAGAAAACATTGTTTTTCTTTCAAAAAAAGTTAACATCTTAATACATAAATAGCAATATATCTTACAGTGAGAACAATTAACTAGAAATAAAATGTTGACAATAAGTTTTGTTCTTAATATATAAAAAAATATTTTCTTACAAAAATAATATGAAAGTATTTTTTCATTATTCCTGTGCTTTTTAAGAAGCGTCCAGGATATTCTGATACTATCAGTTTATCTGTCCTTTTGTCCGTATTGAACCACTTCTTCCCCTAAATTGCTCAGTGGACATTAACCAAACGTTGTACATAGCCAGCCTACGCCAAGACCATCTGCTTGATAGGTATGATTTTTTGCCCCTACACTAGCGTTCCTAGTTGGGGATTAAAGACCAAATATTCAAACATTGTAATTACAGTGTCATTTTACAATATTTATAGTATCTTTTGTGCATGGTTTCATAGAAGGACACACACACACATGTATATATATATATATATATATATATATATATATATATATATATATATATATATATATATATATACATATATATAGCTACACGATCAATCAGAAGTTAGGATGTCAAGCCTAAAAAGCAATCTATCTTCTGACATGCAAGATCTGTGCCACTCAATATGTTGGCGAAACCGTTGATTTCAGAAAGCAAATGAATAGTCACAAAAGCCACATTCGCAACAAAATCAACGCCAACCACTACAATTCGACTGGACATTCAGTTGAGTCTCTTGAAATGCTACACAATGAATCTAATTTGGTGGACCGACACAGAACGCACACGTAAGGAACGATACTGGATATTACAATTGAAAACTCATAATAATTTCGGTCTAAGTGAACAATAATATCTAACATTCTCGTTGCAGTCTTTATAGCGTCATCAGTTTTTCACCCGTACGCAATTTTTCGCGATAATATTTACCCAAGTAATAACATGTATTATTATTATTATTATTATTATTATTATTATTATTATTATTATTATTGTCCATTATCCCGCTACACAATTCCCTTGACATCTTTGCTTTAAAATCTCCATGCATAACTCTACCAGGATATAATTTATTTCGCAAATCTTGTAGATGGCGTTGATTTTTTCGCCATACTGTGTTTCCATGCTTGGTTCACAGCGTGGAATTAGGTCAAAACATGTTGGTTCTCTATGTGATAGACACAATAACCCGCTCGTTTATTATTATTACTGTTGCACAACTTTTTACTAAATTTCTTGTTGTAAATTCCTTTAGTGATTCTAACATGTAGGAGTCAATAATTTTTCTTAGATTTTGTGTTTAGTGTTTGTTTGTATATGTAAGCTGTTTATTCCCATGACGAAGAGCTTGTTTAGCTCGAAATGTTGGGATACCGTTTTGAGTTTGCGCCGTTATAAATTTTTGTGTCAATATCGTATGGTTACCACCCCTGGTTCTCGGTCTGGTAGCGTGAGTGGGTGGGTCTGAATACGTGGGTGTCGGTAGGGACTTGGTGGTGAACATACAGTAAAAAGCGTGGGCATTTTCCATGTTACGACATGGAAGTAGCTCAATTTTTCTTTTGTTTCACCGAATTGAAGTAATTTAATAGAAGAATTTTTAAAATCTATTTCACCTTGACATGTAGTCTGGAATTGAAATTTATTATATACCTATCAAATTTCTACTCAAAAATCAGCTAGAATTTTACCGTCAAATCCCAAAAATAGGAAAACGATACTGTCATTTTCTGATTCCGTATTACCATACTCACAAACGTGGCTGGAACTACTTTTTCCGCGAGGTTTCCTGGTTGCAACTGAACAAGTGTGAATAACTACGCCGTAGTCTCTCTTGACATACAAATGGAAATGAGTAGCATTTTCTTTAACAAATCTATATAATCAAGTTCCAATAATTTGTCCAAACCGTTGTAAATAACTGAAATTCCCATGCCAAGTTCCAACTGCAGCCTCTCACATGTCCCGCCAGAAAGAGTTCAAACGCTATCAGTAGATGGGCCGCTGGTGATACCTTCCGTGATGCAAAATTTGACAACTGCACAATAACTGTATATCACATATATGGGTCTGCTGCCCCCATGTGTCGAAGAACTCGTGTTATTAACAGTGATAGTAGTGAAAATGAGTGACGATTGCTATATACACGTTTCTTTCATGAAACAGATATTTATCCGCATATCAGCTGTTCAAAAAACCACAAAAAAAACCCAAATGAAATTTGGTTTATGAGTTATGAGTTCGTATAAGAAAATCTGAACTCTTAAGCTATTTCTTTTTTTCAGTTATGTATTGTGATTTTATTATTTTATCTGACAATTGATAGGTATATAACAAAAATATCATTATCATAGTAATTCGATCTTGATTGCTAGATCACGTCTTGTTGTCAGTATCATACAATTCGGATCATGACTCGACGCTTCGCGTCTCATAATGATCCGAATTTTCTGATGCTGACAACTCTACGTGATCAAGATCGCGCTATATACTTGCTCTTTCCAATACTTAAAGAGAATATTATCAAATTCTGGACAAGGAATTTGGTTGATTTTGTATTTTTACACTTATTGCAGTACCAACAATGCACACCCTATCAAATATTTAAAACTGCTTGCAATAAATTCTTGTCTTGCAGGACAGTTATATGCATTTTCAAATTTTCATTTATTACTAACTGAATCTTCGAGAACAGGCTTTGTGTTTGTAAAACATGCCTGTAAAAACACTGCTGACCAATGTATAACCTCACTATAGATCTTACACCCTCCAATGTCTAATTCCAAACATTAAAAACCCCAACAAATATTTGATTGTTTTAAATGGCATGAAAATCAAAATAGTTAGTCTACTTATGCAGACAAATTTACATAACAAGTTTCATTTGTCTACCTTGAGTAGATTTTTCTAAATTGTGCTAACATGTTTGACTCAGAATAGTCTGATTCCCAAACATTTTTATAAAATGACATTATACATTATTGTATTATTGTATACAAAGTTAAAACAGGTGTTTAAAAAAAGAAAATCGCAGAGATGGTCTAAAAATCATAGCAGGTCGTTTACATATGACCCTAACATATTTGATTTGTGTACCTCAAGTAATATTTCTAAGTTTTTGCTAAGAAGGCTTTTCTTAAAACTCTAAGTTAAAAAAATTACCGATTTGCGACAAGTTGAAGAAAAAAAATCATGCTGTAATTGCCAGCATATCTAATGTTATATACTTTTGAAAATGATTAAGTGTGTAAAATATAATTGCTATAGCACTCGCACGGATTTGGGGTGAATCTACGGGTAGACAGTAGAAAATAATATACATCTTGCTATCAAAACAGGAGCATTTTCCTACATGAACATTCAATATCTACATACATGTCCATAGGCTGTTAATTGTTATTTATTATTCTGCACTGCTAAAATTCAAGTTACATCGGGGGTTGCTTTAAAGTTTCATTCAAAGAAGTCCAGGACTTCCATGATTTGAAAGCTGTCTCTTATCTCGTTTGCATACCGAAAGTAGCATGTGGAATCTTGGAGTTCAACGGAGCTTCCATCTTCCCTTGTATTTTAGTCCAATCTAGAATATAACATCCTGCATTTAAAACAAACTGGGAAATCACAGGTTTAAATATTAACCACAGTGCTATGTAGAAACGGTGCATGATTGTTGTGTTTAACATATCGGATAATACTAATCACACTGAGCTCGAAATTAGGTGACCATGAATTCGACTTTTTTCCCGCCTTTTAGACAAATTCTGACATACTTTGATCAATGCTGGATGTGAAAATTCGTCGAATTTTGTGTGCATTTGATGTTTAGTAACGTTTGTTTTGCGATAAATGCCACCCTTACCTCATGTTCATAACAACGCAACTAACGCGAGCAAACCGCTTCCTTTACAAACAATGTCGCCTTCAAACAACTCTGTATAAACAAACAAATATCAAGATAACTGACCAAAAGAAGACACAAAATATGCATTTAATAAACACCGGAAGGCGATAACTATTTGAAGGACAGCTTAACAGAAAACAGTGTAGAACATTCCGCGAAATTCCGGCACGATTCAGTGTCTTCTCTGTTACAAAGCAAACATTGTTGGCTGTGAGATCAGTTGGCGCGTATATACTGTTGTTGCCAGTGTCCAGATTTAACTTACAAATTTGCAGTCTAACTGGACTAGTGACAGTTTCTTACAGCTCCAAGAAAGTCAAAATAGCACGCGATGTTAAGATTTCCAACACCACGTCTCTAATAGTTGGTATGCGAGCGAAGGGCCATAATTCGATGCCGCGTGCATGTTGCTGATCCGGAAATGTAATTTCTTTCACACTCTAACATACAATAAAGCACCTTTAAGAAATGAATTTTCATACATTTGTGCTTTCTTTTTCCTCAGAGAAAAATAGGTATCAACTGAAAAATGTAGTTGGATTCTCTTTTGGTAGGTTACATATGTTCAGATATGGTGTTATTAATTATTTTTATTATGTCCATTCATGGTATATTTTTATATTAGTTACTAAGCACCAAGAGTTCTCTTAATACTACTACTACTATTATTACTACTACTACTACTACTACTATTACTACTACTAGCAACATTATTAACATTATTATTATTACTATTATTATTATTATTATTATTATTATTATTGTAATTATTATTATTGAAGTGTGATCTGTTTTGAAAAAAAGACACAAAAAGGAAAGGAAAAAGGAAATGTTTCCTCAAATTAAAGGTTTCAAGAAAAGTAAACATAAAATTGTGCAGCTGAAAATTTGGAAAAATAAAAGGAATAAAAGGAAAATATATTTGCAGGTATTCTGTGCAGCAGAGATATACTGCAGATATTTTTAAACCAGCAGCAATTAATTCTGCAAAATTTTCATTGAGACTATTCCAAGAGTAATCTTTAAATATTTTTTTCAACTCACATTTTGGATTTATGCCATTATGATTTCAAGTGTAGACAACACTAAAGAAAACAAAAGCTCAAAAATTTGAAAACTGCAAAAAGGGAAGTGTTGTTGTTGTCGTTGACAAACATATCAAATAATTTATCATCATTTGTTTCTATAGGTAAACATTCTGCTATTTAGTTGCCAAAAATCTTTAAAGAATTCTAGCATTTTATTTTATTTTCCAAATAACGACTTTTAGCATGCTAAGCAGCTACTACTAAAACTATACGGCAAAAGACGCTTACAGCATATAAAGTATATATCCAACAGGAAACTTTTAAAACAATGAAAATAATATGCTGCGCTGTTTGTTGTGAGACAATGTGCAACCCAGTGATATCTCCATCGTTACATCCAGTAATGCCTATGCTTCGACCGCGATAACATTAAAATGGTTTATGGTTCAAGCCTACTATTGCGTACATAGGCTTCTTCCGAAAACATTTCGTTAATATTTTCCGCTAATTATTTTCAGCCAATCAGCCACCTTCATTCTTTGAAATGCGGTATTTATTGTAGCACCACATATATACTGGTTCCGTAGCTCGTAAAATAATTAGTTGGCTGTGACCATAACACATGTAGTTAAAGGCACAAATGCGTCAACAATATAGCATTCAGGGATACATTTATTGAGGATTAATTTCAGTATTTTGTTTCCATAGTAGTTTCTTTACCCATGAACTTAACGTCCGCGTCGCAAAATGCAGCGAAGCTAAAATATATTTGAACGTTGTTGAAAATCCAGTGAACCATCTATTGCCATTTGACTTCATGTAACCAACCTTTCGATCGATTTGTAAACTGTAAAACGTGAAATGTGATAATTAATGATGTCACAGCATAAATTCCATCATCTGAACATGATCTTGAAATTTTGACAGCTCTTCCACTGTGAAAGATTTCATGACTTGATGTGTTTCTATTCTATTTTATCCAGTTATTGCTCAGTTAAATATCTAGCAGATTTTTCCTTGTACATTCCATGAACAATAGCTATGTTCAATTCCTTTTATGCTCTTTAAAGTATGTCAATATTGATTTGAAACTTTTGCATCGAAAAATACTAATTCTTTTTCCAGTTGAATTTTATCCATTGATCAATTATAAAATCTTCGCTATTCAAATAACCGAACAATGGCAGAAAGCAATGAGTCTTTTGAAGATTTAAAATGTTTGAAGAGTGCATAGAGATAATTATGAATACATACAATCAGTACAAAATATCGAATGCTATTTAGATGAACCTAACCTATTGACAAAAGTTTTTACAACGCCTCAACAAAGGCTTCAAGTAGAAATAATCATTAAATAGACGATTGAAAATATAAGAAATTAAAAAATATATAAAGAACAATATGCGTTTATGAGAAATGATTTTATAATTGAGGACATCACATTATTGTGTTCTTACAACGATAGAAACAAAGTACAGATATCCCAGACCCCCCCCCCCCCCACAGAAATACTTTTTCCTGAAAGTAAAAGCTGCATCTGTAGAGAAACATGCAAATGATAATGAGTTAGAATAAGTTCAAATAGAAACCAAACGTTTTTTTCAAAATTGTTTGGTCAAACAAAAGTCGATAACAATAATTTGTTAATCCTGCATATGTAGGGGATGTGTTTCCTCCAATTAAAAGATGGTTTAAATTTCTACGATAGCTCATGAATTTCAAGATAGATTAGACAGACCTAAACGAGGCACTGTACAAACGACAGAGCCTCCAGAAAGCACAACACAATCTAATTGTCCATTAGAACCAACAGCTGACATCAGGCAATCAGATCAATTATCTGAGGATATCGAAATGTCAAGAATAGACTCACACCTTTTTATTACCTCGTATTACAAGGATATCAAAATGTCAAGAATAGACTCACACCTTTTTATCACCTCGTATTACAAGGATATCAAAATGTCAAGAATAGACTCACACCTTTTTATCACCTCGTATTACAATGATATCGAAATGTCAAGAACAGATTCACACCATTTTATCACCTCGTATTACAATGATATAGAAATGTCAAGAACAGACTCACACCATTTTATCACCTCGTATTACAAGCTGTAAATATTATACAGATTATTACCAAAAAACAAATTTCAGATTTGAGAACTTCCACCTGCTCTGAAAAGTGAAACGATTATTCACTACATAAGAGGAAAAACACTTACGGCGTTATATAAATACCGTAGAAACGATCAAAGAACAAATATAATCTATAAAACCGGATGTTCAAATGTGTAACAAACATATTTAGGAGTTAAAGAGACACCTAAAGAGAAATAGATGCCTAGAAAGTCTGTATAAGAACAAATAGAAAGTGTTGAAAGCATAAGAGCACAATTAGTTTGACATCTAGCACAGATAGAAAGTGTTGAAAGCGTAAGATCACAATTAGTTTGACATCAAACACAGATAGAAAGTGTTGAAAGCATAAGAGCACAATTAGTTTGACATCAAACACAGATAGAAAGTGTTGAATGCATAAGAGCACAATTAGTTTGACATCAAACACAGATAGAGGGAAATTTTAGAGAAAACATTGGCATGGTTAATTAAAAGTTAACGAAAACTTAATATTAGGTGAAAGATTGAAATAACTGTTGAAATGAAAGGGTTTTGCAATAGCTGCTATAGCCACTGCAATAGATATGGCATTGTCAACAGTTGCTCAGTCTATTGCTAACACTGCAATAGGTGTGACGTTGTCAACAGTTGCTCTGTTTATTGCTAACACTACAATAGGTATGACATTGTCAACAGTTGCTGTGTCTATTGCTAGAACTGCAAAAATGCATAGTTTTTCCTTGCTTTTTTTTCCATCTTCTACTCCTCCTAATCTTAATAATTGACACCAGCCTCCTACTCCAAGCGAATCGTGCTTGGATAAAATTAATAAAGGCTTTAAGAAAGTAGCCAATTATTTTTTTCATGTGGTCATACAAGCAGTATCAGTTTACTCTGTGTTATTGGTAGAGTAATAAGTTGTTTGTTTGAGAGTGCTGAACAATTGTTTCTTTCCTAGATGATCACATCATGTTGTTTTGGCATTAGTGGGTTTGAGTTTACATTTTCTTTATAGACGGAGTAAACAAAGCATTTAGCAGAATTAGAGGTTCTTAATTGTAAAGTATTGCAGCTTTTGCACCCATTGGTATCAATATAAATATAAAATATTGTTTCCTGACATTTTTTAATTGTACTTTGTCTATCATGCGTGATTGTGATGTGTTATTTGAACGTCAAAATATCGAGTCAAATCAGCAAATTTAACATTAGGACTATCATCATAAGAATCCATTTTCTCAACATCTTGTCTTATTGGTACAGATATTTTATCCGCCTTTGGAATAGTGTTCTTCGCTGCATCGGTATTGCTGCTAGGGTTTAAACCAAGTTAAGCAAATCACATGATTTCTTCTTTGAAGACAACCATGCTTCCCATTTGGATGTCTATGTCATTTGATTGAAGATACCATCATTACAAACGGTATTGTTTAATTTCTTGAATCTGATATGCATTGTTGAAATCTTAACATAATGTTACCTTCTGACTTCTAACCTTGTTCATAGAGTATAATTTTCTCATATAACTTTTTATCAGTATATGATACTGTGGAAATAGGTTATGTAATAGATTTTATGTTCTGTTTATGTGACCCCAGAATGCATACTTTTCATTAATTGTTACCGCTGAATTAATTTCACCATCTAAACTTTTTTCCAATATTCATCCTTACCTTATCCACAGTCATAATGACGTTTGTCAGCTTATAATTCAACAGTGGGTGTGGGCTCCCCAATACTTTTGTGTACAGTTTTATGTTCTTATAACACATTGTCGATACAGTATTTATTTATTGCCCTGGAGGCATCTACAATTATGATGTGGTGGAATGTTACAATTCCTGCAGATAAAGTTATATTGCTTTGAGTCTGTTTTTATTGTTACATTCAAAAGCTTATTTATCAGGTAAAGGTTCTGCACATGTAGATAATTGTTTCAACGTTAAACTTGTGTAGTAATTATACCAAGTCATGAACGGTTGACTTTTTCCGTTAGGTCCTGTAATCAGCACAATTTCACATGTCATGCGTGTCTCTTTACTCCTTCGTACTTCAGTGCGCCATTTTTGTTTACATCTGTCACTTTCTTGAAACTGGTTATCTTTCACAAACTCAGATTATACATGATTGTTAATACTCTTCTTCCTTTATTTATTTATTGACATAACATTTCCAACCGGTTCCGGGTTGTTAAAGGAATTATAATGTCCTTTCCATTTATTTAGTACATACAATTTACTGTTTATTATATTAGTCATCAAAATATTTTCAACTTTGTGTGCGTCATCTTGTTTGTCATGTCGAGATAACTCTTGTTCGTCAAATATACCTACTATATTTTCTCCCTTCAAGTCCTCCAGTTTGTAAGCAACTGAATCACCTAATGCAACTTGTTTGTAAAGTTAGGAAGCTATCGGTTTGCAAAAATCGTTCTGCATTTTGAAATGCTGACTCTTTCATCTATTTTTAATATAGGTATTCCGAATAAATCTGTTGTCGGGTGATCAAATGAATTGATCCATATCTTTGATATGTTTTCATCCTGGCTTGCTTCAACCGGAGTCATGTCTATTGCTCTATCATGGGTTTTACTGTGCCATCAGTTGGTAAAACGTCAAACCATTCTGCTTTCATTTTGAGTGAAGTACTTCCACATTCTACTCTTTATAATTCATCTCAACCTCTCCACAGTCAATGCCTTGTTATGGATAAGTTGGCATGTATTCGATGCATTATTTTTTGAACCGATCTTTAACATTTGTATTTAAAATTCTTCTCCATCATCAAACTGTATTTCATCCGGATTTCCTTCGTTAAATATTTCTTCGAAAGCATTGCGTATGTCGTCTCCCTTTTTTGTTTTGACTTTTTCTGCCCAAGCGTATTTGGCGAACACATCTATCACTTCCAGCAGGTATGTTCAACTATTGTTGTATGTTTCGTATGCGTAGATGGCAAATATGTCTGTCTGCCACTGCCCGTCCAAGTGACTAACATAAACCCTTGAATAGGGACATTTTCTCCTTGCTTGTATAGTATGTTGGTAGATTATGTTGTTAAACATTCTTTCAGTTTGCTGCATTTTATTTCGTTTGTGTCTTGTTTACTTTGCTGCAACACTTTGACTAATATTTGTGTAAGCATCTGGACTTTCCAGATTATTGTAAAGATGTCTAAATTACTGTTCTTTGTCAGTCATTTAAAACGGATTAAAAACATCCAGATAATACTTTGCGCATGGTAATATGTCGTATAGGATAATCAACAAGATAACAAGACACCCATATACAACACGAACTTTTATTTGTAATAAATTACAACGTTTCTTCAATCCTTGCAAATGTATGAATGATTTTAGATGTTTGTTAAATTTTGTCGTTCCTATGTTTAAATCTAAACTTCGCTACTTCACCTACTGAATCTCCACATGCTGTTTTAAATCTTATTGCGTCGTCTATAAATAATACATCTGTTTTGTTGAATCGTTGTAACCTGATCTTGCAAAATTTACAAGATCTTCAAGTGACACAGTGAATTTAGCCGCATACACGTTTGTGTATTTACCCACCTCAAATACGTAATTAATTCCCTCTTGATACTGCACTGCTTTAAACAATTTTGCTTTGAAAACTATTGCTGCTAATCTCAGTATTATCATCATTAAAAGTAATATGTACTTTGTATCTTGTCTAAAGTATTGGAATATAAATCTTTTAATATTTGAGATCAACAAATTAATACTTGTATTCTCCTCAATGAAATTTTTCGATATAATTAACTTTGACCAAACTTTTCTCTTAATACAAACATAGTTGCTTGTATATTAAACTCGTGAAATATTTCTATCGCCTCTCTAAAAACTGTGGAGTTTAACACAATGCTGCATCCCGTCATTAATTCTGATGTGCAAAACAATTTAAATCATTAGTTTGTGTTCACTCCGCCGCTTCGTCATTTCGCTGAGCCGTGTTCCTCACAAAGCTCAGCAGCTGCGCTAACCATCTTGGTCTGGCTGCGCTAGAGTAGACATATATGTCTGGTTCTATTAGTGGGCTTTTGTAGCGAGTCACTAAAGTAATATCAAAGGAAATCGGTCGAAATCTCTATTGTAATTGTTGTTGTTGTTGTTGTGGGTTTAACGCCATTTTTCAGCACATGATAGGCTATACATGGAGGCCATTTTTATCTGGTGGAGGAAGAACCCGGGCAAACCCCGGGTAGAACCACCGACCCACGGGAAGCTACTGGCAAGCTTTCTCACTTATCCACATTGGCCGAGCCCGAGACTCGAACCCACGCAGACAGAGGTGAGATGGCAGTGATCGGTAAAGGCTATCGGTAGACCACTCGGCCACCCGGGGCCCCTTATTGTAATTGTACTTAACAATGTTAGTTAAATATTTTATGGAGCCGCGGTAGCTCAGTTGGTAGAGCGTCTGACTTGTAATACAAGGGTCACCGGTTCGATACTCACCTAAGCCTGTCCGGATCAGCTTCCCTCGTTGAGTCCCTGGGAAAGTCACTTAGCTCCCATACTCAGCATGATATAGTCAATAACGAGTTCAAAGTGCCGTTAAAATGAAGAGAAAAAAAAAATAGCTACATTATTTTTTGATAAGCTCGAAATAATATCAATCTACAATCTACTTCCAGGTTATATAAAGATACCTGACCGATAAACTAGGCTTATCTGAAATAACTATGTATTACCTGGATATTGTGATTTGCGCGTGCAATACATACAATTTTAATAACTTCCTAATATTCGCATTGAAGACTATCACGTGGCAGGTATTGGGGAAGTTTTGTACATTAATGTTTTTTTTTTTTTTTTTTTTTTTTACCAAGTCTTATTGTATAGTATGTAAAGCTTGGATTCGGTACCTCTTGCTACTGTGTGTTGTTCTTCTCATCTTTTCTGGATATCACCTTGTGACAGCTTGTTTTTCAAGACCCTCGCATAGTTTTTGCTTACCTGTTTGAGATTCTTTTTTCATACATTTTTCTGGTATATAAGCGTCCGCCAAATCCCGGGAAGGGAGGTATGGGATGGGGAAGCCGCATACACATAAGCGTCCCACAAGAGAGTCAACTACCATGATCTTTGGAGAATTAACCCATATTAGCAAATCGTTCAGCATAATATATGTTATTTATGAGTAATACAGAATTTGCTAAATGTGTTGCTTTATTGATTCTGAACTATACTTTGAGTGATACGCGCTTGAGAATTATTATTACTGTGGCGCACACGACTTAAAAAATCCCACTGCTTGTATCGTTATTTATTTCGCTTTGAGTGAATAAAAAATGTTTTTGTAAACATAGAGCACATCATACGTATTGCTCACCTCATAGATTTTCTCGCTTTCTTTGAGACTAGAGAATGTAAAACGATTGTACACTTTTACCCAATACACCAGATGCGCAATGAAGTATTTATTTGCTTTAGGAGCGGTCTGGATAAGGATAAGTGTAACAACACACCCGGGCATGAATGTTGCATGAAATTCGATGTAGAAAAATGAATACGGCCACATTCATACACTCCATCTAATAATAGCACGCACGAATTTAATGTAAGAATATCGGTAAACAAAATAATGTCGAATTATTCAGTTATCGAATGTATTAAATATGTAATAATCCTTTGTAGACTTCACACAGGATTTGAAAAATATACACTACGAGTAATATTATCTGAAAGAATTGGTTGTCGAAAGGGTCTCTCTCTCTCTCTCTCTCTCTCTCTCTCTCTCGATGGAATAATGTTTTAATGTATTTCGTCATCACTCTTTAATAGGTGGAAAGCAGGCGCAGGACTGAGTGCTATCATGACCCTGGCTATTTCACTGCTGATCCTTGGGATTATTTTTGGATTTGTTGGGAACACAAGCTCTACCCTTCCAAGTAGCCGAGGATGTGTCTCTCATACTGGCAGCATACTACTTATGACGTAAGAATTTGTGAATAAGGTATTTTTCTCTGGTTTCAACGATCCTTATGAATAGTTCTGAGTTATATACCATTCCGTGTTGTCGGCGACCAGGGAATTTATGCAAATTACAGTGATAACCAAACCAAGTAAAGAGTGTACTATATCACCGTAGGACAAAGCGAACAACAAAAAAATATTCATAGGGTATTTTGATTTCATTAATCTTTGAGTGTAGTAATGAATTTGGTAGGCTCTTATATTTTAAAGAGTTTGTAAATGAGCTTTGTCATTCCGTTATTTCCGAAGCTTTTAGCATCTGAAAATAATTATAACGATTCTGCATAAGATCATGCCTGCGTTGCCACTTCTTTTTGCAATTACCTGATCAAGTTAGCTCGGTTATTGAAAGAGATTAATTTCACTAGAAAGCTCCAAGTCATCATTTATTCCTAGTAATACTTTTCCTTCTTCGACATTGATGCAAGAGTGATATTAGTCGATTGGTATAATGAAGGTCAGCTACTACTTTTAATGATGGGATGATTTAATTGATTAATTTACTCCATGACCCAACCTTAATTCCGTTCGGCAGATGATTCAAGACGTATTGAAAATGTTAGAACGGGATTACATATACAAACTTCTGAACCACACTGAACCATTAAATCATTGGGATGGTTCTAGAGCCTACTTTTAAATGTCACAAAACAAATTAAAGTCATTTTCTCCATGTAAATATCATTCAATATTTATCACTGTACAATATTATCGTTGTGCAGAATTAGCCTTCACATAAAAGCTGAGCCTAGAAAAGCCTTTGCTTCTCTCTCTCTCTCTCTCTCTCTCTCTCTCTCTCTCACACACGCACACACACACACATACATTTCAAAATATTTACAGTTGGTGACCTTTCATAGCACTTGTCAGTATTTGCATTGATCTTTATTTTTTTTTTTTCAGTTCTGTTGTCATTATATTCATATTTTCATCCCTGCTGATGCTACTAACAATGGTGCTCTATGCAGTCGGTGCCCCTCTAGAGCGATACTTATGTCAGGGTCTGGATGGACCCAACTATGACCTATTAAAGGTTTGTTTTCTTTTGCTATTACACTTTCTACAAATATTAAACAAGTTAACTTGTTTTTTTCAGGGATTTATTCGTGTTCATATCACTTAATTCGTAAAGATAAGTTAAATCACTTGAAAGTAACTTGTATTGAATACTTAAAAGTCAGTCTACTTCAATAGATAGATTGATAGATAGATAAAAGGAAGGAAGGAAAGAAAGATAGATAAATAGATAGATAAAAAGAAAGATAGATAGATAGATAAAAGAAAGATAGATAGATAGATATATAAAAGAAAGAAAGATAGATAGATAAAAAGAAAGATAGGTAGATAGATAAATAGATAGATAGATAGATAAAAAGAATGAAAGAAAGAAAGAAAGATAGATAGATAGATAGATAGATAGATAGATAGATAGATCAGCCAGTTTAAGCTGTATGATTATTAATTACTTTTTATATCTGTGTGTAGTGATTATGGGCTTAATTTTGAGATAGTTAACCGGCAAAAATGTGTTGAACACGTCATCATAGAGTCGCCATCAGTAATTTCTTCATAGATAGGATGAGTTCAACAATTAATCAGTTTTAAAATAGAAATCTGACACTTGAGTAAAAATACCAAAGTGTTTATCAACAATTTAAAATTAAGATTTTTTTTCCCCTTTTTTCCCGTTATTACAAGATCATTCGATCTACACAAGCGTTGGTTTCTAGTGTAACTTAAGAAATAGGTATAGCGATTATATTCTTTTAGACCGCGTTAAATCTTGCATTAATATGCTACAGTCTAATACTCGTTGCGACAGGTGATAGACGACCAGTCTCTTCTAAAGGACATGGGTATCCAGTTCACGATATCGGATGTTGTAAGGTAATTTGTAGCAAAAGACTTGTATTTTCAAATAATTTTGTTTCATATGCAATATCAGCTAAGAAGGAGAAGCTATCTTATCATTATTTTCTCGGTGTACCTGAGTAACTCTTACATCCAGTTTGATGCTTGCTAAGTGTTCGTTATAAATTCCATGCAAAGCGAACTCTGTAAAGTGCAGTCGATGGACATGACAATGTAGCTTTTATGGATAAGTGTCGTTACAATATCAGAGACTTGACTACGGCAATGAACTCTGTAAAGTGCAGCCGATGGACATACTAATGTTAGTTCAAACATCCTGTATTGTCACAGTATGATACAATGGGATTTGGCACAAGTTCTAACAACTTAAACTAGCCCTCTCCCTACACGATACAAGTATTGCACCATATTTCAAGTAGACGTCAGTGTAGCAAAAACTAATAATTAAAACTGATTGGAGAGAGAGAGAGAGAGAGAGAGAGAGAGAGAGAGAGAGAGAGAGAGAGAGAGAGAGAGTAGAGGGGGGGGGGGAGGGGACACAATGACAGCACATTTGCTCTTCTAATTCTATATTTTTCATTTGCATCGCCCTATCCCCAAAGCAGTAAATCAAAGCTAACAGTTGGATATGGCACTGAGAGTAATTTTCACATCAACTCGGTTTGTTGCTGATTATACTTCCAACAGAACATGAAGAAATGCATGGTGGTTTCTATCCAACAGCGGGAACAATAAGGGGTGTCAACAAGTTGACTATATCGTTGAATTACACCTTTCCCCTGTGTGCGAACAAACAAATTATAGCCTTTGACGTTCAAATAATGTAGTCACTTGCAATGTCAGGCTGAATGCTACTGAATCATATTTTATACCCGCAACAGTGGCCTTGTGGAACAATCTTAAACAGGATATTAAAATGTTGCCTGTCTTGCAGTGCTTTGAAAGTGGTTATGTCCAAATAGCGAATCCAGGAAA
Organism: Margaritifera margaritifera; assembly: GCA_029931535.1. Classification (NCBI taxonomy): domain Eukaryota; kingdom Metazoa; phylum Mollusca; class Bivalvia; order Unionida; family Margaritiferidae; genus Margaritifera; species Margaritifera margaritifera. Next base: position 1,225,977 of record JAQPZY010001196.1, on the reverse strand, counting down.
ATGCCTTTTTTTAGTAATCGAAATATGTATTTTAACAAACCAGTGGAGAGGTTCAAAAACATAAACCTACTTATATGTCTCCGGTGCAAAAGATAATTCCATGAGAAAGTTCGCAGTTTCTTTCTTGTGACAAAATATAATTACCTTTAGATGCAATGGGGTTTGAACGTTTCACAAAGGCTATCCGCATAGGAGATGAATTTTATTGTATATTTAACTATATTTGTTTTAAAGTGCATCAAAAAGCTTTAGCTGAAAAAAATTATGCTATAGCAGACCTAAATAGAAGATCTTAAATGTATAATGATTTAATATTGGGTTTATGAAACGAGTCAAATAATGTCCAGCATTTGTAAGCCTTGGCGAGGAAAAGTTATAAACTATTCCACAAGTTTCATAAATTCAATATTAAATCATTACCAATTTGAGATTCTGTTTATCACATAGTTTTTATTTTAGAGGAAAGAGTCTAGATAGAAAGAAGAACAAATGATTTTCAGCAATTCATTTAATTCTACCTCAGATTCACATAAGGAATATATCAACGTGTTGACATAAACCACAAACACTGTATGTAAAGTGTACTAACTATGTGATAATATTATAAACTTCATTGCTTTATTTATTTGGAAAGTAAATCATTTTTATGATCTACGGTAATTTATTGCAGTTATTATCCTATATTTTAATAAATTGTATTACTCTTCCTGTTTTCAAGGCATAATGTTTGTATGTTGTATGCATTCAGATTTGCACACAAAGTACGTTGTGATGAACTAAGTCAAACTCTTTTCTTATCATGCTTTGTATTTATTTTGTCACGACAATAAGTGCTCTTTTATGATACACCAATATATGATTTATATGTATTGTTGTATGTTATTGTTTGTTTTAGTGTATATACACTTTCTGGATTGAACACTTCGTCTCTTGTCACTGTTTTTTTTGTACGTACACTGAAAGAGAGGTTTAAAATTAATTCATTTTATTGCATCCATTGTCAGATGTATGTACTAACAAACATTTATACTATTTTGTATTTATCATTTGTCACAAGATGAACTAAATGGATAAACGTTTGTATATTTGTATCCTCGTTAAAAAAGCGATGCTTTTAAAAAAGACAATCAATTATTATCATTAATATTGTCTGTTTAGCATTGATTTAATATACTAAAAATTTTATGATATTTCTTGGAACTTCTCTTTAAATGTAAATTTGCATTTTCGTAAGAATTCCCTCGTACAATATGTGCGTCATTGTGTTAGGAATTCGTCCAGTCTATTTAAATTGGAAATGAATTTACCAACGTTTATTGAAGAAAGGGGTTGTTGTGTAATTTCTTTATTTTTGCTTTATTTTAGGAGTTGCAAGGAAGGTAAAACGGCATATGTTGCCTTTCATTTGGAGAATAGTACTACACTGGGGTTTAACACGAAGGACATGAAAGCTCAGTTAGATCTTAACAAAGAGGTACTGGTTTATACCTTTCTTCAATGAAGTGAAAATCATCTTAAATGTAGTTGCAATCCTCCAAAATGATAACAAAAGCTATGCTAATATGATCACGCGGTTTTATTTACCCATATATGTCACACGCCCCATATGTGGTCTAACATAATCGTATGACAAAATAATGGCACCTCAGCCATTGATTTACGTTTGGGCAAAGCCGCGATAAGTTTTTATGCAACAATCTTCAAATGTGGGCGAAGAAAATAGTATATGTTCGGGGAAATTTAATAATGCAATTATCATCCATGTAATTATAGATGTTTACAAACTTTACAGGATCAATTTGAATCTGTTTCAATGCAAACTAGTAGTCGATAAATGAGAGTGCTGGGTCACACTGAAATTTAAAATAGTTTGATCTTTTTTTCTGCGTGGGCTTCTCACACATGTAAATAAATAAACACATTTTAAAACTTTGATACATTTAAATTCCAGTCCTCTCTCATTTTACCTGTTACAAAATTGCAGCTATATCCTACTATCATGCTATTTGAAATCTTACTAAAAGAAACGGAGATGATAAAATCACGAAACCCGTTAAAGCAAATGTGTACCTTCGGTACCATTTCTAGCGCAGCTGCTGATCATCTAGCAGAGCGATAACAGATAACTCCTAAAGACAACTTATCAAGCATAAGTATTCTATGAATGTTTTTATTGTATTTTAAGTTACCAAAAACCAGTATTTAACACACCTTTACTTCGATCCGGAAAAATATAGTTTCTTACACATATATCAATCAGCTGTAGGAACAATAGAAAACAAAATACACGGAATCCTAAAAATATTTAACCGAACAGTCTACCTATACATTACACAAGCAAGAGGGAAAAATATTTACGTACATAAGGGTATATGTTAGTCACATGAATCACCAGTGGCAGGCAAACATTGACATATACAAGCATATGAAAAAGAAAGCAAGGGATACAACTACATTTTGACAGTGCTATATCTGTTTTCGAAATACTCTTGGAAACAAACAGGGGAGATGTCAAACACAACGCTTTTAGATAAATCTTAAAAAAGAAAAAACCTGAAAAGTTACAGTTTGATGATGAAAATGAGTTTTGCAACAGAACAGTTAAAGATTTGCTGAAAAAGGAAAACATTGAATACTTTTAACTGACTCAGACCAAAAACCACCAAAAATCTGAAGCTTTAAAGCTAATTCATGATTACTATAACATTCATTATAGATTAATATACATGCCGTTTGATGCTAACAACGAAAAAAAAAAGATCAAAAGTATGAAACAATGTATTTGTTTACCTAAAATAGATACATTTGGAATGTCTACATTTAAAATTGGTGAAACTGAGAGAATTTCAAAATAAAAATCAGTTTTTGAAAAGGGATACCTTCTTGACCTTAAGGAGAAAATTTGTAAAATCAGTCAAGTAATCTTAGGTGATCCAGTTTATTACAAGCTATAAGATTTGAAGGGTGATGATATATAAGACATGTTTTAGGAACAAGAGTTATCACTATACGACATAAAAGCTGAAATATACAAAGTTGAATAAATCTGAATACCAAAGGAATGCAGTGGAAAAATTATGTACTCATGAAATGGAAAGGATATGATGATTCGTTTACCAGTAGAGACCTAGCTGGAAACATTGTGCCATTAAATAAATGACGCCTCCATTAAAGATGAATGAAGAAGTGTGTATTAAAAGCAGTATTAAGGTGCACTGAAACTTTTTAAAAACAATTCTGAGTAGTATTCACGACATGCTTCAGCATGTCTATGTTGTATCTAATTCCACCTCGTATTCTATTCTCAATCATCTTTCACATGACATAGCTTGTTAAAAGTTTAAGTTCCACAGCTGAGATCTTTCAATCTGCATCGCGTGCTGATCTGAGAGAACTGGACTAATAAGCACGGTATGGTTTGCAATTTTTCTCCCAGACAATACGAAACTCCTCAAACATGTCACGTAGCATCAGTATACATTTCAACACATCGAAATCACGAAGAGCACCCAATGCCATTAGATTAAAAATCCACGACATCCTGAATATATTGGTAATCATCATGTGATATGTTGTATCATACAGTGATCACTACAGTTTTTCTATTGGTAAATCATTCAAAAGTATTCATGTTTTCATGTATATTTAGATTGCATATTTATAAACTGTTTCGGATTTTCTGTTAAATTTTCATCAATTTACTTTTTAGCCAGATATTCCATAGAATGACACACAAATCTAAAGCTATCTACAAACCTAATTGTGCTTTTAGCTTGTTTTTTTCTCTCTTTTCATGAACATATCAGCTTTGAAAGCATTGCTGAATGAAATATATTTTTATCTTCGTTTAGTATGATTTTTACCTCTTAATTGGAATAATTTAAAACCAATTGTTTTAATGAACAGATGACTATCATAACAATACAAGTTGTGAATGGACAATGATATGTATTTTGGGTGCTTAAAATTTAGATTGCATTCGTTATGAGCTGGACTTCTATACTTGTCATTTAAATGGTCATTGCCTAAAACTTTATCCACCATATTTGTACTGGACACTTCGTTTCACTCTGCCGAGGGTACGCCACCAGAACACGCTACATCTGGCACGATTTCTTTTCCCACAGATATTGTATATATTAGTTTAGTAGAAATGTTGTCAATCATCGTCTCTGAACGCCATTGGATTTAAATTTTTTGGTTTTAATTCTTTTTGTAAACTGGTTTTGCAATTAACAGTGTTAAATACTTTATTACAGTTTGTTTCTTTGTAAAGTATTGGTTTGTATATCGTATGGGTTGATTTAACATAGACACAGTACCCTTATAAAATATGTTTAGCTGTTTTGATTATCCAAGATATTTCGTCACCATAGGTCTCTTCGTAAGTCTGATCGTTAGGTATAGTTGTACTTTTACAGAATTAAATTGTCAATTTTGTTTCTAGTGATGATCTTCAGTAAATATGATCAATATTATGTCAAAATTCATACAAATCTTCATTGTTCCCGCTATACAAACTATACTCATTGACATTGCTTTTTTTAATGAATCTCTAAGTATTTCTGTTATGATTCTGTTTAAATTCTCTGTATTCATCCTCATTTATTTCTAGTCAGAAAGCGTAGTAAAGGAGGTTGCAGTGTTTTTCATACTTGTTTTGGTGCTTCAAATACCGAGGTCTATATTTTAAATTATTTAACAAGAAATATTTCAGTATAATTTAGCTAGTTTGCATGTGTATGTATCTTAAACACTTTAACGTTGACCTTAAATATACATTTAAGAAAAATGTCTAGATTCTATAATGGGTTCGGTGTCATTTATATATACAAATTTCACTTCGGGCAAGAATCGAAGCGCATGCCTTACGATTTGTAATTCTGACTGGCACGTCTAGACCAAGCGTCTTCAGTTACTAACACATTGTAAAAATAAATAATATAAGCTTTACATGTATATTGACATTTGGTGTATTCTGCTTTCCGCTCAAGACAAAGCAATTGCGTTAGTGATTGTACCTTCGCTACACAAACTCTGAGAAATCATTGGATTTATTCAGGTTTGATGATTTTTCAACACCATAGTTGTAGTAATTTATCATCCTCAATTATGTTAGTAAGATTTCAAATAGCATGATAGTACGTCTGCTCCAAATCTCTCGGTATCATTGAAATTTAGCATCTATATAGAGATACCGATAATGAGTAAATGTCAAAATGTATGTGATTCAATCTTCACTTACAACGAGGTCATAAAAGACAAATATTTGAAAATTTGGCCCGAGTCTAATTTTGGAGTTCAGATCATTTCATGAATATGAATTCAGGACATAACTTTAAGTTATAGCAAGTAAGTTAAGTATGACAGCAAAGTAGACACCTTTCAGGCTCATCAGTATAATTGATTTTTTGCATGAAACATGAACTAACTATTCTATCATTTTATACATCTATCAAACTTTCCATATCGGTCAGTAAATTTCGAGGTTTAGTATATATCCATTTAAAAATATTCCTTGAATCACATGCATAATATTATGTATTCAACAAATCAACAAAAAAAATTATATAGTGTTTCTATGGAGATTTAAAGTGTTGTTACTATATATCTCATGAATGGAAACAAATATATAAGTTTGAATCACGTACTAATGTATCTACCTTTTTCAGGAGATACAGCGTAAATTAAACGAAACTCTAAAGGATATATCGACGATGAATACCACTGGTATGGATCTAACAAGCAATCTTGGTGCCTTAACCACTTTGGAGAATTCTCTCAAAAATACGAATGTCAACGCCCTGAGAGCAAATGTAAGCACAAGAATTATTAATATTTCTTCTGTAAATTTGTAAGTAAATTCTGGGATAGAATTTAAACTTATATTACAAAACAAAAGAACATTGTTCAGTCACTTTTAACACTTGCAAACGTTCAACGTTCAACGTATAATAATCTGATGTCGATGAAGCATATAGCTTACCTTTGCTCACTCTCGTCAGGATCAAAATGAACCAATTAGTCTTGAGCTATACATTGTCAAATCTAGCAAACAATATAATGTTGAAAATTGCTTTTTATGGACCTAGCTTTATATAATTGTTTCATACTTTCTAGCTGACCCAGCAATGATGTGTTTTTTGTGTGTAGATTGTTGTTGTTCGTTCTTCGAGTTCAAAGATGACCATGACATCACTAACTGGTTTGGTTTCTGTAAGTGAGTGGCTGATCAGACCAATTTGTGCTCTGAACTGTGTTATGTATGATGTTTATATAATATTATAGATATTTTAGGAAATTATAAATGTTTCTTGACTTTAATATTTGCTTAAATCTTAGTGTTTTGTATGAGAAAAACATGTTTAACTAGTGTCCTTGAATTAGGTTGTTCGTATAGCATTGCTGGTGCAGATAGGTGCATTACCTTGGTCTTCTTGATATGTTTTGAGACTGGAATTCTCACAAGCTAAAAAGAAATGGTCCATACTGTGTTGCATGTCAGACACAGATTTGACATTGAGGGAACAGTCATCAGTAAATAGGAGTTCACGAACAGTCACTTCCTGTAACTTTGTCTTCGCCTGTAGTCTTCTCAGATTGAAGAGCTTGCCGCCAGTCCGGTATCTGATGTCGATCCCGGTGTCATAGTCACAGAAGGCGTCAATAAGCATGGCAGAGAACATCATACTGAAGAGGGTTGGGGCCAACACACAGGCTTGCTTGACTCCATTTCTGACTGGGAATGGTTCAGATGACATACCGTCATCCACAACACGAGCGAGCATGCCATCATGGAATTACTGAACCATCACGGCGATCTTCCAAAGGCTACCACGGCGGATTGTGTCAAAGGCTTTTGTCAAGTCGATGAATGTCTTGTACAGGTTGGAGTTCTCTTCCTGGTATTTTTCCTGGAGTTGACGAGCTGCAAACACCATGTCGGTGGTCCCTCATCCTTTCCTAAAGCCACACTGACTCCTTGGCAGGAGCTCTTGTTTTAGGTGATGTACAAGACGATTCAACAGTATTCCTGCAAGAATTTTGTCAGCTATTTACAGCAAGGAGATGCCTCGATGGTTGTCACAGGATTGTCTGTTGCCTTTCCACTTGTATAGGTGGACCATGGATGCATCCTTGTACTCCTGGGGTATAGTTCCTGAGTCCACATTGACCAGGGGCTTTGCCATTTGACAGCGGGTCGTTTGCTTTCACAGTTTTATTCAGCTCTGGAGAATCAGTGAGTGATATTTTTATTTCCACTTCGGTCAGTCGATCAATTGCCTCCGCGCTGATTGAGGACGTTGTAGAAGTGTTCTGCCCATCTTTGAAGTATCTTTTCTTTGTCAGTGAGCCGCGTAGCGCTGTCCGCACTCAGTATTGGAAATGTTCCTGATAACTGTGGCCCATAGATTGTCTTCAAAGCATCATAGAAGTTCTCAATGTCATTCCAGTCTGCGTACGACTGAATCTCATCTGCCTTATTGTTCAACCATGAGTCTTGCAACTCTCTGAGTTTGCACTGGACAGTCCTCTTAATGTTGGTGAAGGCTGCTTTCTTAGATGATGAAGTTGACTTTTAAATTGGCCTTATGTAGTCGATGTTTCTCATTCAGAAGTCTCCGAATGGTAGCAAGTTCTCATCAAACCAATCCTGAGGGATTTGGATGCAGTTGAGTACACAGTGTCTTTGAACGATGCCCAGTTTTCCGCGACATTCTCAGAGTTTGTATTGATTGTATCCAGTTGGCTGCACAGTTCTTCGACAAATGCCTGTTTCACATTCTACTGTTTCAATTTGGCTGAATCCGGATATTGAGCTTGGAGAGTATGAGCCTAAGGTCAGTCCAGCATTCTGCACTTCTCATGGCCTTCGTCAATGGGACATCCTGCCTGTCTCTTCTCCTGACGATGACGTAATAAATAAGATGCAGTGCTTGGGTGCATCCAAGACCTCTTGCTGCAGTTTGGCAGGCGGAATACTGTATTGGTGATTAGGAGATCATGTGCAGCACATTTTCTCAGTAGGAGGAGTCCATTGTTGTTACATTTGCCAGATCCATTTATGCCATTGATACTTTGCCATGTCTGGTTATCTGTGTCAACTCTAACATTGAAGTCAACAAAAATGATGAGCTTGGCTGTCTCTGATACTTCTGCAATAAGAGACTCTAGGTCTTCATACAATTTGTCCTTGGTCTCATCAGGGTTGGTCATGGTGGGCGCATAGGCGCTTATGATAGTTGCATGTCTTTTTCCAGACAGTGGGAGTCTCATTTGCATTAGTCGGTCATTCACGCCCTTAGGACGATTTGTAAGCTTGCTCACTAGCTTTGATTTAATGGCAAACAAATCCACCATCTGCTTCACGTCACTCTTCTTTATTTTGGCCACTCCAGAAGAAGGTGTAGCCGACTCTTACTTCGGTGAGTTGCCCTTCCTCAGCTAGGCGCGTTTCACGCAGGGCTGCGATCTGGATGATTAAACGGGCCAGTTCTCTACCAACTAGAGCTGTTCTTCTCTCTGGTCTATCTGCTGATGTACTGTCCATTAATGTGCATACGTTCCAGGCATCGATGGTGAGTTGCGTCACCTTTGTCTTCTTCTTAGGTTTTCGACAGCTAAGGTGGGATCCCCGTCAGCCGCGGTGTGCTGACTAGGGTTAAGGTGAAGCAACCAATGTTTATGGCACCTTTTGTAGCCCTTTTCTCATGCTACGGAGGTGAGCAGTGTGATCCTAAAAGGGGCAGCCCAGTCACCCAGGCGGCTGCCGAGTTCCACTGCTGCTTCAATCCAGTGAAAAGCGACCCTATGCCCTGAGCCGACTGTTTGCTGGTCTGCAGTTACAGCTCCCACTGTATCCACACCTGCTGCTTTGCCGCTCGCCCACAGGACTTGAAGGTATCTGGTGGTGGTGGTTGTGGGGGGGGGGGGGGAATCGTGTCATGACTTGCGCGTGAGTTGGATTTAAACAAAGGAAAGTTGCACAGAGTCGCCCTCACTCTCTCGTCCAGGTCTGTGAATCCAGTGGCACGACAATATCGAGACGTCTGGAGTCACATCCGGATGCAGTGGATGGCCATCAGTTCCTGCTGCACCTGACCTGATGCCCTGCGCTGTCCACACAGCTCTTGTCGTCTGCCTTCACAGCCAGGGGATTACAGAAAGAAACATTCCAACATGGCTCAGCTTGATAGTAAATATTGTGTAAATAAGTTTAAACCATTGTAATGCCATCAAGTGTAGAATAACGATCCTAAGCGTACATTTTTGTACATTTCCAATATACTTTTCCAATTTGGCAACATACTATCATTATTAGCCTCTTCTTGTTTCGGTTACATGGCATTCTTTTGCTAGGAATCTGTGGAAATAGTTCGAATACCGTTAAGAAAAAATACGAGCAGATCGATTCAAATACGGACAGTAAAAATTCCAACTAATGGTCAGTTATTCAAGTTGAACAAGTACTAGTATTCCATACAAACTGAAAGTCCATTGTTTAGGAGAGACGGAGTTTCCAGGTTGTGGTCCCCTGGCGGAATATTATCTTATATAACGGTAAAAGAAGTCGAGTGACTTAAAACCATAATTGATATTTAAAACTATTTAAACTTATTATTAGAGCTATTAATCATAGAATATGATGGGTCTAATGGAAATTTATTAATTTTACCCTTTTCCAGCTCAATTCAGTGAAAAGTCTCCTGCCATTTGTAAGTTTATATTTTTCTAGTTCTTCTGTCGTGACATATTTCACATTGTTCTTAGGTTTGTTCATGGTAAAGTGTATTATCACCTAAAGTAGTCAAAACATGTGAATATGATGCTACTAATCAGTACAACATGTATCTGTTGTCATGTTATCTTCACTGAATTAAATTTTCTTTCACTTTTTTAGCTCCCAGATTATATGGTTAAACTGGATTTTGTACAATTTGTTTTTGAAAAGCGCACATATATTTCTTTACAAAATGATTTTTAATTAAACATGAAATTAACTGCATCATTTTATAAATACTTCTACAAATAATCACTAGGGACTTTCTTCCTATTTCTTTCAACCTCGATCTATCTATCTATGAATTGAACTATATTCATAGTACCAATTAGAGCAGTTTTTGTTGACAAAGGAGTCTGTTTGGATATGACCTCGTTCTAGGTAACAATATTTTTTTTATGCTGCAAACAATAGCTAAAATAGTTTAATTACATTTTATTGAGTTTTACTAAAATCAAATATTCACCCTAAAATCATTACATGTTCGAGTCTTCTACCAACAATCTTGGTACAAAAAGAGTGCATGTAATATATCAGGAACTCTTCATCATATTAAAATAATGAATGTTATTTAGAACTCTTTATCGATGTATTTTTTTCTTTTGCTTCATTTCAATAGAATACTCTGGATGGGGCTCTTGTTCAACTAGAAACTCTTGGAAATGAAGTTGGAGTAAGTTAAACATTTTTTCCAATATACATTGTTCTTCAAATGTTTAATTGTAACCAGTTTCCTGAAAAATCTGGCAAATTTGATCTGCTCTGTTAAGTCAGCATATTTTCTAAACGAGCTGACGCAACAGGATATGGATTGGAGAAGGGCTGGCAAACGAAGTTCTAGCTCCCTACTATACCCTACGTCCACGTGCCATTCCAGGGCCATACTATCTTCATTCTTCATTTTTATGTTTTCCTTTTTCGTGTTGTTCATGGCAAATCCAACTGCGCATGAAAAAATTAAAGGAAGAAAGGTATTTTTACACCTTGTAAGTTGTGCTTTTAATAATTGACAAATTATTCATAACACACGTTTTACGACATCACTCCGCCAAAGATGTTCAGTTATAAGTAAGAATTGAATAGCTCATTGTTTTATGTCATGTTTAACATATGTAAAACATTGCAATTAAAAGATTTGCATATTAATTAATTATTTGTTTATTTACAGACATGGAAAACTGAAATGGAAAATAGTATCAAAAAAGCACAAAGCGAGCTGCCAACCCATCTGGGAGAGGTTTTTTCTTAGTCAATTTTAGAAACTTGAAAGTGAAATTGCTTCATATTGTAATAGTTTCCAATTTTTCAACGCCCAGTCTGAATATTTTACTTCAAAACATTTTAGTATAGAGTTTGGAAGGGAGCCGCGGTCTGCTCAATTGGTACAGCGTTGGATTCGTAATCCAAGGGTCGTTGGTTCAATACACGCCCAAGCAAGCCTGTGTCGGATGCCTCGATGTGTCCTTGGGAAAGGCACTTAGCTCCCATTTCGTCAGCATAATGTAGCCAGTAATGTGTTAAAAGTGCCGTTAACCCCCCCACCCCCACCCCGCACCCACCCCCCAAAAAAATTGAGTTTGGAGTAGGAGCAAAATAAGCAAAATATTTATCAAATAAGTAAAACATTTTCATGGAAGAAAGTAACAAAATATGTATGCCTTCAAAATTGTTTTCAAAAGCATTCTCACAAATACTAAGGGGGGCTTTCCGAATAGCTTCTTATCTCTTCTCCTCTTACCATCCTGATATATGTCTGTCCGCAATTGATGTAAAGAATCAAGATTTGAATGTCAATAGAGTTATGTGTTAGATACTGCCCATGCTTCTGTACATCGTAACTTTGATCTGTAAAAATATTCCTGCATGCATTATGACAGACACTTGATGTATTCAGGCAAAATAAATCTGTGTCGCTTGGTAAAATAAAGTTTACAACTTTTCTTTCCTCTGTTGACTTTCCTATCAATGCTTATGTTGAATATATGAGCAATCATATTCAATAATTAACAGAAATGTAAAATATACAATGTTCCCTTTGACAGCTAGTTACCAATTTCACCCGGGATGTCTTCGGAATTGTTGATCAATATATTGACTTTGCCTTCGATGTAGTAAGTATATCAGTTTCTGCTCAAATCATTGTTTTACAAAACATGGATAAATAAATAAATAAATAAATTGAAGTGGTTCCATTACAAAGCTCTTTCCAAAATGCTGGGACAAATTATGTATTACAAGCTCACATATCAAGATCAATAAAAATCCCTTAAAAATCACTGATACGGTGAAGGCAGAATGAATGTGTGGAGGGTGTAAGTCTAATTTGAACAGTTATCGTAACTAATTACCGATCTGAGAAACTACACGCTTTTGTGTCTCCTTTTATGTTGACTGGTTAATTTGAAAAGAGTTGGAATTTTCTTCTTCTTCTTCTTCTTCTTATTATTATTATTATTACTGTTGTTGCTGGTGGTGGTTCTGTTGTTATGCCCCTCAATCTATAGAAATGAAAGCTAAATTTCCTATAAGTTTAAATTTCAGTAGAGCAGTACGGTTGAATTTTGAAACAAACCTTCGTTTTAGTTACTTCTCTGTTATAATGCTATCTGATTATCATTTGTATTCAAGTTTGTTTCATTCCCAAAAAGTCTAAATGTGTAAACAGACAAGATTAATTCTGCCAATAAAGTCAAATTTTAATTTTCTATTTATAGTTGGAGAATATGTTGGTCAAATGCCTGTTTTGCGTAAAATTTTGCGGTTTTGTCATGGTCGTACAGAAAATCAGATTAACTTTTACGTCCCGATATAATGTAGAAGGCTAATACTGTTCAATTATCCCTAGTCAACGGAACATCTGATCCCCAAGAGCAACTGGTGGATTTAGTCTATAATTAGCTTGGTGTGTAGTCTATAATTAGCTTGGTGTGTAGTCTGTGAAAGAATAGTTTCATCATCTAGTAATGGTAACAACCAACTCGAAATTCAGCATAATTTGATCTTAGTTTCTTTCCTCTATAATTACCATCTTCTTGGTATACAATTGATCTCTACATTAGAGTATATTTAATACACAATTATATATATATATATATATATATATATATATATATATATATATATATATCTATGTGTGTGTGTGTGTGTGTGTGTGTGTGTGTGTGTGTGTGTGTGTGTGTGTGTGTGTGTGTGTGTGTGTTGGCCGTACTCGTTTCTCAATTTCTTCACCTAAAGATAAACCCATCCTACATGTGTCGTCTTTTAGGCCATTCATTTATACTCTTTCGCTTATAAATCATACCCTTCGAAATTAATTCTCATTCATCTAAGAAATGATAATTCTCTACTTCGTCGACTTTGGCAGAGTTGGATGTAGTGTTGATTCCCGAAATACCTTGTTAGTAATGATGGATATCAATGAATTAGTTTTTTCAGGAAAAAGTGCAACATTTCTCACTATTAATTCTGTTGTTAATACTCCAAATACATGGAGTCTGTTCTCTTGTTTCGTACTCTAAATACAAGAAGTCACTTCAATGTGATATTTACGATGTGAAATGAGACACGATTAAATGTTGCCAATAAAGTGAAATTTAAAATTCTTGTTTTCAGTTGGAAAACAAGCTGGCTAAATGCACCCCTCTATGGAATATATATAACTCTGTACTTTTGGTGTCCGTCTGCAAATACACTATTGATGCTTTCGTAAGTATGATACAGATGTGCTCAATTACTTTTTTTTAACAATATTTATTATATTTTAACAATATTTATGCTTCAGGGTAATTTATACACTGAATTTATACTTACTACTAAAGTACTGATTTTAGGTCTTGTCTTCTTTTACAGGATTTCACAAACCAAAATGATTTATGTTTAATTTGAAAATAATTAAAATATCTTCACTAATAGCAAATAATAAAATATTTTGAACATAATTGTGTCTACAATAATTAAAAATGTATATTTTTAGCAAGTGACAGTCTATCTGATTTAACCACAACTATAAGTTCTTTTTTTTTTTCAGGAAAGCCTCAAACATGAACTTTTTATGCTATAAAAATAACAATTTCACATTAGCAAGAAAGAATAGTGAATCCTATGAATTAATCCTCTACAATCTTTCTTCCATACAATTCGGTGTATCATTGGACAGAACATTTATCTTCATGACTGTGTTATGTTTTACAGAATGGTTTCTGGTTTTCCATCGGTTGGTGCATATTTTTCTTCATGCCTGGACTTATATTAGCTGTTAAACTTGAGAAGTACTTTCGAAAGATGAACACTGTCGGTGCACTTGATGACTCACACTCGTAAGTATGGATAACGGGGATGGGGTGGGATATACTGTAGAATCTATTAATGTGTAGTTTAGGTGGATATTGGATGATACTTTGGGATTTGAGATATGCTAAAAAAACCAAAAACGTTTGCTTCAGTCGTTCGTAAAGTAGTAGTACATGTGCATGTTAAGAATAACTGACATCATAAATATCCTTTTGTGTATTGCATACAACAGACATCTAAAAACATGGGGGAGGGGGTATATAAGTGCTGAGTGCTGGAATGTTTGAACTGAACAATCCTGTGTATCGTCTGTAAATGTCACAAACGCTGGTAAATGTCTTGTGACACTTAATGATGACATCGCATTTAAATTCTTCGGTAAGAGTCATGGTGTGACATTTACCGGTGACATTAATGCCTGCAAATGTCACGAACAGCTGTAAACGTCATACTTAGGACAAAACATTGCGACATTTACTGGACTATAGCATTTTTAGTTTTTGCAATGTGCACTATACTTCCATAAATGTCTTAAACGTCCGTAAATGTCACAGATGACGTTGAAGAAAGGGTCTGAATCCCAAAGACAAAAAAGTTGTAAAAAGCTTGCAGTCCTTTGCAACTGAAGCAAAGAAAGAGTCGTCGTCCGTCCATTCGTCTGTAGTGAATATTTTTGAACATCCCATGGCCATTATTTACAACTTTCTCTTTAAACTACATTCGAAGAAAACCTTTTATTTTCCAGCGATCTCGTACAGTTAGAATGATGATAAAAGTGAATTCGTATATAATATTAGGAGCTATTGCCCTTGATAAACTTAAGCTATGCATTTATTAAGCTTGTAATCAGCCAGATTTCTTGTTGTTTATTTGATTTCAACCAAAATTGTCCTTAAACTGTATCTAAACAAAATCTCGTATGAAATACAATTCTGGAAAATGTCTGCTATTCATATATACTAGTAGACCTGCAGCTAGATATATAGATAGATGGCTGCGGGATTGATGGATATGCATGTAGGTAGATGGATCTGTAGGTAGCTATAAAAATATATATGCTAATCATCCTTGCGAAATGCCATCCGAGAGAAAAAGAGAGACGGACGGAGTGACGGATGCACAGACACATGCACTAAAACAAATAGACGGATTGACATGGGACCCAATAGATTGTATTATCTCCGTAAAGGGGCCGATATGATGGCATAACCCCTACGCAAACTCCAAATGTTTATCTAAAACAATATGACATTTAGACTTTAATCTATACTTGGTCAACAGTAATTATAAACATTTGTGACATTTACAGGGGTATGATCGACAGTAAATGTCACAACAACAGTAAACGTCACAACAACAGTAAATGTCACAACAACAGTAAATGTCACAACAACAGTAAACGTCACAAATTATTCACTTTACTGGCAAGGAAGCTTTCAAAGCCACCGGTAAATATCCCAATCTTACATTTACTGGCGACTTTGCATGTGATATCACCGTTCAGTGTTATTTGTGACATTTACAGGTGTTTGTGTCATTTACAGGAGCTATAACCCTGCAAATACAATATCAGTAATGTTTAAACAACATTGATTACTACAGCGCAGTTTGCTAAAATATTGAACAAAGTTGAAGGAAACCTGTACATACTAATTACATACAATTCCTACATTTCTAATTCATACATATCGATCTATAACGGTATGCACCCTATTTTCCTGTTTACTTTTAGATTTACATTTGGGACGATGGAAACAATATTATGGTACTTGTGTAGATATATCATTTACTAAGGAAATGCACGGCTAATTAAATATATCTCATAATCTAATTAAATGTACGACAATAAGGAATGAATTATTTGACCCCCATTGAGAACCACACAGTAGTCCTTTCTTACCTCATTCGATTTAGTGTTTTATCATCTTTGACAAGTATGCATGACTCCATCCATTCCAAATACATTATATTTAATCTTTTATTTTATTTGAAACCATTGCGCTATTTTATTTTTTAAGGGAATAATATATCCTTTATCTTAAGTGAAGCGACTTTACTAATTTCATACTGTTCTGCTAGCTTTTAATATATTGTCTTATCCAGCATGAACCTGCGGATGCAAATCTCATTTAATTTCATATTATAGCCAGCTTGCCACGATTTATTTTATATCGTAATATTCAATATTCTATTGTTTGCCTTTTTCTGAGGGTACTGTTTACATATAGTGGTGTCTGGTGGGATATAATGCCGTCGGCTGTGACACTATACCCCAGTTGACAACACTGTAGGAGAACATTACCATCAGGAGAAGGCAATAATAAATTTGGTAAATCACACGACTTAATGTGACGTCATATAACGTCGGCTTGTGGCAACAGTGCAATGACCGCTATAATGTATAGTATCCTGGGTGAGTGCAGTCATGGTTGTCGACCAGTGTCTAACAGAATGATTACAATCCGCGTGAGGGCATCTCCCTTTAACATCACTATGTCCCAACATCTGACCATGATGACGAGGAACTGGATGAGTTCTACGACCAGCTTCAAACTCTCATAGACCAGACACCCAAGAAGGATATTTTGGTTATTCAAGGAGACTGGAATGCTAAGGTGGGAGAAGACGCACAAGCACACTGGCGAGAAGTCTGTGGTCCATACTGTAATAAGCAGACCACTTAGAGAGGACTCAAGCTCCTGGGCTTCGCCACATACAATAACCTGGTGCTAACGAACACCCTTGGCCCCCACAAACTATCCAGAAGATGGACTTGACACAGCCCAGACGGAAAACATCACAACCAGATTGACTACATCTTGGTGAGAAAGCGTTTCCGGTCTAGCGTAAACATTGCCAGAACACGTAGCTTCCCAGGAGCTGATATAGGAAGCGACCACGACTTGCTGATGATGACTATCAAACTTCCTCTGAGGAAGACCAATAAGCCAAGACATGTTAGGATCAGGTTCTACCTTGAAAAACTTAAAGATCCAAGCGTGGCACAAGCATTTGAAGCATCAATGGGCGGCAAATTTGCACCACTCACAATTTTGGACATAAAGAAATAAACCTAGACTCCTTGATCATCCCCTTCAACAAGGCAGTAATAGACACAGCCGGCGAGATCCTTGGCAAGCATCGTAGAATAAAGAAGCCTTGATATCCTCGTCCTCTGCGATGTGAGGAGAAAACTGAGGAGTAAGCGAGGAGACCATGAAGGAGCAAAAAAAATACAATGAGATTAACAACAGTATTAAGAAGAGCATAAAAAAGCAAAAGAAAGCTGGTTAGAGGACCAATGTAAGGAAGTCTAGAAAAGCCCAAACCAGAATGACAGCAAAAGGGCATACCAGCTGGTGAAAGACCTGACAACAGAGAAACAGGGGAGATCTAATACGATTCAGAACAAGGCTGGTAAGAGTCTGACAGAAAACCTAGACATTCTTAACAGATGGACGGAATACTGTTCGGAGCTTTACAACCAGGAGACTTCTGGAGACCAAGCTGTACTAAACGTACCACTGACCAAAACAGAGGTTGACCACCCGATCCTCAGGACGAAGTAGAGTCTGCAGTAAAGGCACTAAAGAAGGGAAGTCAGCTGGGGTAGACAATATACCAGCAGAACTTGTTCAAGCAGGAGGAACTTCCATGATAGATGTCCTCACAACAATCTGCAACCAAATCTGGCAAACAGGAGAATGGCCCACCCCATGGACCCAATCTCTGATCGTGACTCTTCCTAAAAAAGGGAATCTACAACTGTGCCAGAACTACCGAACAATCAGTCTCATCAGTCACCCAAGCAAGGTTATACTTAAGATCATCCTCAACAGACTGAAACCCCAAGCAGAGCACATCGTTGCCGAAGAACAGGCAGGTTTCAGAGCAGGACGTAGCACTACAGAACAGATCTTCAATCTTAGAATCCTCTGTGAAAAATATCTCCAGCATCAACAGAACCTCTATCATGTCTTCATTGACTTCAAGAAGGAAATCGACAAGGTATGGCATGCAGCCTTGTGGGTCACCATGCGGATATACAACATAAACGCAAAACTAATCCGCACTATAGAAACCCTGTATGACAAGGCGACTAATACAGTTCTCGTCAATGGCAACATAGTAGACTGGTTCACAACCACAGTCGGTGTCAGACATGGGTGCCTTTTCTCACCCACTCTCTTCAACATCTACCTGGAAAGGATCATGTCCGACGCCTTGGAAGACCATGAGGGCAGTGTCAGTGTTGGAGGCAGACCAATCACCAACCTGCGCTTCGCAGATGATATCGATGGCTTAGCAGGAGATGAAGAAGAAATAGAAACCTTTGTGAACCGTCTCAATCAAGCATCACTAAGATATGGGATGGAGATCAACGCTGAAAAGACAAACCTAATGACAAACAACCCGAGTGGCATCCAAAAGGAAATAAGAGTGAATGGACAGAAGCTGGGAACAGTAACAAGCTTCAAGTACCTAGGTGCTATCGCCTCTGATGAAGGTTCAAAACCTGAGGTTCTTTCCAGGATTGCACCGACAACAGCTGCTCTGGCTAGGCTGAGTCATATTTGGAATGACAGCAACATCACGCTTGGGTCCAAGATCAAGCTTATGCGCTCCCACGTCATGTCCATATTCCTATATGCATGTGAGACATGGACCCTAACATCAGAATTAGCGAGAAGAATCCATGCCTTAGAGATGAGATGTTATCGAAGGATCCTGAAACTCTCATACTTAGACCACGTCTCTAATGCGGAGGAGCGCACTAAAATCGAAGGTGCAATTAGACCTTATGAAGATCTGCTCACCACTGTAACGAAACGCAAACTAAGATGGTATGGTCACGTCTCACGCTCAACTAGCCTGCCACAGACAATCCTACAAGGCACAGTGAGAGGAAAGAGAAAACGAGGCAGACAGAAGAAGAGATGGGGAGACAATATCAAAGAGTGGACAGGCATGAACTTTGCAAATTTCCAAAGAGCAGTGGAGAACAGGGCAAAATGGAGTGAGATTGTCGCAAAGTCATCAATGGCGCCCCTACGACCAGCAATGTTACGGGAGAAATAAAAAAAAAATCCTGGAATCAAGTGGAAATGCGTGCTGTCATACAATATATCCCCGTATTTAGCCTATCGGAACTCGAAAATGTATCATGTGATATACTAAACCGAATTAACATTACCAGAGGCGAGAATATATATGCAATAATACTGACTACATTTACAGTCTCGTTCGTCTCAAAAGTGCAGAAACCTGTACCTGCCTTGAATTATATTTGATTTCAGAATACGAAAATGTAAATGAGCTGATAACATAAATCGTATAAAGCAAATGTGCATACTGCTACTCCATATGTGATTTTAAGATATTTATCTATTTCAACAATAATTCAAGAATATTTAGGAACTTTTTTTGGCACAAAATACGTGCAAATAGAATAGAAATGCAGGCCGATATAACCTAAAATGGACGAGGTAACTTGTTATGGTAATATCAAATGTTATGAAATTCAAAGTCTGAACTGATCACGTCTTTAAATATATTGGTCACAATTTCAGTAATCATTTCAAAGTGCCTTAAATTTACATTTTTAAATGTTCTCCATATGGCTTAGTTTACAAAAATGAAGTATTCACGAAATATTTCACAGACATCAATAACTAAAATACAATATTAATATCTTACATTCTTAAAAAAAGAACCTTCTTTCTATTTTGAGGAAATCTTTAGGATCTTCTCAACGTTGAGGGATTCATCATCTCTTATTTCAAACTTATTATGATTCTCTGGTGTCTTTTTTTCTAAACGATATGCATAATTTTATATATTATTTACTAACTCTAATATTGTCAAAAAGTTACTTAGCATGATAATGTAGAATGTCAATTTGAGAAACATTTTTGTGAAAACTGAGGTTTGATTCACCTCTGATTTGAGAACTGCAGAAAATAAAAATAAGAATCTCTTACATGTGTACAACTTTGGTTTACTAATTTATCTTGATTGAATATCAGATAAGATTGTGAGTTCTTATCATATATAAGAAAAACTAAGTTTTGGATGATAGTGCAGATTAAATTCTTACGACTTTGTGGATTAACCCGTATCAGTTTTGAAGCATCATAGGTAATTTATCATCGTTATTATATCAAGAATATTCATTAAAGCTTATTACACATAGATTTTTAAAGAAAAGGGGAGTATTAAATCAATTTTAATATAATTGACATTGAATGCACTGAATACAATGAGACATTGTTTGCATATATATATATATATATATATATATATATATATATATATATGCATTAATAATAATGTGTATATATGGGAAAGTAATGCATCTTTATCTATAGGAATCGTCTAACTTTATTGCTTTGACTGCTGTTGAACTTCAAAGGTACTACTTATTGAGTCAGATAGGATAACAGGTAATTCGAAACTGCATTGTAATTGTCAATACTATTTTTTGTATTCTTGCAGGTTAATGTCTATCCTTTATATTTTTTAGGTCAGATTCGGTCATGGAAATGAAGCATAAGGTAGGTTATATACTGCTGTAAGTCTCACAAATCCTGATATCTGTACTAATTATCATGCTAGAAATAATTATTTAAGTGTGGGAGGGGAAATGTAGCTGATATATAACAATTGGTAAATTGAATTAGTTACTAACATTATATTAGTGTATCTTAATTCATTATCTTTTCATATGTTACCCAATTTGTATTGACAAACAAATATAGCGACAACTTTGATCAAGATATTGCATACACAAGGTTCCAAGTGGGGAAAATGGGGTATCATATAAATACAATGCAATATTTGATAACCGCTAAATCATCATATTCTTCAAAAATGTGTTAGATCATTCTTTTATTGATACATCAATATCAAAATCTTCATATATTCATACAAACAGAGGCAAAATGAAGAATAATTAAAAAAATAATTATTTGTTATGCAAACTTGTCTTCTGGTCTTCGTGTTGTATAAGCTGTATTTCCAAACAACCCTTTCAAACATATAAACATTAAATCTAGAAGCTTTTATGAAAAGGACTGGGCACTTCAGTGGTGAATATTTGTAAACATTTCAAACTGGAAGGAAATAATTGTAGAAGTTTCCCATTACATAAGTGACGTATGACTTTTGTAAAGATATTATTTAATTCATACCAAATGACACAATAAAAATACAAGAAGATATGCAAAATGTTTTATTAAGTTATGACATCAGTAAAAAAAAAGTTTTGGCTTTTTTCATAAACGCGCAGAAGAGTAGTATGGTGTGGCACCGTGCGAAGAAAAGTGGCACTATGGGGGGCAATGGGCAATTAACTCTAGTACAGACGATTAACATTATGGTCCTTTATGGGGGTGGCACTGTAGAGTCAAAAGGGGAAATAACATTAGTTAATAGGATTAACATGGTGAGTCTCTATGAGGGAAAATGATGAATATAGGCCTATTGGGCGTCCATTGACTTTGCATTAAAATGACATGTGACCATTCCACAATAAAAATGACGGCAGTGTCTACAGCGTCACAAAATTTTGTTTTGCGCATGGGCACTGAACATTGTTTGCCTATGCGCACTGAAATTTGTGTGCACATGTGCAGTAAAAGAAAAATCACATGTGTCCTGAATATTCTTTTGCAAATGCTCACTAAATTATTTACAAAAACCAACACCCACACCTACTGATCTTCACCTACACTTTCTGAGTAACACCCACAGCTGCTATCGAACATCCACACTTGCCAACAGAAGTGTAAGGGTACGATGTAAAATAAGGAGGTGAAATAGAAATCAAACCCCTATGAAATAATCTAAACTCATACCACCCTATAATGTTACAACACCCTACAATTCCTTATAAACAAAACTAGAAATCCCTATCACCCCTATAAACCTTTAGACCCAAAGGGTAGGAGTGGTCACACTCACACATAAACATGCAACTCATGCGATCACACGTGGAGTGTAAGTAGAGAAAATGGTAGGTGTGCTCGCACATTCACACGTACCCATATTATCACACGTGCAAAGTGTAGGTTTTTAAACATTTGTTGTTGACGAAAAAACCATAGATAAAGACATGCAAACACAAAACATAAAAACAAATATTGGCAATGATATCAATGATATTGATACCCAGGACAACTGCACCTACTGGGCTCTGCAACAGAGGCATATCTGGTTCAACTGGTCTTTACTCCACCTCGGAACTGAGATAGAGAACCTAAAATTGGCAGCATTGGCATCCAACTACCAATTCTCCTCTTGAGTGACCAGGATCTATTCTGGCTGTTGTTGCTGTTGTATCGTTTCTTCAGTTCCAGCTCCATATCACATTCTTCTTCCTCCCGCAGTTGCAGCCATTGCTGAACCCTTTTTCACTGCAGTGATCGTCGCCGCTGCTGCTCGTCTTCCTTCAGCCGTTTCTGTTCCCACTTGATATTGTCCACATTCTCCTGCACCACCTCTCTGATGAGTCCCTTCGCTGTTCTCAAATCGACGATCTCCCTCTTGAGGTGTCGCTTGTTTGGATAGCACTAGATCTCCTCAAGACGGCCCAGCATGCGATTTACTTTCTCCAAAAGTGACAATGCCTCACTTAATTTTCCCACTTGTACTGGCTGGCTCATTGTTTTTTTCTTTGTGACTCTGTACAGGATCGACAATGAATGGCAAGACTAGTAAACGCATCGCTTCATATGCTCTAAGCTCGGACGTGAAGGCAACCATCCCCTTAGAAAATAAAAAATCAGTTGACAAAGAGAAAGGAAAAGAGCATGTTAATGATTTTATTTTCTAAAACACAAACCAGCACCATGTTTTCTAAATCAACTTTTTTCAAATAAGCCCCGCTAACTCAATTATGAACAAAGAAATGAAGAGTGAGGATTAGGGCAGGCCCTTCTTTTCGAGTACAATCCTTTTTTCAAAATGACAAACACACAAATGTCAAGAATGTTAAACATCAAGGTATTTACAAGTGTGACAACGTTGGGTAGTAACATCTGACGTCCACTGATCTAGAACAGTGTTAGTTTGCCATCGATGAATGCTACGTTTTTGAGTTAACGAAAACAGATATCCATAATGATCATCATAAAACATTTATATTTCTTCATCGTTTCTAGAGAAATCATGTCCAAAACAAATCAGTAAATGTTTAAATGGGAATCCAAGACTTCATTGATAGGGATAATACACACAATATTGTCCACACGCTATGGAATCCCATCCTTGTAATCTCACATTATTGAACGGAGTGGATACAACATTTCTTCAAATAAAGGCTGTGATATCGTCTTCTAGGGAAGATATCCATAGAAATCAAAATATTCCACGCTGTGGTTGTTGGAAAAGTAGGGTTCCTGGGTAATTACTTTCATCTGTGTTGATGATATAATCTCGAACGTCTTTAGGTTTTAGATAAGGACGCTCATCTTTTGCACACACCTCTGGATTCCAGGGAGTTCTGTACGAACTGTGGGTCAGGAGGTAATGCAATTCCCATGTATTCATTTTCTTTTTTGTCTCACAGGTATTGATAAGAAGTGATTTGACACTTGACTTTCGTTTTTAAAAAATGTCTGTGAAGTAAGTTGATGAGCACAAGTTTTCTGCACTCTGCTGCTAGAGAACAGCGATGCGTTTCGTTTCCAAGGGAGTCAATGTACGGTCGAATGGTCTATTAAGTCTTTATACCGCTCTTTCAAGATTTTCTCTTCTGGTATGAGGGTCCATGCTTCTCTCAGATAATGTTCAACGTTTCTTCTTCACTCATCATTAAACATAGGTAGTGTTTTTTTTTTACTTTGGTGATCGATCTGACAACTATAGCAATGTTTTCTGGCCATGAGTGTGATTTTTTCAGCCAAGTGGCAAGCAAAACAGGAAACTAAGTGTTGCTATTATTCTGGCCATCGTAACATCTCTACTGTGTTTTCTTTATTTTATTCTTCTTCGTTTAGATGTAGGGTTTGTGACTGTTGCAATTCCCGCTCTGGATGGAAAACATCATCATAATGTATGTCCATAGCTTCGTGTTCCCTGTTTAATAGACTAGGATCACTTCCCTCGGACTGTTGATTTCAAGGGTATTATCGACTTCTCTGCATTCAAGATCATGTTGACAGTACGCTCGAGGGCAAGCACAAACCGACGTTCCACACGTGGTTGACCTGATTTTTCGTCACTGCTTTGATCTAGAGTGAAACCAAATCACCATAATCAATATCCTGCTGCATAATCGTCGTACGAAATGATAT
The DNA here is from genome assembly GCA_029931535.1 of Margaritifera margaritifera. NCBI lineage: Eukaryota > Metazoa > Mollusca > Bivalvia > Unionida > Margaritiferidae > Margaritifera > Margaritifera margaritifera. Next base: position 1,201,611 of record JAQPZY010001196.1, on the reverse strand, counting down.
GGGCACTGTTGGCCTCTGTTTGTCATGTGGCTTCAAACAGAGTCACGCAAGATATCACGTAATTGTTTATGGGCAAAGTTAGATTCAAAAGGTCTGATACACAATGTCTGGCCTTCTCGGGTTACTTCTATCTTAGACACGTTGAAGTGTTCGAACTAGAAAGGATTTTTATCCAAAGTTCCGTTGATGGCAGCATTACTGACGATGCCAATCAACACACGTTTTTGCAGTTTACCCTGGAAGACATGATATTCGATCTTGGATCGGAGTCCAGAGGCAATGGTGAAGGTTTTGACTTTCACTTGGCAGTGGTTCTGGTCAGAGCTTGACTGATATCTTTCCAGCTTCAGGTAAGACTTCCACGCGTCGTACGTATGGTCTGGCTTCTTCGATGTTAGTTTTGTACTAGTTAGTATTTGCCATCAAAAGAAACACGATACAACCTCGATTCAGTCTCAGACGTATATCTACACCATTCAACAAATACTTGTCTTGCAACCACATGTCCATGTGTAAACGATATCCAAACTCCGCCCTTGTTTGAATTTGTTGGTTCGGTCGTAAAATCCTACTTTGCGAGGATCGCCATCCTCTGTGAACTATGTGTCGTTGAAGGCATCCAGATTTCCAGGTTTCCTCACCACACAAGCAGTGAGGTGTGTATTCTTGGCTTCTTTTTCGTACGCTATGTAAGCTATCTCCATCTTGCTGACACGTTTGTTGTTCAGGTAAAAAATCCACTTCACTGAACAAAGAATGCATGAATGTGTTGACCGGAGCCATTCTAGTATTTGCGCCTGGATTGGTGTTGTCCGTTTTGAGGACTTTCACTTACATGTACAAGTAACTGTTAATCAGATCGATGTAATCTTCGGTTTGTCCTTTGGTTTCAGACTCGATGGGAGCTGAGATTGTCAAAGACGACACGGGATAAAATTCTTCTCACTGGGATTGTTGCATCGTCATCATCGTAGGGGGCATGGCAAGCAGATCAAGTTCTGCCTTGGAACATTAGCAAGAATCTCAGTGCATCAATTTTAGTAATCATAACGTCCAAACCTCTGACGGTTCTTCTCTTCTTCTTATTTTTCTGGTCGTGTCTGTAAGGTTTGAATGGTTTTCGACGTCTCTTTTGCGGCATTGTCCTTGCAGTGGTGTGGAGCATGGATGAATTGTGACGACAGAAGTGTGAAGTGAATTTATAGTGGTGGATCGAGGTTTCAAGAGGTATTTTTTTTCCTGTTTAAAACAATACATTTTCCCTTCCTTCAGTAACACTTGTTTGGGACTTTCGTAAAGGCAGCATCTTTTAAAGCATGCGATCCTCAAATCACCAACGATTTTAAGATGGGTGCCACTGTACGAAAGGCCAATTTTAACATATATCCCAAACCATGTCCTCAATGTCTAGCTACTCCTTGGTACACATGATACATTAATTACAACTCACTGGAGAATCGTTTTCGAAAATGTAGTTCAGTAACTTCCATTTTAGAGAATACACTATTTTGTCCAAGATCTCCTTTTATACTATAATAATACAATACGATTTATTGAGAAGAAGATAATGCAGATGCACAAATTCTCCGTGAACGAGATACGTGTTGATCA